>OZ022502.1:80088842-80688842 GCA_963989385.1 Ctena decussata | reverse complement strand
GCCGTCTCATCTGGATTTTCACTGTGGGCAAACAGTGAAAATCCTGATGAGACGACCCATTATGAGCCGTCTCATCTGGATTTTCACTGTTTGCAATGGCATGTCCGACTCTACCCTACTTTCTTCTTGTATCGTTTATTTACTTTTTGTTTCATTAGAGTAATGGCATTTAAAGCCTAGCACCAAAAATGAAAATAATTGAGTTTGCAAACATGATAGATCCAGATGAGGCGGCTCATAATGAGCCTTTTCATCGGGATATACACTGCACTCTAGTCTTTGAAAGCTCGATATGGTATAGCTTGGACGAAACATTTTTCTTTTTAATTTTGCAGGTCTAAATATTCTCGTCTGCTTTTTGGCGCTCCTAGGTCTAAGTCGCACTGTGGACTATTGATTAATAAGTAGTTTACCGGTAGTTGTATCGCCTACGCATCTCTTTCTCTGCAATACATGTAACACTTTTTACTACTGTATGATGTTGCAATTTTAATTGTTTATAAACTCCCTCGAGATTAATTCTCAAAGATTTGTATTTCTTAATAATATATTTCAGTATTCAGTGACGGATTGTTTGTAAGGATACTATTTTGATATAGTCTCTCTGGACAACTGCCATAGTAGTTTTATCGCCATATGCTTTGATCTTGGAAAAAAATATGATGAAAGGAGCAAGTTGATGATCAGGGTCTGCGTTTTTTTGTCACTCTACCCAGACTGTGTAGCAAGTCGCCAGCGTTATAGAAATTTCACACTGACTGGTTTAATTGTCCAAATTATCATCGTGGATGGTTCCCTATGTCGGTACCGTAGAATCCGTAGCGTATTTGTAGAAACTTTTTAAATACAAATACAGAGAAGATTACTCGTTTTGCAAAAGTGCGGTTCTTTGGAATCAAAAGGACCACCCACCAAATTAGCAGACGTAGTCAGATAGATACTTAAAAGTTCAAACTCTCTCATCCCGTCTAGCAGTGCCTTTAGCGTAACTCTATTTTCAGATTATGGTAGCTTCAAAACACCAAACATTTTTAATAATAATAATAATAATAATAATAATAATAATATTAAACAAGACTATATCGTGGCAGCTGACGTATTCAGATTTTCTAGCGACCCCAAGTGGGAATAATTCTAGATGATCTGAGTAAGCGATATCCTCAAGTTTGAAAGCAATTGAAAGCTAGCGCTGCACCTTCGAGTAATTTCAGATTAGAAAGATGTTTAAATTCATTTTTAAACCTATGGTTAATAAGCATCCATGATAATGGATTGTATTGCCGAACATAAGCTGTGGATTTGAGGAAGAGAAAACACTAGAAAACTAGAATATGGTTTAAGAGGCAATTAGAGATTGGCCTTTCTAAAAAAAGATAGCCTAGAGTCAAGGGTTTTTTGTGAACTTGTGCCTAAAGGTATCTGTGCATTTTCCCAAAGCTAAATAGAAGGCAATATAGAAATATTTCATTTTCTTCTCTTTTTGTTTCAGCGACTTGAATGATGAAGAAATTCCTAACAATTCTCTGTTTCAAGCTCATGTGACAAAGTTTATGCAACTTATAGACGACGTTGTTGAAAATATTGACGTCCAGAGAGACGAAGTAGAAAAGTCATTACTAATGCTTGGAGCAAAGCATGCTTCAGTTCACGGCTTCAAGTGTGAATATTTTCATATTTTCACTAAGTGCATGCTTCAGATACTAGAGTCAGTTATTGGTGAGGAATTTATCCCAGAAATAAAAGACAGTTGGATAGCTATGTTCTCCTACATAACACGCTACATGTCTGAGGGTTCAGAAATCTACTCGCAAGAGCCAACGCCCAAACTACCACACAAATCAGGGACAAAACTTTAATAGATATGACAGGATGTGAAGAGAACCGATTCTCCAGTCAAATACCTGTTTGACAGACATCTGTCCATCTTCGGAAGCCAAGGGCACTGAGTCCACTGTGTGTCCTTACATCTTTGCAAGCCAAGTGTATTGAGTCCACTAAGTTCCCTTACGTAAGGGAACGTAGTGGACTTAATAACCTTGGCTTGCAAAAATGACATTTGTCTTAAACGGGCATGGTTAAAATTGATGACCGAATTATGATAGAAGGGTACATTTTCTCTGCAATTTTAATATCTCTTTCTCTTCTCCAAGTCAACTCTTACAGGAGAAAGGCAAATTCTTTACTTTAAGAGCAGGCCCCTTTTTGAAGGGTTTCGTGAGGTAAAAATGGCGGAATAACAAGGCGTAACCAATACACGTTAACTTCACAATTTCTGCGAATGGATATATTTCATTATACAGAACTGAATAAGATGTATTGAGGCACTGCCTTTATGTGAACACACTCTTTAGGGTAAATCATTATATTCATTTTCAAGAAAATTAAAAGGCAAAGGATATATTACGATTAGTTTACTTAAATCAGTCATAAAAACAACTTTTCATTAAAGAAAGTCTATAACTAGTTTCACACTCTATTCTCGCTGCAGTCTAACTTCGATGTGGCGTTTCGTGTTAGCAGTTAACCTGGGTTTTAACCAGAGACGAGTTCCTACGGCTCTGATCGGACGTTTATGTCCTTCTTGCAATTTTATCTGTCTTTTTCATAAATATTCAACAAAAACGAGACTTGTTTGTGAAAAGATTTCATACATTTTCTACTTCACATAATAGTAAGATAAGCTGATTTAGTGACAGTCGTTTCTTGTTCGCAGTTATACTAAAACCCACATGGTTGTCGGCCATCTTGTCATGGATGACAGCTTTTTTCGGCTTAGTGCAGTAGTCTCGCAACAATTTTCGAACCTCCGACTCAGTAAATATGGCAGCTTCCATTGTCTAAGTTTTTTCATTGGTAAGTAGGTTGTTCCAAAACTGATACACTAGTGCCTGGACTCAGCACTTTGCAAAATGATTGATGATCGGGGGCCGTATTTATAAAACGACTTAAGTGGTTGCTATACTGTTACTAAGGCTACATTTCTATGAAGGAGATTCCCTACAACTATGAAATTTGCTCTGGAGGAACAGTCTTTTGAGACTGTTCCTCCAGAGCAAATTTCATAGTTGTAGGGAATCTTCTTTATAGATATTTAGCCTTAGCAACAGCATAGCAACCACTTAAGTAGTTTTATAAATACGGCCCCTGGTAAATATCAATAAATGAGACTTTTAGAATCCCATTTAGAATAGACAATAGGATTTTCCTTCCTGTGTTTGTTGCATCTCGAGTAAGAAGTCCAGAGAAAATGCTTGCACATTCTCGACATTACATTTGCCTGTACAATGAATTGGATTTCCTTTTTTCTTTTTTTCTTATTCATTATTTTTTTATTTATCATTATAACTATTTATTTTTTGTCATAAATTGACTTTCAGACAAATACCTGAAACTTTTTTGTTAAATTTGCAGCCTCTCAACATCAACAGTTCTTGACATGGTTTTTAGATAACGGAGCAATTCAAGGAAAGACGCATGCCTCCCAGTTCACTGAGGGCTTCTAGGGAAAAAGTCTTTCCCTTATTTGTAGCTCCCGTTTGAAAGAGCTTTGTCATCCAGGGTAGCAAGCAGTAAATTTCCGTTCTAAAAATGGAGGAAAACATGGACTATATCCATGTACTTCAACTTAGGTTTTGCAACATGCCTATTGATTTGCTGGAGATTTTTTATGGAAGTATTTGAGCTAACATATCCTAAGGCATAAATATAAACATTTTATAGACCATAACTGAGCTACATGTTCAGATACAACTTCTTAGAGCATGCTGTCATAAATTCAATGGATGATGGGATATATCAAGAAATACCAAGGATAAAATTTCACATTTTACTAGTGACTAGCTTCACGGAACGATGAATCGCAGGATCCTAGTGGCAACAGAAATCAAACGAGCTTATAGAAACGGTTTCCACTGGACACACAACGTTGAATTAACTTTGAATCAACATTGATTCATCATGATGATGTTAAATCAACGTTGCTTCAGTGTTGAATCAAAGTTGTGTGCCTTCTGGGCTGTTAGTATAATACTTTTCTGTTGTGTGATTTATGCGTTCTTCTCATTTTTAGTTTTTGTTCCCATACATATGCTTTTCATGACTTTAGGGTAAATGGGTTCACTTCCAGGAAGCCAACTCCGTCATTTCTATTTTGCCTCCCTTCCTAACAGGGGTCAACATTTGAAGCAAATGTCTGCAGTTTTGTGCGCATTTTTTCTTTTTACATTTGACCCTTTCTAGGTCCAGCGGAGCCAATAGGAAGCCACAAAAATTATCAGCAATTGAAAAACGCAGAAAAACAAGATGGTGTACCCATATGTTGCGATCCTACCATACTTTTTATATACTGTCAACTCGCGTTATCTCCAAGTCGAAGGTCATCTCAAACTACTGATATCTCAAAGTTAATTTTCTGGTTCCGAAAAATTACTTCGAGGTGCCAATAGTTTGAGACAACAGGAGTTGAAATGTAAAGAAAATAGGAAATAGGTCGAAACTTTATCTTTGATTTAAGACGGTACTTAGAGATAGCAGTGTTTGAGATAATGAGAGTCACGTGTATTCTGAATGTCACTGATCAGCATCATGGACAGGCCTAGTAAGATGGTTCAGATTGGCATAAATCCTTGAAGACTCATATGCCTACAACCCATGTATTTTTTATGCATTTCGATCTCATTTTAGTTGAAAAGCCATTAATGCGAGTGAGACTGTATACAAAAATACAAATATACACGAACACCAAATTATTGCATCGAAATTCGTGTTCATTTTCAATAAATACAATAAGTCCGCCTTGAATATTCTTTGGTCACCCGCCTTCAAAAGAGAGAAAGCCGTCCTTCATATAGTACTGATATGCTCAACGATCGATGTCATCTGATATGCACATTTAAAAGTTAATGCAACCATGGTTACTAAGTTTGTTTCTCACGGCTATTAATGCAGTTTTATGCAATGTTTTATTTCTAATTCTCATTGTTTCAGGAAATGTTTATGTTAATCTAATGAGGAACAAAATCAACAGTGTACTTTATTCTCAGTAGATTAACAGTTCCTCAGTAGATTAACATCAGGTTAAACTAGAAATTTATCCATGAAATTTTTCTTCATTCCAAAGCGTAGAAATAAAGATTCTGTCCACCTATGAAAACGAAAGAATAAGTGACCGGTATAGTCACTCGTGTCTACGTTTCAGTTTCCATCCCGGTTTTATCACCTTATAAACCAACGCACACTTGTAATTCAATATTCTCAAAAACAAATAAATAAATAAAATAAATGAATGAATGAAATACAAAGGGGAAATATGGAAAAAGAAGAGCATGTTAAAATCATGACCAATTTACATTGTATTTGTGAAGGTAATGAGTATTTACATTCTATGTTATCCGCTATATTGCGCCGTGAATACATTAATAAAAGATAGAACATTTATAAGCATTTGCTGTACATCCGATTTTCAAACATCTGTCATTGTCATTGAATTCACTCCTTGTCAGATTGAATGTGTCCAATTTCGTTTTGTTCGTTTCGTTTTTCAGTTCTTGTTTTTCGGTGCCTTGGTCTTTGGTGGGTTATGCTTGGGAATTGTGTCCTTTCCACATATACTTAGTTTAAACATATTTATTTAAACAAAATATAGATATACAATATTTTACAAAATACAATATTGATTTGGATAAGAATGGCAGCAACAATCTTATTTAATTCTTCTCCTTATACCACATATACTGATGGTATATACATCAAACCCTTTGTGACAAACTTATCGATCAGTGTTTATCATTTTAGACTAGCTAAGTTAATGGCAGGACAATACATTTCTATAGTATACAAGCATGAAAACTAACAATATCATTTAGACAGGCGAAGAAGAAAAGTATTCGTATACTTGATTATTTAGTTGTGCTTGTACCTAGAGAGCCCTGTCGTTTATGATATTTTAATTCACTTCATGACTTTATCAATGTTTTTTAACTCACCTGAGCCAGAGGCTCCAGGGGAGCTTATAGTATGGTCAGGCTCCGTCGTCCGTCGTCGTCCGTCCGTCGTCCGTCCGTCCGTCCACAATTTCAAACGACTTCTCCTCTGAAACCGCTGGGCAGATTGTAACCAAATTTCATATAGAGCCTCCTGGGACCTTAGGAACAAAAAGTTGTTCAAACGGTCCTGGTCACATGACCAACATGGCCGCCATGCCCATATATGGTAAAAACCTAAAAAAATCTTCTTCTCCAGAACCAGTAGGCCGATGGCCTTGAAACTTGGTATGTAGCATCCGGTAGGGGAGTACTACCAAGATTGTTCAAATTATGACCTTGGGTTGACCTTGACCTTTTTTACGTTAAGGTCAAATTTGCTTCCTTGTGCTTTTATATGGCAAAATGCTAGAACATAAGATATCTTGGAAACTGTTGGAGATTTTGGGCTAAAAATTGGTATCTACAGTCATCTTAATGAGTACATGAAGATTTATGAGTACAAGAGGTCAAGGTCATTCTTTGACCTTTGACCTAGAACTCTCATATTTTGATAATTCCAAACAATCTCCTCAAAAACCTCTGGGCCAATTGAAACCAAATTTCATATAGAGCCTCCAGGAGTTGAGGGAACAAAAACTTATTCATACGGTCCAGGTCACATGACCAACTTGGCCGCCACGCCCATATATGGTAAAAACCTTTAAAAATCTTCTTCTCAAGAACCAATTGACAGATGGCCTTGAAACTTGGTATGTAGCTTTGGGTACCTGAGTACTGTCAAGATTGTTCAAATTATGACCATGGGTTGACCTTGAACTTTTTTTTCCGGCAAGGTCAAATATGGGAAAATGCTAGAACATAAGATTTCATGGAAAGTTTTGAAGAGATATGCCCAAGAATTGGTATATACAGTTATCTTAATGAGTACATGAAGATTTGTGAGTACAAGAGGTCAAGGTCATTCTTTGACCTTTGACCCAGAACTCTCATATTTTGACAATATCAAACAATCCCATAATAAAACTGGGCCAATTGTAACGGAATTTCATATAGAGCCTCCAGGGATTGAGGGAATGAAAATTTGTTCAAACAGTCCAGGTCACATGACCAACATGGCCCCCAGGACCATATATGGTAAAAACCTTTAAAAATCTTCTCCAGAACCAATTGACTGATGGCCTTGAAGCTTGGTATGTAGCATTGGGAATTCCAGTACTATCAAGATTGTTAAAAATAATGACCTTGGGTTGACCTTGACTATTTTACTGCAAGGTCAAATGTTGGAAAATGCTAGAACATAAGATTTCATGGAAAGTTTTGAAGACTTATGCCTAAAAATTGGTATCTACAGTCATCTTAATGAGTACATGAAGATTCATGAGTACAAGAGGTCAAGGTCATTCTTTGACTTTTGAACCAGTACTCTGTCATTTTGACAACATCAAACCATCTCCTTAAAAGCCCCTGGGCCAATTTTGAAACCAAATTTCATATAGAGCCTCCAGGGGGTTAAGAGAACGAAAATTTTTTCAAACGTCCAGGTCACATGACCAACATGTCCTCCATGCCCATATATGGTTAAACCTTTAAAAATCTTTTTCACCAAAACCAATTGACCGATGGCCTTAGAGTAACTTACCCTAGAGCCTGAAGCTGAATGGACCCAGGTGAGCTACAGGACCAATGGTCCTCTTGTTTTAATTTGCATTTTTAATGTTGTATGTCCCTACTTAATTAATATTATCTTCACTTTATTCTATGCATATGTTTAAATATCATGTATTTGTCAAGTGTGATTCATAGGGATTATATGTCTATATGAGCCGCGACACGAGAAAACCAGCAAAGTGGTTGTGCCCCCTGTGCAGACTCTGATCAGCCTGGGCATCTACCCATTCTGATCAGCTTCTTTGCTAAGCGCTTAAAGGGTAGCTAAGGGACTAAGCTACCTCCATGCGGACAGCGAAGACTCTGATCAGACTGGGCGGATGCCCAGGCTGATCTGAGTCTGCGCAGGGCGCACAACCACTTTGTTGGTTTTCTCGTGTCGCGGCTCATTTGTTAAATGTAACATGCGTTTGTTCATAGGGACCGTGTATAAGTATAGCTATGTTTAAACTTCCCAAAAGAAAAAAGATGGGCAATTATCAGGAAATAATACAATCAGATCCCGCTTTCTTGCCCTCAACACCAAAAGGGAAAGAAGCATTTACATAAATTGAAAAAAGTTCCTGAAAGAAACACACGATAAACCGAATGAACAGCTCTTTCTCAAGCAGATGGTCACTCAGCTACCATAACCGAAACAGCAGTAACATCTTATTGAACCTATTTTCTATAACTTTAAATTACGAGACAAAACCAAAAGCAAAATGAGCATCTATACAGGTTAACATATTGCTAGATCACAGACAAACGGATATAAGAACATGAAAACATTGAGGAAACATTATTCTTGCACACCGGATAGAAAATGCCATTCTTTTCACCTGGGATAGAAAATCTCATCTTACCCTGGTGTTCTGACCCAGGACCGGAAAAAAATCACGAGCTGTCAATGCATTGGTTGTATAGGAGCTCACGTACCTGCGTCGTCAAGTGACGTTGGCATTTAAGATGAAGACGTCACGAAGACGGTAAAAATGACGTCAGTTTATGCACGCCAGTCGTTGACGTAAAGAGCCGAATGGCGGTCGTTGAAAGCGGCGCCTTCTTTCAAAATCAAATTTAAACCTCTCAAGCACTAGTATTACGCATTTTAAGAGGTTCTGAAGTTAAAACAAAACGTGGTGTGCAAGAAAAAGTATCTATCATTGGTGTGAGGTGCGGATAGAAAAATCCGTCACTCGGGATCACTGTTCGGCATCACTCGGCAAGCCTCGTGATGCCGAACAGTGACCCTCGTGACGGATTTTTCTATCCACACCTCACACCCATGACAGATCCTTATAAAGAAGTACTGCCTAGGAACGGTTAAGAATAGATTAATATGGGTAGAAGAGCTTAAACTAGTTTTACTAGATCCATACCACCGCCCTTTTAGTTTTGTCTGCATGACGGTTTCCTTACTCATCAATGAATCATCGCAGGAAACAAAAACAAAACAAAACGAAAAAAAACGGATAAGATCCATGATGAATCAAAGACCGTTCGTTCATTATCTGTGTTCTTCGCAATCGTAGTGTTTCTTTCTTGTCAGCTTGTGTGCTTTATTATTTATTTTCTAATTGTTTATCTGTTTATGGTGTCCATCACTTTTTGAAATAAACTATTTTATATAAGTTCACACATTAATGGTTTGACTTTTATTTTTATTTCCTCATGTAACTAGATCTATCATGCTTCATATGCTTTGCATAATACAGAAGTAAGTAGGAAAACTCTCAGGAACTGACACATTTCAATCCCAGATCTCACTTAAGACACCATGTGGGAAAGAGACAACACAAAATTAGTCACCACCAAAGACATCGCCAGAGGCAGCCATGTGAACAGCCATTTCCAATGTAGGTGATCAACGTGCTAGCCTTAACATCACAAACAACATGTAAAACAACCAAGAAGAACCAAAACAGAACTGAACTGCCGCCTTGAGACGGCCAGTAATGAAATAACTGGGGGCTTAACCGGTTTGTGGTCGACCAACCCTCGCCTTTTGTTCTGCCTTGGTTCATCAGATACTTAGCTGTTCAACTCAACAAAAAAGCAGATGATTTAAATAAGCTTCAGCTTTCTATCAGATCCTGTACCATATAATATTATATACAATTGTATAGCAACTTATTTGAATAAAATATTGTTTAAACCAACCCAACAAAAAACAACAACCGCCCACACAGCCGACTTACGAAAAGCACCTACCCTGACATTACTTAGCTGTTCAACCCAACAAAAAAAAGATGATTTAAATAAGCTTCAGATCCTGTACCATATAATATTATGTACAATTGTATAGCAACTTATTTCAATAAAATATTGTTTAAACCAACCCTACAACAAACAACAACCGCCCACACAGCCGACTTACGAAAAGCACCTACCCTGACATTACTAATACATTAAACATTTTATGTTATTTCCATGCCAGGGCTAGCCTTAACATAACAACCATATATCAATACAGACAAAGCAACAAACAACACACGCAACAACTAAGATCGAAGAACCAAAACAGAAGTGCGCCTTGGGACGGCCAGCAATGAAACTACTGGGGGGGGCTTAACCGGTTTGCGGTCGAGCCCCCAGTCCTGTCAGAAGCCAACTAACATGATTGAGCCGCGACACGAGTCTTCGCAGTGCGCTGAAAGGGTAGCTAAGGGTCAAAGCTTCCTCCATGCGGTCAGCGAAGACTCTGATCAGACTGGGCGGATGCCCAGGCTGATCTGAATCTGTGCTGGGGGCACAAAACCACTTTGTTGGTTTTCTTGTGGCGCGGCTCATATATTAATTCATTATTACAAGTGGTCACAGTAATTTCCTAAGGAGTCGTAAGTCTTAAAATGGAGACCTCTCAACTACTCTCAAGCACTGTACTATCTATCGAAAGACTAGTCTTGTGCAGAGAAAGGCAAGGAAGACATGTATAGAAAACTTCCTTCTTTAAATGCTGTTCACCCGCTTACCTAAGTGTTTAGAAAACTCTGTACGTAAAACTATAGTCAAATAATGAGAATTCGTTTCTAAGGTTATAAAATTAAAAACTTTAGTTCATATCCATAGCATGTCTTCTAGAATTAAATTCGTCGCAGTGTGGTTAGACACGTCTTGCGCTTAAGAATAAGCCTACTGACGCAGAGACTGCTTTTCAAAAAAAGTTTTGTATAAATATAGTAATATACTTAGTACATTTAAAAACGCAACAGTTTTGGATTTACATTTTGGCATAATGGATAATATTTTGACCAAAAATAGCATGTAAATATATGTCAGGCAACTGTACCTTTATGTTTTGGCATAAAATATCCTCACATGTACTCGTAGTGCAGTGGATAATCACTCGGGTATGAAAATCAAGATTTGCTCGTGCGCGTATCATGTAAACACTTACAAACATTCGGTCAACGCTACTGGATAGTCCGTAGTTCAGCAATAAGGAAAAACAATAAACAAATTGCAACAAACAAAACTTTTTGTCATGATTAACGCTTAAAAAATCGCCTCCAGATTGCTAGTTCATAAAGTCTCAAACTTAGAACTTTTGGGATGATTAAGATGCCATATGGCCACATCTTTTAGACAGTAGGTGCCCTTTCTACTGACCAGTACCCTTAAAGATCGATATAAACCGGTTGGGTCAAGAGAATGCGTCCATAGACAAGACAGATCAATCATTGTCATTTATTACAACTCATATGCTTTCGACACGCTGATGCTGTCTAGCAGACATTTGGAACTCGTGGGAATGTTTCTCTTTGATAAGCGGAAAGAAATTTGGAGAAGTGAAAAGTTTTAGGAGTTTTAAACTTTTATGCTCTTTGCCAAAAACTTGTGATACATTTCTTTTTACGGACGGTATACAATTTCAATATCGGCGTTAAACGTTTTGAAGAGAAAGATTGTAAACAATCTCACACGTAACTTATGCCACTTTGTCTTTCTCACACGAAACTGACATCCGTATGCCAGAATGACCAGCTTTGCCATTTGATTGGTAATCAAAACGACAAGTCTCAGATGAACAGAAACATGGCATTTTAGGGTACACTGAATTATCATCAAATATTGCAAAGGCATTGGTAAAGGTTTGATCAAGAATGAACAAAATTCCACAGCTTTTGATGATTAAAACATCAGTGAAGGCGACGCAGCAAGGCCCATGTGTTACGATTTGATCTTCTGAAATTTCATTTTAGGGGTAACGCTCATGATGAACGTAACCTAATGGAATACACAATAAAATGCCACGAAATATAGCAAAATGGCAGAAAAGATGTCAATCTAAATATCTCTTGCGTTTCAAATAATTGTCTTAAAAATTCGAAAAGATATTTCCAAAAAACTAAGTGTTGCGTTTTTAAATGTACTGAGTATATTTTCAGGATGTGTATTTGACTATCGTCTTTTCAAAACCTTCATTTTGCTCATTTTCTTGCATGTGCTTATATATAATGACATAACTGATACAGTTTAGTACAACGTACCGTTATATTTTGAAGACAAATATGCGCTTATTTGTTGGGGCAAAGCCTCGCACCCTATCTTTTTCCCAAACTCGTTCAATAAATTCAATAATGAGCGCTCATGTAAGATCCTCTATTTTCTTACAACTCACGCTGAAAACCGAGGAGCACGAAACGCCCTGTCGAATACGCCCATTAATTCTGCGGTTTGGTTGTTGTATATAGCCTCCGTTCATACCTGTGCGGATGGATGAAACTAGTAACAAAACTGTTAAAGATGCAGTATCAATTGTTAAAGCTATTGAGAGTAGGAAAATGACAAAAATTGCAATTTCTGCCAACGGCTTTCACCAGATCAGTGATCTTAACATCTGGCCTAGAGAATTTCAGAGCTGACTCTGCCTTTACTTCAACAGGGTCTCAAATATTACCATGGAAACCGAAGACAACCGACGGTATACATGGTTTTCACCATCCTAATAACGAGCGTCATAGACTGTAACAGTCAGAACACAATTTATATTATGCTTCTCTCTCTTTTATGCAATTTCAATACTCAGCAATAAAACTGTTGGTTTAAAGCCTTTGTAATTAAATACAAAGCATTTCCATTATATTAATATCAGTGTATTCCCAAAGGACAGGCAGATATTAACAAAGTTTCTCTCAGGGTGTGGACGGTACAGATCTGACCTTGAATTCTATTTACCGTATTTACCGTTCAGTTATAAGATTTATTCAGTTATAAGATGGGTTTTCCCTCCCAAAGGTCTTACAAGACAATCTCAAAGATTTAGATCCGTCTTGTAAAGTAAATAGATAGGCAATGATCAGGAATAAATATAATCAAATCCCACATCCCGCTCTTAAAACGAAAAGGGGAAAGAAGCACACACACACAAATTGACAAAAGTTCATTTCCCAAACAGCTCTTCCCAAACAGGTGGTCATTCAGCTGCCCTAATTAAAAACAGCAGCAACATCCTTTTTACCTATCTTATATTTAAATTACAAAACAAAACAAAACAAAAATGGACAGCTATTCAGGTGACCAGACTGCTAGAGACAATAGACAGGCGGACATAACAACATGTAACACAGAGGAACCGCAACAGAAGTACCACCTTGGAACGGTCAGCCAAAGATGGCTGGGGGGGGGGGGCTTAAACTAGTGTTACTGGATCCAAACCTTTATACGATGGATCTAGAGCTATGAGATTATCTTGTAAGAGGGATCTAGATCTTTGAGACTGTTTAGGTTTTTGAGGATTTTTTGTAAGATGGATATAGATCTTTGAGGTTGTTTTTGAAGCAAAAAAAAAAAAAAAAAAAAAAAGAAAAGCGAGTACAGCTGAATTACATAAGACTGATTTACATATATGCAGTAATTTTTGGAAGGGTAAACTCCTGTCTTATAACCAATCAAAAATGATATACCGGTTATATTCTTTTAGAAAAACAAAAACAGGGTCTATTGTTCAGCCATGATCACTTGAAAGTATGTTTATTTTGAGTTGTCTAACGTTGTTTTCTATCTTCTTTGCCCATTTCAGCATAGATGTGTCAGTAACACGCGTAATATTTCGATAGCATTTATACCCTCCTTTCTTGAGCCATTCTTTCCGACAAGATCTGTAGTGTTTTATCGTTCCAAAGGCTTCTGGTACAACTGGCCTAAAATATAAATAATGTTATATTCCTGAAACTGAAAAAAAAAACCAGTCAACAGAATGATCATGATACATATTTATGCGTTTCAAGTCACATCTATTAAGCTTGTGATAATACATCCACTGGGCACACAACGTTGAATCAACATTGGATCACTGTTGATTCAACGTCAGCAATATGGGATCAAACATGGTTTTTCATGCATAATAATTGCCAGGTCCAGATCGGCGATGGAGCTGTTGGAAACCGAGGCTGTTGAAAACTTGCGTACAAGTCTTTTATCGATACCTGCAACTGCACATTCCCTTTTGCTTCTGTATTGATGTAGTTTTGGCCTGAATCGTGCATATGAAAAGCCGCAAAGCCGTGCATCAACAATGAGTGAATTTCTTTGCACGGCTTTTCGCCTGTTAATAGCGTACTTGTTTCAGATTGTGTGCCTGTTGGACACTTTCTTAAAGTGAAAAAACAACCAAGGCCAAAGTAAATTAAGAATATCGAAAAGAGTTCTAGCTAGACATTGATGCACCTACTAGTAGAGTTACCTCTAAAGATAAAAAAAATAACAGAAAGGCCAAGACCTGTCCGCGTACAGGATAGCTCGCCTGCAGTGCTTTGCCCATCACATAAAAAACTTTAACGTAAAACTTTAAAGTGTGACGCCCATGCCTACGCCCACGCCAATAATAGCTCTCTGTACTTTCGTACAGTCGAGCTAAAAACGAATGGTGGCTAACAGCATTTCCCTTCTCTCTCAGTGTTATTTGAAAGTGGTTTAGATAGCAAGAGGCAAAACTTTCATGGCACTAACTGAATGACTGATAGCAATATCAGAGCTCTAGATAAGAGAGGGTATTTGATGATAATTAAGGATAATTTTTTTTATTTCTCATCGAAATCATATGTTGTGACCCCTCATCTGAACCGTCTCGTCGAGACGGTTCAGATGAGGGGTCACAACATATGTTTTTATGCAGAATTAACAAAAATTATCACTAATTATCACCAAATACTCCCTCTTATCTAGAGCTCTGAATATGGCAACGGAAGCACTGATGCAATCTCAAAGTAGCGTCGACAACCAAGATGGATGGAAACAGAGGCTATAAAACGTGAGATTCAGATCAAACTAATAATGTTTAGGTATGACAGCCATCTGCCTGAAATATGTAGCCTCAAAATCAGTCTTACAGGCACATCTTTGTCACTGTTTTATGCTAACTACTTACTTCGTATAGAAACTGTCTTTGCGTGGCCAAAAGCCATGGGTTGACAATTTTCCCGGTATAACTCTGTCCATAATAATAACGCTTTTCTGTCTGTCTCTCATTGGCACTGTTCTGTTAAGAAACTGTCCAATCAAAAGTTCTGTGGGATAGGCTGTATCCATTCTTCCCCATGTGGTTGCATAAATTTCTGTTTTAAAGGTGAACCCAGCTGCGCGAGTAGCCACTTTTCTGAGGTGTTTCTGAAACGAAATGGTCTGTTATCTTTTTTCTTTTCATGGCAGATTATGGCGACAGCGATACCCTATTTCTACGCTTAGAAAACGCATTTTCCCCTTTTAAAACAATCGCAAAAATCTAGATTCGTCTTATTCGTCATTGCAAACTTTCTTGAATCTGACTAAAATCTTTCGGGCAATTCTGGAGATGGAATAACGCCGTTTTATAGCCGAAAAAGTACGGTTAATATAGCCCGAAAATATACTTTTTTCTCGAAAACCATGTGAAAGACACCATGCCGTTAAAGTACTATTTTTTCATAACAGATACAAACTATAACTGATTTCGGGCATAAGACGAGGTGCCTGTATAGCTGTCGTAGGGTGCGCACATCTAGCCGAGAGAGTCAAATTATTTCGCGTCCTTCGTGTTCCAGAAATTTCCACACCTTCTGACATGTCTGTACCACACGTAAGATCCGACGGAGAAAACCCCGTTTTCACGGGAAGTGTTTATTGTATATCCAAACCGAGAACACTCAGATCAACCTGTGTACATGATTTCAGAGTGAATATAGCTGACGTTTTTCATTAGTGCTGGACTTTTTCCTGCTCTTAAATATTATAGGAGCCCTTGTATCATGTGTATATTTTTGCAAGGTCTAAAGCGAGTCAATGGTTTTGATACCCCCAAAAAAGATGTTTGAGGAGGCTTCAGGAGGCACACACACACATAAACAAAACACACACTTGTGTTTTCTATCAGGTTTTCAAAAGAGAGACAGCTTTTGTGATTTCCTGTTTACTTCTCTGGACAATGAAACTCGTCCAAAAAGGGGGCCCTAATAGTGACTCGCTTTAGACCTTTCAAAATTGTACAAAGGCTCCTATTATATTGCAGAGCTGGAAACAGTCCAACTATGAACAAAATTACTCGACGATGCAACTAACTATTGCAATGACGTGCCGCAATATCACAGGGTATAATCGATTCCGCTAATTTTCGCTTCCTGCAGAGACTGTACATCATATTTGGCTTCCGCCGAGACTGTCCGCGAACTCTTGCTTCCTGCAGAGACTACTGTCCTCGAGAAATGGCTTCCTGCCGAGACTGTCCGCGTGATTCTGCTTCCTGCCGAGAGCCTCGGCAGGAAGCAGATTCACGCGGACAGTCTCTGCAGGAAGCCATTTATCATGTACAGAAGTCTCGGCAGGAAGCAAGAGTTCGCGGACAGTCTCGGCGGAAGCCAAATATGATGTACAGTCTCTGCAGGAAGCGAAAATTAGCGGAATCGATTATACCCTGTGATGACGTGCCGCAATATGATTTCTTCTTAAAATAGTTTGACGAAATACGGCGTGGGGAGGGAACATACCACCTCTGCCAGAAAACGCAAACGTTAGCAAGAAATATGAGCCGCGACACGAGAAAACCAACAATGTGGTCGTGCGCCCAGCGCTGACTCAGATCAGCCTGGGCTTCCACCCAGTTTGATCAGGCTCTTAGTTAAGTGCTCAAATGGTAGCGAAGGATCTAAGGTACCTTCATGCGGACAGCGAAGACTCTGATCAGACTGGGCGGATGCCCAGGCTGACCTGAGTCTGCGCTGGGCGCACAACCACTTTGTTGGTTTTCTCGCGTCGCGGCTCATATTTTATAATGAGCAATGTCTACACTAATGCGGGTTGTATATGTACCGTGGTTTGACAGCCTGCACGGAAGATAATCCACTCGCTAACGCTCGTGAATTATCACCGCGTGCAGCCATACAAACCATGGTATAAATATTACTTATCCCTTTCTCGTGACGAGAATTCATAACAGTCAAACTTACCAATAAGTCCAAAAGTGTTGGCAGGTTTTTAGGAATAATGAATTCATCCATATCGTACAATCCTAGAAACGTATACTCCATCAGCCGAGCATGACAGTCAAGAACTACAACCTGTTCATCATTCCAACTCTGGAAATTCTTAACACCAACACTGCGTCGGAATCGCCCTGGTGGAAATAAGACAGTCATACAAAGACCAAAATGTAAGACACATATGAGCCGCGACACGACAAAACCAACAATGTGGTTGTGCGCCCAGCGCAGACTCAGATCAGCCTGGGCATCCGCCCAGTCTGATCAGAGTCTTCGCTGTCCGCATGGAAGTAGCTTTGACCCTCAGCTACCCTTTGAGCACTTTGCCAAGAGTCTGATCAAAATGAGCGGATGCCCAGGCTGATCGGAGTCTGCGCTGGGCGCACAACCACATTGTTGGTTTTGTCGTGTCGCGGCTCATATAAACATTCTGCAGGCAGTAACATACAGAAAACGAGGATCTTATTTTTCATATTTTGGCGACATATTGTTTGCTTTTGTAGATGTTAAAGATTTTTTAAGAGTTGACCCTCCATTCCATTGAGAAGGAGGTGAAAATGAAAATTGCAGAGTAACTTTTCCTGAAAGTGTACCTGTTCACCCTAAGCAGGTTTTATCAATGTCCTTTCACCTTTTTTATGCTTGGGGGTGTTTTTGGTGCCGAAAAAACTTTTCCGCGCTACTTCTACTATGCGTTTAAAACACAATGCGGACACCATGTTTGCCGTTTAGGTGTCTTATAAACAGCTGGTGCTCCTAGGAAAACGGGCGGATTGCGCTCGCCATTGCCATCCTGAATATATCTGCACGCGCTGTCAGACTTTAATCCTGAAGGCGTCAAAAAGCGCGTTACTCATAAAGCGGATCAAACATATTTTATTGAAGTAAAGGGTAGTGACAGATAAGTCAAATCTCTCTCTAAAGCATATGCGCAAGCTGGTTTGGCATGCGCAGCTCACAAACGCCTTGACAGGTTTTCTCGTGGCGCGGGTCTGCTTTCTATACTAGGTTTTCAACGTTACCACCTAGAATATCCAGAATTGTTTTGTAACAACATATACAAGGAAAAGTTTTGCAATATACTATTGAACTACTATTATACTACTACTGAATTGTCCTTAGTCTACAAAGCTTAAAACGAAGATAACCTGGGACATATTTTGTACCTATAAAAGCATGTTATGGGGTTTCACTACCGCCAAGGCGGTTTTACATTATAACACAATTTTATCAGAAGTAAGCATAAATTATGTAAATGAGCTTTTTAGACTTGTATCACACACCTGATACTTTGCTATTTAGAATAAGCCGCACCCACTGGACACACAAGGTTAAATCAAATATTGAATCAACCATGATTCAACGTCATGACGTTGAATCAAGGTTAATTAATACTGATTCAACCTTGTGTGCCTGCTGGGCAGCCATACTTTAATATTCAGTTGCTTTTTAACCCATTAGTGCCAAATGGACTCTTCTATCCTTATAAACGGATGAGTAGGGGTGTCCTATGTATTTATCATAATTATTATTTAGTTTTATATTTCATGTAGTGCATGTAGTCACTGATCAACTTGACGCCGCGTTCTGCAATCTGCACTGTTCATGTATGTCCTGTTTGTGGAACACTATGCAATAATGGGTTAAAAGGGGTCAGTAGGCGAATTTTAACATCAGTCTAGCAGTTCTGATTTAAGATCACTATAAACAAAAATATGAGCCGCGACATGACAAAACCAACATTATTGTTGTTCGCCCAGCGCAGACTCAGATCAGCCTGGGCATCCGCCCAGTCTGATCATAGTCTTCGCTGTCCTCATGGAGGTAGCTTAGACCCGTAGCTACCATTTGGGCACTTAAGGAAGAGTCTGATCAAACTAAGCGGATGCCCAGGCTGATCTGAATTTGTGCTGGGCGCACAACCACTTTGTTGGTTTTCTCGTGTCGCGGCTCATATGAGTTATAATCCCGACAAGACCAACCTGTATCCGGCAATTCGTAGGGATAATATTCCGCTAATCCTTCTGACTTGTAATGTTCCAACACTTTCATGGCATCCGCATTCAGTTTATGGATATATGTTATGGTTTTAGACACGCCAAGTAACTTCTGCATTTCGAACCATTCTATCATCTCTGAGGCGCTAAGGTTTCCAAAAGCAAGTTTTGTGCACACGGCTAGCTTATCCGCATGCGTTTTATTAACTTTGTATGGTGTTTCCACAGGCACCACCAATGTCTTCTCATCCGGGCACTTGTTCAAAGTCAAAGAAATAGCCAACGGCAGTTTATGATGTACATGACGTGGGTTGGGACACTGAAATTGTTTTGTTTCTAATTTAGCATGTCCAAGAAAGTTCCAGTGCAATTTATCGAGTAATGGAGCACTCTGGACGATGTCGTCATAATATAAACAACAATTGTAGGCAGAGTTGCGAAGAGATAAGTACTCCCATCCGTTAAGAGCTATGACGTCATAGAAAGACTTGTTTGATGAGTTCCTGGCTATGGCACTATAGATATGGACATTTCCGTTGACCATGCTTATGAAAGACGTTTCATTTAGCGCTAATCTGTCTGCCAAAACTGCCATCAGCCTAAAAAGATGAACCTGAAAAAGAAAGGATAAATGAATAAATAAATAAATAAATAAATAAAATTAGTGTCTTCATAAGGACGGTATTATGCTGTATTGTGAGATGCTATGGTTATTACAACAGAAAGATAATTCTTCTTAGAAGAATTATCTTTCTGTTGTAATATCCATAGCGAAAACAAATCTCGTAATTACTGTTGAATTTTACTTGTTTGTGGACATATTATTCCGTATCCGTAGCTGCATCAGACACCGTCATCTATCTATCTATCTTCCATTACGTCTTAACCCCCATGGGGGACACAGACGGTGTACTTGTGTACACTCCGGTGTTACAGGATGAAAGCCTACACATAGCCATGTAGCTATAGTAGGGATCTTTAACCTGCACAGGGGATGACTCTTCCTGCACAGGGGCCTCCAGTTAACGCCCCGATCCGAAGGACAGCACACTTGTTAACATCATCCCTGCAAATGATGCTAGAAAAAAACGCGTTCGGACATAGGAAGGCTTCGCCCCGCGCGGTGATCAAAACTACCGGACCTCTGGCTTCAGAGTCAAGTGCACTAACCACTGAGCCACCGCGCTTCTATTTACGTTCACAGCATAAAATATCTCCAAGAGTTGTTATACTGGATTAGGCAACACAGAGAAGAAGTATACCGAGTTGATTGTTCAGGGTCTTAGTTTAGTTTACTGTTTTGGCAAAAATGTTGAAATGAAAAGTGTTGGTTATACCACAGGCGATTGAAGTAAAAAGCACTGTATATGGTAGACTGGCGGCGCATGGTGCTGGAAGTGTGCTACTATATGGATACGTTTCACTGAACCTCCTGGGGAACATGATCGTTATATGAATCGAAACAATCACTATTAAATATTGCTTCAGAATACTTTGATTGTAAACATTTTGGAAGTGGCTGGTGGGCCGAAATTTCAATCGCCAGTGATTATACATTTTCGCCAAATTCAGTAAATAGGTAGGCCAATAGCGTTTTTGACAAATAGCTTCACTACCAACCACCACCATGCAGCGTCCTATTAATCTAGAATAGCTTTCTATATGGAAGACAAATGGTTACGAATTAGAATACGAAATTACAAAGACAACAATCTTACTGTACTGTGTTTGTCTCCGCTCCTACCGATAGTAAAATCTTTGAGCCTGGTGATGAACACAAAACCTGTCACAAGCCAGCAGAACACAGTCCCAATGTAGTAAAACTTCTTCCAAGTCAGTTGCAGACATCTGAAAGTAGCAGAAATATCGATGGCGACCCCCGACCCCATACAACCCAGCCAGGGGCGTAACTAGGCACAACGCACAATTTTGTTTTATATCCCTTGGGAGAAAGAATAAGAGTTAAGCCCCAAAGATACATCATGTAGTCGCATCTGTTTGCAGTTCCTATTGAAATATTGTCCAATTTACAAAATTTCAGCATGATCAAATATGCAGGTGCGTATTGAAATTTTGTCAAATTGACAAAATTTCAATACGCACCTGCGTATTTGCGTATAAGCAGTTACGCCCTTGCCAGCTGGTACACAACGCTAAAGAGTATAGGTACACCCACATGTTTTCTTTTTCATATTATTATTATTATTATTCATATGGAGAGAGACTCAAGAAGTCACAAAAGTTATTACCCTTTGTTAAATTATTACATGTATTATCATTCATTTAACAAAGGGGAACAGCTTTTGTGACTTCTTGTTTGCCTCTCTAGACGAGGCAGCCCTCCCGAAATGAGATCTACTCCTAAAGAAATAAAGAAAAGAATTTGCTCCTAAAAGAGCAATTTCTCTCCTTTTAAGAGTTGCTCCATATTCAGAGTAAACATTCACTGACTGTACATTTTTTGGTTATTTGATACATCAATTCTTTCTCTTTTATCATTATTATTATTTTCCTAAATCAAATCAGTCTCGAGCCGTGATATGAGAAAACGAGTCTTAAGCCTTGAACACTACGCATCTTTTTCAGAGTCAACAACAAGGTATCTAACGGATGCACAGACTAATCCGAGTCTTCGAAGTTACGAAATATACTGAAATCAGTACCTTGTCATTTTTAAAACATCCTGTTCTCACAATCAAAACGTTCTAACCAAATGGATAATTAAAAGACAATTAAAAGAACACAATAAACTGGTCACCAAGTTTGATGTTATCAGCAAATATTTGAGCCGTGTCATGCCGCAAGGGTCTTTAGCAGATAAACTACGGGTCAAACTCTATCTGTCCTACCTCACACCGGGTAGGCAGCAATCCTGAACACTCGCGGCAATCTTGAACGCGGGTCAAAAATTTAAGCGATTGTTTAGGGTAACTCAGTTTAACATGTTTTGTTTCATTTAATCTAAAGGTTTTTGGTAAAACATGTATTACGGATCTAAAGCAGTATGTCTGAAAATTTCCCTCAAAAAGAATTTACTTCACAAGGTCTTTACTAAATGTCGCAATGCCTACTTACACTTTAACCATGCAATTTTAGACTGGCAAATTCGATTTTCTGACTCATATTCTAAATTATTCAAGGTCAAATTAAATAAAGCATAGTCTTCTGATATACTTGAATGTCTTCCCTAAACACCTGTAAAAGTTCTAGTGTCTAAATTAAATTTTGACCGTACTGGGAGGGGGATGAAAATGCAAGGGTGAAATTTTCTGGCAATCGAAAACGCCTTTTCCTAAACTCGGTTGCAATCGACTAACGCAGGGCATGGCAATCGATGACGAAAATGCTTTAAAAACAAACTGTTGCTAGATTAGAATAGGCTGCATTATTTTGCATTTAATGACATGCACCCTCAGGATTGAGCGTTTCTGTTAAAAGACACGAGATTGCATTGAAATCCATGTATGTCTTGAAGAAGATTTATGCCTGGAAACATTCAAATACATTTTCTATGGGTAAAAGCCTTTTGCTTGTTTTTTCGCCGAAATAGATGTTCTTGATATTCACTTGTTGTGGAGGCCGTTGTAATTATTGCTGTCTTTGTTTACGGTATTTGTCTAAATCAGACTCTCGAAAAACAAAACGAAGCGCAGTACGTGTATTATTGCTGTAAATACCCATTTTCTTCTGTATCAAACAGAGTCTACTATGGTCGCTGTTGTGATTATTGTTATAGCTGTTGTCAGGCTCTCTCCCAAAAAAAACACAAAGTCATCAATATTCTAATTCCCTGCATCAGTTTGCTAGCATGGAATTTGCCATTTAACGACGAATCCCATGTATTGTCCAGCTTGGTATCGAATACCATAAGGTTTGCCATTCGACAAATCCAATGCATGGTATTTGAATCCTATGCATAGTATTGGATAGCATTGGATTCGCCATTTGATGAATACCATGAATGGTATTCAAATCCCATGCATGAAATTGCACAACATGATGTCTACTAGCATGAGGTTCATTATTCATGGTATTCGAAATTGATACATTGTATTGCCCAGCATGGTATTTGATAACATGGGGTTTGCCATTCGACGAATCCCCTGCATGGTATTGCTCAGCTTGTTATTGGCTAATATGGAGTTTGCCAGTCGACAAATCTCATGCATACCAGTATTCAAATCCCATGCGTAGTACTGCTTAGCAAGGTATTGGTTAGCTTGGGATTCGTCATTCGATGAAATCCATGCATGGAATTTGAATGAACAGCATGACATTGTGTCGTATGTTTGCTTTTTTGACATTTGATGAACCCAATGCAATGAATGCATGGTACGTGTACTCGAATTCCACAATGGAATTGTTCAATACCTTATTGGGAAGCACGTGTTGGCTATTCGGCGAATCTTATGTATGGTATCTAAATCTCATGCAAAGTATTGTCAAGTATGAAGCATGGTATTGGCTAGCATGGTATTAGGCATTTGATTAAACCCATGCATGGTATTCGAACCCGATACCATACTGGGCATAACACATACATGTATGCTATTCGGATATCATACATGACATTCCTCGAATGGCAAATCCCAGGCTACCCACAATTCTGCTGGGCAGTACTGCCCATGGGATTGGGTTCTGTGCATGGGATTCGTCAACTGACAAATTATCCTATGCTAGTCATACCATGCTGGGAAATTCCGTGCATAGACTAGCCTAGAGATAGCAGTTTGACGAGTTCCACGCATGGAATTCGAATCATTTACATGATATTGTCCATCATGGTATTGGCTAGCATTGGGATTAGCCTCTCCACGAATCCCAGGTATGTTATTCGACGAATCCCATATATGGTATTCAAATGTCATGCATAACATTGCCAAGTTTGATACTGGCTTGCACGGAATTAGCAATCGACGAATCCCGTGCATATACAGTATTCGAATCCCATTCATGGTTTTCCCAGCATGGTATTGGAAGTACGGTTCCATACGACGAATACCATGCATGGTGTTGCCCACCATCGTATTTGCTGGCCTACGATCACCATTTGACGATCTACATTGCATGGTATTGGCCAGCATCCTATGCATAATTATTCCACCATGGAACACATGCAATCCAATAACGGGATTCGTCAAATTGTGAGTGACTTCATGCTAGCTAATACTATATGCTTAGCTATACCAAGAATGGGATTCAAATAACACGCAAGGAGTTCGTTGAACTTTTAACCCAATGCTTACCGATACCATGCTAGGCAGTGTCATGCATGGATCGAATAACATGCATGGTATTTGCCGGATGAAGAACCACATGCTACTGAATTCCATGGATGGTAATCCCATGCATGGGATTTGAATACCATGCATGGGATTCGTCGAATGACACACCTTGTGCTAGCCAATACGATGCTGACCAATACTATGCACTGAAGTAGTCAAATGGTGATCATAGGCTAGCAAATACGATGATGGGCAATACCATGCAGGTGATTCGAATATTTTTAGAAGAAAAAAAAAACAAAAACATGCAAGCCAGTTACATGCTTGGCAATACCATGATTGAATTTAGAATACCATGCCTTGGCATGACATATTTACATATGTAGGAATAGTATACCATGGATGGGACTCATCTATGGCAAACCACATACTAGCCAGTACCACACTGGGCGACACCATACACGTCAAATGGCAAATTCTATGCTATTCACTGGTACCTGATACGTGTCTCTTAAGTTTGAATTTCAAACGAGAATACAAATGAATTGATTGTCCTACAAAACAAACAGTACATTAATGACTATCCCACGTTTTCCTGTAACGTACAGAGAAAGTAGGGGTTTGCAGATTTGAATATTATTTTCTATAATTTTCACTCAAAGCATACATGGTTGGTCCTCATTAAACGTCTCAATGGAGCAGTTATGATGAGTACCACAACTTATGTTTTGAGAGAACCTTACAAGGGCCATTTATCAGGAGTACTGAAGTATTAGCGAAATGAGTCAAAATATTGATGGTTGAATAAGTTTGGAGTTTTATTGTGTTGATTCCAGAAGTTAACCAGTTTTGGAAACAACATTTACCACAATAGTAGGACATCTGACGTATTTATCCCAAGTGTACATGTGTTGCATTTTAATGCCTGGAGCATTTTGCTTTAATAAATAAATAAATTAAGAAATATATAAACTCATTCCACTGATTCGTGGTTACTTTGTATGAAAAAGGACGAATCAAAACTGCTGAAGGTATAAATGTTCATCGATTGTCTGTCAAACGGTTGTTTGACGTTAGGCGATTGCCATGAACATCGTTTCCGATTGCCACCGTTTTCTACCCCGTCATTTTCAAATCGATGTAACTTCGTTTGTGTACAAGACAGAGTCAGTTGAATACGCACAGTCTATCCAGAATACATTCAATTTTAACTGACTATCGCGAAAACGATCACAACGTGTATCAAACTTGAGGATTTTGGTCTATTTTGTTGTTTGTGGGGTTTAAAAGTCCCAAATTTGCATTTACGCCTAAACTACATGCAATTTAATGAGGATTCAACGACAAAAATTCGTGAGGTATATCTTTGAACATATCTAAAAATCGTGAAATAGTTGCCCTAAGTTTTAACACATTCTTCTAGCTCAAAAGAGAGGTTTTGTCAGCCTACACTAAACAACCGCTTACGTTTTTTTGAACCGCGTTCTGGATTGCCGTGATGTTCAGGATTGCCGCCTACCCGGTGTGTACCTGTGTGCAATCTGTCTGGAGACTCCGTTTTTCGGACAATCATTTATTGGTTATGGGGAACCTACACAATAATAGCTAAGTTCACTTCATGGTTAAATTATAAAATGCCATAGTGCTTCGAACATCATAATCAAAATGCACTAAGGTCTTTATACGTGATATGGATCCAATTTATTAAAAATTCCTCAAGATTTTTCAGTGATATAATCAAACTGCCGCTAGGATGAATGACTTGCGATTTTACGTCCTTTTTAGCAGTATTCCAGTCATATCAGAATGATGGGAGGGTGATAATAAAAGGCTGTATGCAAATGCAACCCCGTTTATGGTTGGATAAATTCCGCGTCCAGCCGGATCCAAACCCGAGGCAGCTAGATCAGCAGGCCAGCGCTAAACCTGCTGAGCTAGGGAAAAAGGCAAGATCTGTCCGCGTACAGAATATCCAACGTACCATACATGCACATGCCCGTCATACAAAAAAAAAAAAGGTGGACCGTCGACGCCGAATTGAGTTCTATCTTCGAATCTTAGAGCTGGAAATGTGAATAATTCATGGCTACTGGCAGGATTTAAAAACTTCCCCTTCTATTGCCGACTCAAGATTGTTTTCTAGTCGTGGCAATCATACGTTACGGTTTCTCGGCATTGTTTTAATGACATCATTTAACTGAATGACAGCAGCAAAACCGTTAAACTCTGAACACACACAAAAGGCAAAAACGTCGTCTTACTCCTCGACTCGGGTCTTTTTTTTTTTTTTTTGCGTGCAGTATCACATCATGCTCTTTTAGACGATTTCTCAGTGTCTTAACAGATATATAGTTCAAGTAGGCCTACTATTATAATTATCATTTCAGTCAAAGCTGCCGTGACAAACCTTACGGGGATGGCACTGACGGAAGTTACGGTCGAAAAAAATGAAAATTTTGAGTATTCGTGTGAAGAGCTCAACATTTTCTAAATGACAAAATGATTTCGAGTGTGAAACAAATACTTCTATGACCAAATAAGTGTTAGTTTTCGAATGTTCATGGCAGTATGAACGCAATGGGTTACGTGCCAAGTAAGTGACGCCCGAGGGGCGTCACGTTAACTTTGCATGGAGCCCATTGCGTTCATGCTTCCATGAACTTCCGAAAAGTGAAGTCTATCTTTATATTTTTACTATGTTTTCACATCAATCTTTTTACTTAATCATAAAGATTTGACTAATTTAACGCCAATGAAAGGACGAAGAATAGATATTAACCAACGTGTTTGGTTATGACGTTCAATAGCCCTCACTATGACATGACGTATATCAAACGTTAAGTCTGTCAATCAGCTGCTTGAATAATCTGTGACATCGCTTACGCATAACGCCGCGTGAACGAGTGTTGTTCATGGATGTATGAAGATCGTAAGCCCAGTAAAGGTTTATCTTAGGAAATTGTCAACGAGAGTACACAAAAAGATATGATGGACTGACGTTTTATGCATAATAAATAGTGCATATATAGTGTTCATATTAATTTACCAAGTTGCTATTTCACAAAACAGATTGAACTAGAGCAGAGGCATGTATTATCGACACCTTAAACTATCATTTTTGTTGTAACAGACAGTTATATAAAAATCAAAGTTAACTGATTTGTTCTTATTAGTAAAATCATCTGTCAATAGGATAAGAAGAAAACAGTTTTGTTTTTATTTACTTTTCATAAGATTTTCATGTCTCTTATTTCATGTACCGTATGACACCATTTATCAACACCCAGAACCAGTTATCAACACCCCATTTACCCCTAATGATAATGATGATCATAATATTGATTTTTTTTTCAAAATTTTAGTATGATTATTTGGTTTAGGTAATTTTTGATAGATTTACATCAAAATCACAACTAACTGTAAAGTTTCCTTATTTTAATTATCTCGATAGGAAAAGTTGTAAATTTCAGAAAAAGTAAGGATGAAAATTGGGTAAATTTTCCATTTTTAACCCCCAAAACATGAAAAATCTATATGAATAAAAAGACATTATTACAAGGTCTAGGACAGTTTTGATTGCTTTTTAATCATAATTCTTATTTCAGATTAGACTAGTTTTCTTCACTGTTTTATAAAATCAGTAAATTTACAGAAATTTTAAATTGAGGTGTTGATAACTGCATCCATACTGAAATTAGGGCAGTAGTTATCTACATCCTGGAGGTCACATGACCACATTATTTTGAAAGAAGTGACATAGTCAGCTCCATTGTAACCTATTTTAAGGAATAAAACTGAAGATGTAATTACATGTACATGAAAGATGGGAAAGATCTACGCAATACGACTGTCATGAAATACTGGACAGTAAACAGGCAGCTACAGCCATGCAAATATTTGTATCTCGTATATATGCAAAAACTGGATATGAAAGCAAAATGCTGAGTAAGACATGCCGTATACTCTCTTAAGTAAATGATAAAAATTTGAAACAAATTAATAGAGAGTGGAAGGTGATTTGCACAATAGAGATAATTGAAAATAAATACAGGAATTGTCATTCCTGTCCAGATCATGAGCAAAGAAAGACGTTTCATAAGTCTATAGGATAGTTAACAATGTTACAAAGGCAGCTAAAAGACTGCTGTCTCATATATGTTCAGTATGACAGAGTCGTTCTTCTTGTATGTGACATGATGTGCACATAACAGGCCTAGGTGGACTACAAAGGGCAGAACTGGGTGGATAATCTCAGTAATGAAAAGACGGATGAATGGTCAAGGTCACCAGAATCTGATCAGCTCTTAAGCTAGTCCCAGTGATGTATCCATGCAAAGTTTGGTGAAATTCCATCAATTTGTTCATGAGATATTATGGGTATAAGAAATTGCCATCTAAGTCCTCCAGTGACCTTGAAAATGAGGTCAAGGCCACCAAAATCTAATCAGCTCTTAAGCTAGTTCCAGTGATGTATCCATGCATGTTTGGTGAAATTCCATCCGTTGGTTCATGAGATATTGTGGTAATAGGAAATTGTTATCTCAGTCCTCCAGTGACCTTGAAAATGAGGTCAAGATCATCAAAATCTTATCAGCTCTTAAACTTGTCCCAGTGATGCTTCCATGCAAGTTTAATGAAATTCCATCCATTGGTTCAAGAGATATTATGGGTACAAGAAATTGTTATCTTAGTCCTCCAGTGACCTTGAAAATGAGGTAAAGGTCAACAAATTAAATTAGCTCTGAAGCTTGTTCCAATGATGTATCCATGCAAGTTTGGTGAAATTACATCCATTGGTTCAAGAGATATAGCGCACGCAAAGTGGGTACAAGAAAATGTCATCCAAGTCCTCCAGTGACCTTGAAAATGAGGTCATGGTCACCAAAATCTAATCAGCTCTTTAACTTGTCCCAATGATGTATCCATGCAAGTTTGGTGAAATTCCATCAATTGGTTCAAGAGATATCGCACACGCAAGAAACTGTCCGCTGACGCTGACGCCGACGCCCGAGATCCGCACTGAAAACAATATGTCCCCCATCACCTTTGGTGGGGGCTATAGTTAAGATGCAGACCAACTAAATACACTAATTACTTGAGGGAAAACAATGGTAAAGTCGTCAGTAAAGGTGAGTTGACACTCAAACATGTACCATATAGTGCATATGTTAAGCTTTGTCATAAGTAACAAAGCAGAATGGGAAATAACTGGAAAAGAGTTGCCATTCTTATACCTGCAACACTCTGTCTCTCTACGTGAAGTTTTATCAAAGTAAACTCAACAATAAGAATAAGAATTGTTATAGGATGCTACCAGCTTATATACAGGACTATCACTTTCCAAAGCTAGAATTTCTTTCTTTTGCAATAATAAAACACAAACAAAGTTATGATTTTATATTTATTTTTGATCCTATGAGCCATGCTGTGAAAAAATGTCTTCTTACATTCCTAAAAATGGTTATGGCTTTTCTTGCCCTGCTCAGCCTGCCCTAGGTTAGTCAAGGTATCCACATTCCACATATGCCCTGTGTTGAATGGATACTCTTCCAGGGGAAGATACTCTACCATTTTTTCTTTGCCTTATAAATTTGGAGGGCAACTTTTAAAGGGGAGAATTTTCTCCTAGAAGAAAATTCTCCCCTTTATGAGTTGACCCCATTTTGGAAGGGCTTCTTCCTCCATGGAAACAAAAGTTGTTTCCCTTTATTAAAATGGTGGAAAACATGGATGTATACCCATACATTTTTAAACATAGCCAGGAATTCCATGGTACCATGGTACTTAATGTTTAAAGTGAGACAACACATGCTGTGTGCAACACTGCATTGATTGATGCACAAGAGTATTTTCAACAAACCATGTTCTAAGTTGTAATAAAGTTTAATGTCCATATAAATCCTGTTATGGTTTACAAGCAGGGCTCGAAAAAAGTCATGCTATCTATTTTTCTGTCAGAATACATTCTCATGATACCATGGCAAACAGAAAGCTATCAAATTTGTAAAGCTTACATGATTAAAAAATATTTATATCTCACACTGTTTCAGGCAAGATATTAATGGTTATTATCAGTCTTATTGGAACTCATAAAAACTTTTAATAAAAGTGTTTTTGACCATTTGAAATCTGGAAATGGCATATTTAAAATTTCCTCCATTTTGACATGAGGTGTATGATATTTACTTGGACTGTGTGGATATTTTATAATGTAGTTTCACCAAGCAAAAATTATTTGTAAGAGTAACTTTAAAGGTATTCGGAAGAGAACGGAATGTTGGAACATTTGCAGCCAGTTTGCTTATTTCCTATCAAAATTATTTGGAACCCATGGTACCATGAGACCGGACTATACATCTTATCACTAACAAGCTTAGGTAATCATCAAATGTATTTAATATTATCTGCATCATCAAACAAATTATAATTAATCAAAATTGTTTATTTATTTTTTATTTTTTATTTTTTTTATTTTTTGCATCTTGGCTAAATATTCATCTCAATACTTATTTGGTGGCTTAAAGCTAAGTTTAAAATTAGATTAAAAGTCATGGTAATAAAAATCCTTCATAAATATTCAACAACTTTGAAAGAGTGAAACTCTAACCCAGTGTGTCAAGTCACATCACTTTCCTATATCTACCATAAATATTCCTCCACATTAAGCATTTCTGTATAGGACTTGGCTTTTTTTTCAAAGGTCAAGAGGACAGAGAGTTCTAAAAATTCTCCATGCAACTATACATTGTGACCCATCATTAGAACCATCTTGCCAAGATGGTTCTAATGAGGGGTCACAATGTATGTTTTTATGGAGAAATGAAGCAAAATATATAAGAAGCGTCATAATAAGAGCGTCAAATATATAAGAAGAGTCATAATAAGAGCCACGACACGACAAAACCAACAAAGTGGTATTGAGCCACACAAAGACTCAGACCAGCCCGGGCATTTACCCAGTCTGATAAATGTCTTCCCTTTGTGCTTAAAGGGTAGTTTTAAAAGGGTTTAAGCTATCGCCATGCACCCAGCAAAGACTCTGATGAGACTGGGCGGATGCCCAGGCTAATCTGAGTCTTCACTGGGCACACATGCCACTTTGTTGGTTTTGTCATGTCGCAGCTCAAATTCACCCTCATCTGGGCCTCTAATTCTTTGGAATCTGACAGATTAGATACTAAGTCTAGAAATGTTTCAAACATTCTCAGATGCCCCTGCCTTGGGTGCAGCCATAAAATGTGATGTATGGATCATTATGCCCTGATTCTTGTGTATTCCTGTTGTACTTATAGAGGATCTTACACAAGTGGTAATTTCATATAAAATTTATGAAACAAGTCTTTGGCAAGTTTCTTAAATTTTATATGAAATGACCAGGAGTGTAAGATTCTGTTTATCATATGACCCTTTAAAATGGGATTTTATTGCCTTCAAAATGTACATCATTTCAATAAGAAAACACACTGTTGAGATGAACATTGACAATGATGTTACGCATATGCACCAAAATGTATTATATGTGTGGTCATACAATTTATATGATATGACAATTCTATATGTTTTGAAGAAACTTTTTTGATGTGGAAGCCAATGTAAGTAAATATTTATTTGCAAGATCAAACAACATCAGTGGCCATATATTATTTTGAATTGGCACAAATGCCAGAGTTTCTTTTCTGTTAGATCTTAGTATCCCTTATCTGAGAGAAAATTGTTAGTTTTCTTTCAACAAACAAACCTCTATTTCTATAAGACAATATCTACTGAGCAAAACTGCTAAATATTAAAGCAAGAAGCAAAAGTTTTAGTATAAATACCACAGTAATACTTATAAACAACCATACTCAAAAAATGTCCTTCCATTCAAAGTGCTTCCGAAAATCACAATATCAACATTCAAAGTTGACAAAAGTTGACAAGTGTTTGATTAGTGAAACCTCTGACTCTAAATAATGCCTCCTTTACTGAAAATGCAAAGCCCTGGAGCTATTCATAAAGCCACTTAAGTCGTTGCTATGCGGTTGCTAAGGTTAAATATCTATAAAGGAGATTCCCTACAACTATGAAATTTGGTCTGGAGGAACAGTCTTTGTAAGACTGTTCCTCCAGAGCAAATTTCATAGTTGTAGGGAATCTCCTTCAAAGAAATTTAGCCTTAGCAACCGCATAGCAACCACTTAAGTGGCTTTAAGAATACGGCCCCTGGGGTGTTCAGTAGGATTAATATGGTAGATATGGATTAGGCAAGCAACTTAGACTCTTCTTGTGCGCATTTGTGTGAGACAGATTTCCTGGTAAGAGTATTAAGCAAGCATTCTAGTGAAAAGTAGAATCTTGCTTGCTTATGACAGATGCATTCTTAAGACAAATAAGTTCATACTCTCATAAGATTTTTATTCCTTAACAATAATAAAAGTGGCCTATAACAGGGTTCAATCCAGGCTGCGTTTTTGCGCCAATGGCCCACTTTTAAAGTCCTTAGCCCATTTTTGAAAATCCAGTGCGCCAGATTGGCATGATATCCAATGCATTGGCACTTTTCCAATTTCGATGTGCGCTGTTATAACTTTTTTAAGCAGTATAGCTTTTAGCAAGTCAGTGTTAGCAGACACTTTCTGCGGTATTGAAATTTGAGTGCAAAGCGTCGCGACAACTTTAAGAGCTTGAGTGGTAACCGGATATCAGTTTATTTATGATGCATTAACAAATGCAGGGGAACCAGCTATTCTAAACATGTTCGCAATGCTTACACAGATACGAATTTGTGAATTTCTTTTCTGTTGGTGGAAATTCCACCAAACCAGTGAGAACAGAGAAATTGGAAGACACGGATGATGAAATACAATCAAATGATGAACAAGAGGGCCATGAGGCCCTGAATCGCTCACCTGAACAATTGGCAAGGTGGCTTCTTCTTATGTCTGAAATTGTCAAAATATGAGTCTTGGGTCATAAGTCAAAGAACGACCATGGCCACTTGTACTCATAAATCTTCATGTACTCATTATGACAACCATATATTCCATTTTTAGGCCAAAATCTTCAAAACTTTCCATGAAATCTTATGTTCTAGCATTTTCCCATATTTGACCATGCCGCAAAAAAGGTCAAGGTAAACCCAAGGTCATCATTTGAACAGTCTTGGTGGTATTCTAGTACTCCATGCTACTTACCAAGTTTCAAGGCCATAGGTGTATTGGTTCTGGAGAAGAAAAATATTAAAGATTTATACCATAAGTGGTAATGGCGGCCATGTTGGTCATGTGACCTTGATCCTTTGAACAGATTTTTATTCAATCAACCCCTGGAGGCTCTATATGAAATATGTTTACAATTGGCCCTTTGGCTTTTGAGAAAATGTTTAAATGTCAAAATATGAGAGATCTGGATCAAAGGTCAAGAAATGACCTTGACCTCTTGTACTCATAATTCTCCATGACCTCATTAAGACAACTGTATATACCAATTTTTAGGCCAAAATCTTGAAAACTTTCCATGAAATCTTATGTTCTAGCATTTTCCCATATTTGTCCTTGCCGTAAAAAAGGTCAAGGTCAACCCAAGGTCATAATTTGAACACTCTTGATAGTACTCAAGTACCCAATGCTACATACCAAGTCTCAAGGCCATCAGTCAATTGGTTCTGGAGAAGAAGAGTTTTAAAGGTTTTTACCATATAGGGTGTGGCCGCCATGTTGGTCATGTGACCAGGACCGATAGAAAATCTTTTGATTCCCTCAACCCCAGGAGGCTCTATATGAAATTTGATCACCATTGGCCCAGTGTTTTTTGAGGAGATTGTTTGAAATTGTCAAAATATGAGAGTTCTGGGACAAAGGTCAAGAATGACCTTGACCTCTTGTACTCACAAATCTTCATGTACTCATTAAGATCACTGTATATAATAATTTTTGGGCCAAAATCTTCAAAACTTTCCATGTAATCTCATGTTCTAGCAATTTCCCATATTTGACCTTGCCGTAAAAAAGGTCAAGGTCAACTCTGGGTTGTAATTTGAACAATCTTGATAGTGCTTGAGTACCAAATGCTACATACCAAGTTTCAAGGCCACCGGTCTACTGGTTCTGGAGAAGAAGATTTTTAAAGGATTTTACCATATATGGGCATGGTGGCCATGCTGGTCATGTGAATAAATTTTTGTTCCCTCAACACCTAAGGGCTCTACATGAAATTTGTTTTCAATTGGCCCAGTGGCTTTTGAGAGGATTGTTAGAACTTGTCAAAATATGAGAGTTCAGGGTCAAAGGTCAAAGAATGACCTTGACCTCTTGTACTCATTAATCTTCATGTACTCATTAAGATTACTGTAGATACCAATTTTTAGCCCAAAATCTTCAATAGTTTCCAAGATATCTTATGTTGTAGCATTTTCCCACATAAAAGCATAAGGAAGCAAATTTGACCTTACCGTTAAAAAGGTCAAGGTCAACCCAAGGTCATAATTTGAACAATCTTGGTAGTACTCGCATACTCGATGCGACATACCAAGTTTCAAGGCCAACGGCCCATTGGTTCTGGAGAAGAAGATTTTTTTAGGTTTTTACCATATATGGGCATGGCGGCCATGTTGGTCTTGTGACCAGGACCGTTTGAACAACTTGTTTTGTTTTTTTTCCCCCCGTTTCTGTTCTTTATTGTCCCCGTCAATAGGTATGTTGTGGGTCGGGGATCCATCCCACCGCACACCTTACATTCCTATTGCATGCTGTTTGCTATGAAACCAACAAAAAAAAAAAAAGGAATTAACAATGATGTTAGCATGCTCTTGAGGAAAAATATGGCTTATAAGCCTGCAGAAGAAATACCGTTTATTTTGCCATGTAGATCGCATCGAGTTTGCTTGATGTGACGTGTCTTATTTTACCGCTAGTGTTCGTCAACCCAGACAAGTAACGGGTAGATGAAACAAAAGCTTTAGCCAATCGTTAGTGGTTTTACAAAACCCCAAAATAACCTTGTCATTCACAAGTAGCACGTGACTTTCCAGACACGTCTAAAAATATGAAAAGTACATGTGCGTATTTTGTTCGGTAATGAGATTGTTTCAAACATTTTATTGACAAAAGTGTTCATTCAGAAACTATTCTGAAATCGCGGAGTATATAATTTCAACTACTCTACGGAAAGTGCGAATGGCAAAGACTAAGATCAGCCTGGCCATTCGTGCAGTCTGGTCGGAGCCTTCTCCATTCGCATGAACAATCTATTAAAATATCAGTATGCAAAAGCGAGGGATGCTTCTCATACCTTTTTGCAAGACATTTTCCACACCAAAGATTAAGTAACCATAAAAATAATAATTCAAGGCTTTCTTAAATTCTTGCATAATTATGTCATAAGAAATTTACACCCGACTCTTCAAATAATCACAACCAAAGTCAATAGTTATTGTAGATATCTAGATTAGGAAATCTGTTGTAGGTCAAGTGTTTCAATCATATTTACTACCCGAAGAAAATAGATCTTGAATAAAAAATCTCAATTACACAGTGAGTCACTGAAAACATCAAAGAAACTGTAATCTTCAAAGGGTCAAAGGCATAAAGATACAGCCCAGTTGCCCATTAAAATTTTGCATTAATTTAGTATTAGACGTGCTATCATTTGTAAATTTTAGACCTGTAATAAGTAATAGTAATTCTGAGGTAATTTATCTCAATTTTACAAAACATAGGTTGAGAAATCCCTACATTTGTATCTGAGATGCCACGACATGTGTTTTCATAGAGAGTGAATTAGCAGATGTTTTGTGGATAAATACTACTACTACTGCTAATATTAACAAAGTTAATCAAAATTAATAATTGCTTCTGGAAACAACTAATCGACGTGGCATGTTAGTGTCAAAATAAAGAATATCCACCATGACGCCAGAGAAGACTCGGATTAGCACAAAATCGGAATTACTTAACGTAAGGTAAAAAAAATATACTAATACTGGAGACCTTTGCGATGCTATTAGCTTTATTCGGTGTTGACTTTCTTTGCTGCCTTGGGTGATGAAAAGCAAAAATTGGTTGTTTGAGGATCAAATTCTTTCCTTTAAAATTTGACCCGATGGCAAAATTGAAAGGGATTAAAGTGTACTCAGTCACCTAAATATGTGCGCTATTCAGTTTATTTTTTGCGTGTACCCTGACCTAACTGCGCATGTGTGCAGACTGATCGTAAAGAAAAGATTTTCCATTATTCTTGGGTTTCGCAGCTTATTACTTACACATATTTTATTCTCAATTGTTGATTATCAAACTAAAAAAAATAAAAATAAAATAAATAAACGCAAAGTACAGAGCCATGTGAATCGGGAATAGTGCCGGAGAAGGTTCTTTGTTGTAGCAGTCTGATCTGGGTCTTTGCCAGAGCAACGAAATTGCACTCCTGGTATTGTTTTTTTTCATTTTGTCATTTTCTGAAATACCCGCAGACGTAACGGAGACCAATCCAAAAATATAATTGGAGTTTCGTCAAGGTATTAGACCAGGTCTTTGCTGTTTATTCAGGAGTTGGAGGTATGGTACGCGGGGGTGGTTTAGTGGTGTACTATTATGTCTTTCTGATTTTATTTACATATAAACCGTTAGAAAATTACAAATTATGACGAAAAAATGGTGACGCACACACATACGGATGAAAGACTATCCGTATAATTCTAATTTGACTGACTGTGTATAACGTCAGTATTTTAAGGTGTATCTTAGACTTTAAACAAATCTTCAGTTTGTGTCTGGTCTGTGACTAGCAGAAGTGAACCATAAAACATAGGCGGGTTCGTCGTCGGCCACATATTTCTTTTGGCAAGTTTTCTGGTTTAGTCGAATGCAATCGCGGTATTTAATTCTTCCCAACCTCAATTCTTTTAGAACGCAAAAATATTTCACTATAGCAACCTCATGGACCTTTTCATTCCTTAATGATTAGACACCGTTTGGACAGGGAAGCAAACAAGTAGTCACAACAAAAGTTGTTACCCTTTGTAAAAATGGCCGAAAACATGTATCATACACCTTAGGTTATAAAACCATAAAAACACTCAGAAATATACTTTGTAGCGACGGACATAATACTGTGCTCCGAAATTTTGGACACCGCATTCGGCAAGGTCATGAAGTGTGTTTTGTATATGACTGACAACGACCAGTATAGCGAGGGCTGACCTTAAAAAAGGGGGTGTAGCACTGATTGCAGCAAAATTGAAGCGCTAAGCCAATAATATTGATCGTTACTGCAAGCCTTTAGTTTGAATCAAGCGTCAGTCAAAATTAAAGTATGACGACACACGAATGCTCCATGTGATTGTCATGACAAAATAAACGCATTTTCTTCCGCAGGTGTATAATACAGAGAAATATGCATACATTTTATGTACATGAAATACTGGACAAAAGATTTTCTTCTGACTCGGCACAAAAGCATATTTATATACAGTTTTTTATTTGTTTTTTTTTTTTGTTTTTTTATCAAAAATTAAAGTTAGTAGAATATAATGGACAGTGGGATCATAACCTCAACTTAGAATTTTTTATTCAAATTCATTTATTATTTATAATTTGCAAGTCTTAAAATATTCTCAAGAAACTGCCAGTTTTCTAAAAAGATTTTTAATTCATTTTTATTTGCTGCAATTTGTTTATGGATCCAGTAAAACATTTTAAGGGTTCTCTCAAATGCAGTTATATTTAATGTTTGTTTCATGCATCTTGCACTATATATATAATATTTCATTTCCAGTAAAAGAAGTTGCCTCTCTGGAGCGTTTTTGTAGTTTTCAAGCCCAAATATAAACTCTTTCCTAGAATATAATAAATATATATCTATAACATTAAATTTTTGCTTAACACGATGTAAGAATTCTTGAACTTTATGGCAATCCCAAAATAAATGTTCAATGGTCTCTTCTTCATTTTTACAGAATGTACATAAACTGTCATTACTTGCATTTATTTTACGAAGAAAAGTATTTGTTGCCAAGATTTTGTGATTGATTCTAAATTGAAACCATTGAAGTTTTGAACATTTTGTGACATAAAAGGGCATTTCATAGATATTTTTCCAGTCTTCTTTTTGAATATCATAAGTCCTATTTCATCTAATCTGACCGTAATACTTTCTTCATTTTCAGTCATAATGTTATATATATCTTTTGTCCCTTTCTTACACTTAAGAATAACATTAACATGATAAGGAATAACTGGTGTACACAATTTTGTGGTTACAATTATTTTATTTGCTTGTATTATGGATTTTAAAGAGGCTCTTAGTCCATAATATTGAAGAAAATTTATATTTATATTATATTTCTGTTTTAATTGCTCAATTGTATAAAGTTCCCCATCATCATTAAAGAAATCATTTACAATTCGTATTCCATTATTATACCAGTTTTTGTTGAAAAACCCATTTCCCCCTATGTTTATTCTGTCATAGTAACAAGCACAGGCCAAAAGTTTTTCTTCAGTATTAATTTGTATTAACTCTATAAATCTACCAAGTGCCAAAAATACATCTTTCCAAAACAATTTTTTTATACCTTTAGACTGATTATTAATAAATCTAAATCCAAAACTAAGACAATCTGACATATTAAGTTTCATATTAATAAATTGTTGCCAATTTCTATAGTCAGTGGTTAAAATTCTCCTAATCCAAGTTAGTTTCAATGCATCAAGAAATTTATAAATGTCTATCATTTTTAAACCTCCATCAGTATAATTTCTTGAAAATACCTGTTTGAACAACTTTTCGTTCCTAAGGTCCCAGGAGGCTCTATATGAAATTTGGTTATAATCGGCCCAGCGGTTTCAGAGGAGAAGTCGTTTGAAATTGTGGATGGACGACGGACGGATGGACGAAGGAGCCTTACCATCCTAAAAGCTCCCCCGGAGCCGCTGGCTCAGGTGAGCTAAAAAGCTGGGAAATCCTATGAAACTAGAAATGTGTCCATAGTACACAGATGCCACTGCCAAGTGCCTTGTATGGTAAGTCAGTAGTAGCTGAGTTTTTAAAATGCCAAAATTCTGGTTATTTGGCTGTCAAAAGTGCTGGCCGTCTCAAAATAATGGTGGCCCCTTTTCAAAATACTGATGGGCCACTGGCCCATTCTGACAAATTTCTGGAATGAACCCTGCTATAAGATAGGTTTAATCATATTTAGTACATACCATCAATCTTTTCACTAGAGAATTTGAAAATTATCAAATTTTAAAAATGCCTGCACACTACATCCATTACAAAAACTGGGTTCATAATATTTAAGTGGCTCTAATAAAGTGAAATGTGGGTTAGATACAGTAAAGTATGTACATGCAGATCTATAGATAAGAGGGAGTATTTGATGATAATTGAGGGATAATTTTTCTTATTTCTCACTGGAACCATATGTTGTGACCCCTCATCTGAACCGTCTTGACGAGGGTTCAGATGAAGGGTCACAACACAACATATGTTTTTATGTAGGATTTACAAAAATTATCTCTTATTATCATCAAATACTCCCTCTTATCTAAAGCTCTGACATGTTAGTCTTTAAAAATCTCAACCAAGTACTTAGTTTTATACTGTATCTAATCCAAATTTCACTTTTTATCAGAGCCACTGTTACTTCTTGTATTTCTTCTATATCTCAGTGCTGATTTTTTCATAACTCCAAAGAAAATTGTTAAATAATAAGTAATGTTTTTTTCTTAAATCTCCATAATACATATGTAATGCCTCAATATTAGATGAAGGTCACATTTTCTCCATAATTGAGCCACGACATGACAAAACCAACAAAGTGGCATGCGCACCACACAAAGATTTAGGTCAGCCTGGGCACCCGCCCAGTCTGATCAGAATCTGTGCTGTGCATCTATTGGGTAGCTAAGGGTCTAAGCTACCCCCATGCTGACAGGACACCCAGGCTGATCTGAGTCTTTGTTGGTTTTGTTGTGTCACGGCTCATATACTGTGACCTTCATTAGAACTGCCTCATTGAGGCCGTTCTTTTGCAGGGTTTCAACATATATTTGACGGAGAACAGAGAAACATAGAGCTCTAGATAAGAGGGGTATTTGATGATAACTGAGGGATAATTTTTTTAATTTCTCAGTAAAACCATATTTTGTTACCCTTCATCCGAACTGTCTCGTTGAGACGGTTCAGATGAGGGGTCACAACATATGTTTCTATGCAGACATAACAAAAATTATCCTTAATTATCATCAAATACTCACTCTTATCTAGAGCTCTAAGTCATATCACATAGTACCGTATTTATGTCCAAACTCCCTTAACCTTTGGTTCTGGATACAATCTATATCACATATTTCATTATTAAATAATTTGTAATTAATAAACAAATCAACAGTAATCATCATCACAAATCATGGCACTAATTCCAATACATGTACTGGTAACTCGAATAAATAATGAAGCTCACTATTTCAGATATATGTACCATATTTTTTCAGAAATAAGACAGGGTGTTTCCCTTCAAAAACAATCCCAAAAATATAGATCCCTCCAAAACAACCCCAAAATTCTAGATCCATCTTATAAGATGGATCTAGAGTTTTGGAATTGTTTTGGAAGGGAAAAACCCATACTGTTACAGTAGCAGAATTTCACAAGACAGATTTAGATTTTTTGGGGTCATTCTACTGTCAGAGAGGAAAACTCTGAATTATAGCAAATAAATACAGTACGTGTACCGATATCACTAATAAATAATGAATGTTATGTCATTTACTGCAATAATACAGATCACCGGTTACACAACTCTCTAATTTGATCACTAGAGTTGATGATCTTATATTCAATATATTGCTGACTATTTCTCTCAGTATCATCAAGAAAATATCTGTAGTTCACCATTAATCCACAAGACTTTGTGAGACCACGAAGAGACATGTCTGCCATCCAGTTTAGACGCCATAATACTGCTCCATTTTGTAGGTGAAAATTGGCTGAAATATAAACCAAGGGATACTGAAGCATGTAAAGCCATCATTTATCAAATACAGTCAACTCTTGATATCTCAAAGTCGAAGTTCAGCCTAAGCTACTGATATCTCAAAGTAAATTTTCTAGTCACAGAAAATTTACTTTGAGGTATCAGAAGCTTGAGATAACAGAGTTGAACTGTAAATAAAAATGGGGACTTTGTCAAAACTATATTCTTTCACAGAAGAGTTTCACAGTTGACTATATGGTATGGAAGGTAATCCTGCTTTATAAGATGGCTTAAGACTTAAGAGGGCGTTTCAATGTTATTATCTATTTTATCTCCCTTATAAGCAGTAGTTTAAAACTGAAATAGAAATAAACCTTGCAACATTTGGAATTTTTCTTATCTCTATATTACAGTATATTTCTAGCATCCCATTGGCAGCATCTTGCCATGGTGTCTCTGATGAAATGCCACCACCAATGATTTGGTAGAAATAAACCTTATCCAGGAATAATAATCAAACACTCTCTTCACCTGATTCTGCTTATTTACCCACAGCTCTATACAAGAAGGGTTATTTTGGTAATAATAATGAGTGATTGCTGTTACATCTCCTCCATAAGAGGGTGGAATGAGGATAATTTGAAGATAATTTTTCTTATTTCTCAAGAAAAAACATATGTTGTGACCCCTCATTAGAACCGTCTCATTGAGACGGTTCTAATGTGGGGTCACAAAATATGTTTTTATGGAGAAATATACAAAATTATCCCTAAATTATCCCTGTTACCCCTCCTTATCTTGGGCACTGCTCCTTGAAAGAATATCTTACGATAACTTATTAAAACTGTCTGGAAGTAACAGTTCTGATGATATGTTCTGACATGGAAAAAAAATCTCAGAGATATTGTCAATACTCCATCTTATCTGCAGATATACTTACCAACAGGATTTAAAGCATATCCTCTTCTTTTTTCTACATATAAATATCTTGCACACAACCTCATTAAAGGTTTCTTAACTAACTGAGCTATATCTTCGTTACTAGTCCACGTATGGTCATTTAACATTTGTTTAAATAGTTCTAATGCTGAGTGATTCTCTACGTCCACATAGACATTAAGGATTTCTCCTCTTTCATCCTCTTCTAACACAGATCTGTCAAGGTCTTCTTCACCAATACCTGTGGGAGATAAAGAATGGCAGTCAGAGAAGGATAAAATTTAGACAAAACTTATGAAGAAATAAAGGATCTTACAAGAGTGCTCCTGTGTTGAATTTATTACACCAATTGGGGAAAAAGATAAGATGGGAGGCTATGCCAAGCATTTTATCAGTTTTCCTCAACGAGTTTAATAAATTCAATAATAAAGAAGTATGAATGCAAGATTCTATTTATCATGTGACACTAAAATCTCATTTTATTAACAAACTTTGCACTAAAACATCACGATTTTGCCATTAGAAAATGTGGCGTTTTCATGGGTGTCAACGCATTATGTTATGATGTAATTTGCATATTTAATCCACTACTTGATTATCGTCTTTAATGCATGGCTTTATTACACTCTAAGATGCAACGTCACATGATAAATAAGTGTAGATCAAGATCAAATTGATCAGAATCTGCACTATTTGCCATTCAGGCAACAGTTTTATAAAACATATTCTGATATTCGAGATTTCATTATGGGTTTATAGCTTTTGTATTTGATCCCCGGCCATTAGCACTTCTCTGCACTATATTCTCAGGCAGAGCTCCAGATAAGCAGGGTATTGAGAATAATTCAAAGATAACTTTTTTTATTTTTCAATGAAAACATATGTTGTGACCCCTCATTAGAACCGTCTCCGCAAGACGGTTCTATTGACAGGTCATAACATACATTTTTACGGAGAGATATGGAAACATGCATTTGGACATTAAAAAGTTCTCTTGAAAAAACTTACCATTAAGTGGGAAGTTCACCGAGATTTTCCTAATTTTTTTTTGTGTGATGTGAAACCACATAATCATCCATAAGGTATTAAAAATGTCCAGGGATTCTTTTCTATAGAATACTTCCCTTCTGAATTTACAAACTTACTTTTCCTATGCAGTTCTCTGTTAATCTCACCCATCAGCCAATCTCTGAAGCCTGGTATAGGAGAAATACTTGAAAACTGTGTCATGTTAGGGAATTCCAGTCGTAATTCACCCACAACTTTCTTAATTAAATAGTTACCCAGATCTACACCCTGTAATCCTAAAATATATAATAAACCAAGACCTGCTTCACCAAGGTGTTACAATGCATGTTTTATGAAATAATATCACAGAGTTCTCATCAAAACCCACCTTTTCAATATTAAAACTGTTTTCCTATAATATAGCCTCTTAAATTTATCGTGCCTCCGTTTTTATGACCCCGCCATGAAATGGTGGAAGGGCATACAGAGTTTACCCTGTCCATGTGTGTGTTTGTTTGTGTGCTACCAAAATCTTAATATAAACTTAACACAAAACTTTAAAGCAAATATTTAAGTCTTTGACCTTGACCTTAGGTCAGCTGCAGCATCCAGATGATGTCAACTATTCTGCAGGAACAAAGAAGTAATCCTAGTCATGTATCATAAGGTTTCATCAAAGGATGTTGGGAATATAAGCAAGGTTTAAAAACTTAACACAAAACTTTAACGCAAATATACAAGTCTGTGACCTTGACCTTTGGTAAGCAGCATCATCCAGATGATGTCAACTACTCTGTGTAAACCTAAAAGTAAACCTAGTCAAATATCATAAGGATCCATCAAAGGATATTGGAAATATAAAAGAAGAATATAAACTTAACACAAAACTTTAACGCAAATGTTTAAGTCTGTGACCTTGACCTTGGGTCAGCAGCAGCATCCTGATGATGTCAGCTATTCTACATGAACCCAGAAGTATACCTAGTCACATACCAAAAGGTTCCATCAAAGGATATGGGAAATATAAGCAAAGAAAAAAACTTAACACAAAACTTTAACGCAAAAATGTTAACGGACGGATGGACGGACGGACGGACAGACGGACAAACGGACGAACGGATGGACAGACGAAAACTATATACCCCTCGACATACTTCGTATGTCGGGGGTATAAAAACCAGGACTACTATATCACACCTTGCTATTGAGAAGGTGGGACAAAAAAAGGGAATCTTATCTAGCCCATAGAACATTTTCATTTGTCATGAGCAGGCACATAGTAGACTGACTGTTTTCCTATCTTGTAATTTTGCTCACCTCTATACCTCTATATGGAACCTGTTATAAGCCTGTTATAAGCAGTCAATCTTTATTTCTCTCGAAAGTATCTCTTTGAGGTGTATGAGTATACCTACATGCTTTTTTCCGCCTTTTTACAAAGGGAAAGAACTTTTGTGACTTCCTGTTTGCTTTGCTATGAGAAAAACCTCTTCAAAAATGGTGTCTACTCTTAAAAGAAAGAATTTGCTCATAGGGGAGCAAATTCTTTCCTTTAACAGTAGATCCCCACTGAGAAGGGAAGCAAAAATGAAAATAGCAGAGTTGCTTCTCTTGAAAGTGTAACCATTCACCTTAAGACAGATTTGAATGTCTAACAGTTTGTCTTACCTTTCTGTGTTGAGGTGATAGAATAAAACATGGCGGTGGTGATTCTGTTGGGTTCCTCTGGACCTTCATCAACATAATTATCATCAAATGGTGAGGACGGGGCTGGGTTCTGAGGTGACGACGATGGGGTTGCATAACTATGGCTATGGATAATAGACTGAAAAGAAAGTAACTACAAGACAACATATAAAGCAGGCATTTTTTTTTCTTTTTATCTTAATTCTGATATATTTTACATATATTCTCAATAATAAGAGTGTCATGGTTGCCCTTAACTGCTCATCTCATGTTTAGCTATTTTTTTCCAACCACAGCCATCTTGGATGGTTCATCTGTGTATTCTGAAGGCAGTTCATGCACAGAACATTCTGACCAAGTTCTGTAAAATTCCCTCTAACAGTTCTTATCAAATAGATATGAGCCGCGACACGAGAAAATCAACAAACGGTTGCGCACCCAGCGCAGACTCAGATCAGTCTGGGCATTCATCCAGTCTGATCAGAGTCACTAATGTCCCCATGGAGGTAGCTTAGACCCGTAGCTACCCTTTCAGCACTTAGAGAAGAGTCTGATCGGACTGGGCTGATGTCCAGGGTGATCTGAGTCTGCGCTGGGCTCACAACCACTTTGTTGGTTTACTCGTGTTGCAGCTCATACTATCATTAGAGCGAAATTCAGCTGATCTACAGACAAACAAGAATCTGACAGTGTCTGTCCTGTCTCTTTACAATATTCAAATCTGACATTATTTTCACTCTAACTTTGTACTAAATACTATTATAATCAAGTGACTGTAAGGCAGATTGACCATCTTGAAACTGTAAATGCAAAAAAGATCTCCTTTTGGATCTGTACTGTTTGCAAAGGATTTTTTATTTCGTATGTTGTGATGCAAAGTTTATAGCATTTACTTGCAAAATTTACAGATACTGCTTCCACTCCACCTATTAAAACAAAATTTTCTGTTACGGAAAGACACAATTCAGAGCTCTAGATTAGAGGGTTATTTGATGATAATTTTTCTTATTTCTCATCAAAACCCCTCATCTGAATGGTCTCCTCGAGAGGGTTCTGATGTGGGGTCACAACATATGTTTTTATGCAGAAATAACAAAAATCATCCTTAATTATCACCAAATACTCCCTCTTATCTAGAGCTCTGCACTTACATGAATACATGATGAGATTTCATCTGTTAAAGCTGTATGTAAGACTACCACAGGTTCCCGTGGCATACTAGAATGAGTGAAGACAAAACAACGACGATAGGATCCTACCCGTCTCTTCAGGTCAGCCCAGTTTCTGATAGGGTGGACAGCTTCATAATCTGATATCTACAAAATGGTTAACACATTAATTATACTATTTAGGGGATAACTGTACTCAAAAGTGTCATTTGGGGAGGTAAATTGTCGGTTTTATGGTCAGAAATTTCGTTTTACGGCAATGCTTCAGCGGAGCCGCAAAACGCAATTTGCAACCATAAAACCGACAATTTACCTCCTCAAATGACAATTTTCACTGCAGTTATCCCCATTCTAATGCACTTTTTGACATTTGCACCTTTCAAAGAGTATTTTTGCATCCATTGCAAGCGCCTTCAGCGACTTAAAACCAAACGTCAGCCAATGAGAAGTGTCGGACATTTCTTAATGACGTTGGGTTTGCGACAGTATAACGCAGAATATACTGTCGCAAATTTTTGATGTTATCCAATCAGACGTCTCATTACATTCGTAAGTGCATTAGAATTGTATTTCAATGATGTTTAGTACTGTATGCAAATTATTGCTACAGTAACTTGCTCTAATTGAATTTCATCCAGTGGGTGTGCTGCCCTGATCATAGAATCATACAAGATCCTTGCACTGAGTATGGACTGTATATCTTGCCACATCCATGAGACATAATACAGAGTGTCTGGTAATAATAACTTTATTACATACCTTTTTAAACAATTCTTTTTAACTTCATTTGTTCAGATCTCAAGTAAAAAGAGTGGGAACATTATTTATAATGCCTTGTTTGTTGACATTACATCATTCACGCTCATTCATCAGGTCCTGCACCAGGTATACATATTAACATTAGAAGTATCTGATGCAGGAACTAAGATATAGTCCTGTTTTACACAGAGTTCAGAAAAATGCTACTTTGTTGATTCAGCCTTCTGTATCAGAAGGCCAAAAACATCTATAATTCAGAAAATGTATCACCGACACAGACTGCTATAAATCAATCACACCAAGTTTTGTAAAATTTTGATAATAGTTGGCTTTTTTAAGTGTGGAAGATCTGATTTATCACCTGAATGAGGTGCACATGCTCTGAATATGTGTAGCCTGCTTTGAGCACAATGACTGCACATTTTGCATAAGCCCAAAGAATTTGGATGAATATGCTTGAAGATGAAGAATACAATCATTCCAAAGTTTTACTTATACTCTCCGTCTGCAGCCACTTACTTTCTGAACCACATCACAAGGTGACTGCCATGTGACCCTCTCCAGGGTAAAGAACCCCACACAGAACCACAAGGAGAGAAGCTCCTTCAGGGCTAACTGTAGAGCTCGTAAGAAAGCACTGTCAGTGTCTGACATACTGCTGGATAGAATAGTCTAAAATGAAATAAAATGATTATGAAAAACACTTTCATAGCAAACACATTACCATTGCACAACCCTGGGTCAGCTAAAAATTTATAAATGAGCCGCGACAAAACCAACAATGTGGTTGTGGGCCCAGCGCAGACTCAGATCAGTCTTGGCTTACGCCCAGTCTGACCAGAGTCTCCCCTGTCCGCATGGAGAAAGCTTAGACCCTTAGCTTCCCTTTATGCACTTGGCGAAGACTTCGATCACACTTGGTAGATGCCCAGGCTGATCTGAGTCTGCACTGGGCGCACAACCACTTTCTTTGTTTTCTCATATAATGGCTCAAATGATTATCCAAGACCCAGTTATTCAAAGCATCCTTAGCTTAACAAAATCATTAGTCACAGATTCTTTAAGTCTTCAGGTGAACATAAAATCAAAAGTGATAATTTCATGCTGAATAACTGTGAGGACCTTTTGCAGGGTTCACCAATGATATTGTTAGTTTTGTAAACCAGATCCAGCTTATCTTTTTTTCTCTTTAACAATTTTTTTTCGTGGAATCTCACTAGACAACTACCTAGGATTGAAGATTTGAAACATAAGTTTGCATGATGCTCAAACCTAGATTAAAAACTTACTATGCATTTTGCATGCTACAGAAGTTTATCAGAGCTGTCTTGCTAATGCAGTTCTGATGAGGTGTCACATTATTTTATCATATGACGTCGCTGTTATTCAGTGGGTAACATTGTGTAATAACACTTTGGGGCGTACATGTACATGATTCATTGACAACGTTTGTGTCAACCATGCGTTTACTTTTTTTAAAGGGTCAAATGATAAACAGAATCTTACACTCGTGGTAATTTCATATGAAATTTATGAAACTCACCAAAGGCTAGTTTCATAAATTTCATATGAAATGACCACTTGTCTAAAATCCTCTATTTATGTACAAGGAACAAAATACTAAAGAGTCATCATCAAAACCCAGTTCATTTGAAGCTCTACACATTTCGTATTTACCAGTATGTCAGCTCTCATATCAACAAGGAACTTTACTCCACCTTCTATCCTGCCGATCTGATTGAACAGTAGTTGGTACCTGGCATTTAGAGCACCTCTCAATCTCTCTTCTATCCCAAGTAATATAGCCTCACCTCTGGCCTGAAAATATCATCATAAAACAACTACTTGATCTGAGTATCGAATCACTGTATAAATGTAAGGATAAAGAGCTGATCTTTTTTATGGAATAGAATTGTATTCTGCATTTAGAGTTCCTAGTAATCTGTCATCTGTTCCAAGTAAGATTGACACAGAACTGCTTGACCCAAATTAACATACTAGAAGTAAAGTGAACATAAAAGAAGTTGATCTTTTGTTTTTTTTCAGACAGAACTTTATTCTGCAAGAATGTAATTACTGTGATTTTCTACTTATATATTTTTCCACACAATGAAATGTAATCGCATTTATCATGTTTGTGGGGAGGGGACAGAAGTTCAAGGTTTCAGAATTTTAGACATTCACGGATACAAAAGTTAATGGATTTGTTATGTTTTCCATCTACCTCTTTATAAAATCATCATGTTTGCCAGTATTTAAGTTTTCAAAATTCGCAAACATATAACCAATATACTGCCAACATTTATATGATCTAAGTATAATGTTATAAAATCAAACATTGTGGACAAAACCTTCCATCTCAAAAACAAATTGCTTTATAAATATTTGCGCGAGCTTTATTTTCCCCAATATCCAGGAATCAACTTGTTCCCTGATGAGCTCAGTCTTACCAATATTGGTCATGAAGCCAAAGACCACCAAGCCAATTAAGCAACTGGCTCAAAAGTCATATGTCTAATCAAGGAATACTTAAGGAACATTTATCAAAGTATCTACCCAGCAGGCACATGTCATTGAAATGATGTTGTACTGACGTCGATGTGACGTTATGATGTCACATTGACGTCAGTACAAAGTCATTTCAACGTCATGTGCCTGCTGGGTATATTGCTGAGGCAATAGTCAAGTTACAATTTTCCCATTATAAGCATATGGTATACTTCAAGTTTAGGCAGCTCGACTGAGGGACATGTGTTAATTGAGAAACTGCAACAATCATCCCAAAATTATCCTTAAAGCCCTACCCATCTTTAATTTACCTTTGAAGCAATGATACTCTCTGATACTTGAACAATACTTTCTTGGTTCACGCCATAATGTTCAGCCAAATATCGCAGAAAAGTAGCTTTCTCTCCCAGAGACAGACTTCTGTACAGCCCCATAAACCTCTTGCATGAACTCTGTAATAGCAGATTGCAAAGCTCAGAATACAAATGTATGTCATTCTTTGGCATAAAAGTTTACAGCTTTTTTTTTTTATTTTTTTATTTTTTTTTTTATTTATTAATTTTCTTTTTCCATGCAAAATAAATTAACAATAAGATGAATCAAAATTTAAAAGCCAAATTTTTACTCTGGCTACTACAGCTATGGAATAAATGCTTTTATCATATGATGTCGCTGTTATTCAGTGGATAATGTTGTGTCATAAAAATCGTATGATCACATGTCACGATGTGTAATAAGACTTAGGCATGTACACATAGCATCATTGACAACGTCCATGTCAACAATCCGTTTTCTTATTGAAATAATGTTCTGTTTTAAGGCATTAAAATCTCATTTTGAAGGGTCATATGATAAACAGAATCTTACACTCGCGGTAATTTCATATGAAATTTATGAAACTCGCCAAAGGCTAGTTTCATAAATTTCATATGAAATGACCAGTTTTTTTTTTGACCACTCGTGTAAGATCCTCTATTTAAATTTAAAAGCCAAAACTCGGGCTACTAGAGCTATGGAATAAATGCTTAAGCAGCTTTTATATAAGTCAAAATAGAAGAATTGAGGTATTCCTAGTTCTTATCATTAATCTATCAAGCTCATGATGGTCCAGGCTCAGGGCTGGACAAATCTCCTTCCTTGCCATTATGAGTGCCTCATGATGAAGGACCAGTAAAAATTTTCGATTTTGCCAATGCTGAATATCAAATTCATCATACATCTGATACAGTTGGTAATCATTAATGTACATGGGACAAGTGAATTTTAAGAATTTTTCAGGCTGCATATTCCGCCTGTGCCTAAAGCTCTACGAATACTACACTGTCGTGTCACCACCATTTTTCCATGGGAGACAACTTTATCAAAACAGTATGAATCTTTCTTCCCTGGCAGGTAAATCTCTTCTTTAAGTGCACGTGGTGGCCTAAACTTAAAGGAAAACACTCACTTAAATATGAACAGACTTCAAATTATAGATCTTGATTAGCAATTAAAATTGGTGAAATTTTCATGAAAATCGGACTTAAAATAAGAAAGACATTAAGAGTTTAAAAAATCAAAATGGCGGTCTAGGAGGCCGCCATTTTGGAAGTTCCTGTCACGTGATAAATATTTAAATCTAAAATAAGAGCACAAATGGCTTACTTTTATAGTATTATTTAGTTTTAATTGTTTCTTTATGAAGTAAAATATAGATTTATGCATTTCATTCATCTACAATTTGTTTCAAACTAAAGTTATTTCGGATTTTAATTCTTGACAGTGAGTTTTTGACATCATTAACAGGTTTGCTGGTTCCCAGCTCAACATTTTAATATCTTTAAACTGTCATATCTGTTTTATTTTAAGTCCGATTTTCATGAAATTTTCGGCAAATTTCATGTTTTATTAGAATCTTTAATTAACCCCATTTCCCCTTCCCATGCATGCATTTTAGTGAGTGTTTTCCTTTAAAGGAAAAAAAAATGCACTTTGGCAAAACTTAAAGGAAAGAGTTTGGTCCCTGGCTAAACTTAAAGAAATTCTTTTAAGTTTGGCCCATAGTAGGGAGGCAAATATTTCCATGCCAAACCTCCATGACCTCCCTCGTTTCAGTGCTGAAGAAATAGATCCTATCTAACAATTTCTTTCAGTAACAAATCTCCAGAGGTCAGTACAGCAATTTGTTTTGCAGATAGAAAGGATGAAAATTTTCCATTCCTCCCATAGGTGTACTTTACCATATATAAATTGCTTGGTTTTGTTTTGGTTAAATTGCCCTTTGAGACATTATTTCATTCCAGTCTCGAATATATTGAGCAGTCTCCCAGAGACAGGGAGGTAGAATAGAGATAGGAAAGACAAGAGAGAAAAAATCCAAACAGCAACGCATCTACTGCAAGCACAGCAGGTCCTTGCCCTAATTAACACCAATATCAGTAGGATGCCCCAATGGCAGAAATTTCATGGCATCTTTGTACAATCCTACCACCCTCAGAATATGCAATACCAAACATTTTACCCTCACCTGAATTGACAGAATCCCATGTTCCTGAACAGCGAAGTAGGTCTGAAGAAATTCCTGTAACTGATCTGGTACAGCCGTTGTGGAGTCTGGGGAGGGTGAGCTCATCCTGTGCCTACAGGGGGCGCTCAGTCTTGGCAATGCAATGGGATGTCTCCAGTCTTCATGTTGTAGTAGTACATACTGCAAAAGAAGATTTTATAACTTGAAATTTTTGCTCTATTTGTTAAGCTCTACGACGAGATTATTTTCACCTTCCAAAAATGTAAATCATTCAAATTGTTTAATTGTCTGGAAGACGAGTTTCATTTTGTAATGGGATGTGAAGTATATTGTATTTTGAGACGAAAATATATTGATGCGTATTATCAGAGAAGACCCAGCATGATGAAATTTATTGAGCTTGTAAATTCTAACAACAAAAAAGTTACATGCAATTTAGCTATATTTATATATAAAGCTTTCAAACTTAGAAATTCTGAATTGTATTCAAATTCTTAGCTCTCATATTGTAGGTAAATGATAAGATAGTGATAGTAGTAGTATTTCAATTCTCATATCAACGTTGCCCCAGCACCTCAGCGGAACGAATCCATAGCCACAGTAACGGGGTGCCGATCGGCCGTCCAAATGTGGTCTTTACATGTTTTTATAGAACATATATTTTATTCATATGCAAAATGGTCATAAATTTGAATTTAAAAGGAAGAAAAAAACAACAACAAAAAACAACAAACAACATAAGATAAACAATGTTGCTAAGGTATATACACATTCATGATTTTTGCCATTTTTTCAGTGGGAGATAATTTTCATGACTTCCTGTTTGCTTCTCTAGACAATGTGGTCCTTCCAAGTTATTCCCCCTGAATGTGCGCCCACTTACCTTGAATATGTGAACGTTAATTTACAGTGAATATTTGTATACAGTGGTGAAGAATTGTGGTCTGGCATTTCTAACAAGATTAAATCTGTTTTGTTTGAAGTGCGAAACGTTAAAAAGTCTTTCTCCATGTAAATTTGAGGAAATATCGGTTATAAAATACCGTATAGTAGCAAATTTTCGCGTCGCCTAATTTTCACGGAATTTCGCTGTCGGTAGCGATCCACGAAAATTAAACTCCGCGAAATATTTTCCAAGTTTGTACAAAATAATAGTAATTAGAAATTTACATTGTCCAAACATATGGTTTGCGAAATGCAAAGCGCCCCACAAAACCTTAAAAGTAGGTAGCTATAGAGCTATTATATTTTAGGCGCAATGATGTTAGCTGGTGATTAGCAGGTAATTACAATTTTATCAAGTTGTCACTTTTTTTCGCTTGACTAAAGGTCACTTCTACCTGATTATGCAAGTACAATTGAATTAATTTTAATTGACTGAGTTTTGTTTATTTTTATCCCAAACAAGAGCCATTCTATCAACTGCTCGCATATTTCAGTTGACTGTTTCTGTGTACTAAACATTGATTTTCCATTTTTCTTACGTTTTTTTTTTTCCTTTTTTTTTGTGAAAAAAAGAATGGGTATCCTCCCAAACCCCAAAGGAGCCGATTCTATCTAAATAAATGTGTCCATAACTAAGTGATTACATTTTCTTTACGTTTCTCTCTCCTTGTACTTCTTGATTTTTCAGTCAAGCCAGTATTTTACAGGACAAACTCATTTTTTATTTTCGTGGATATTAACAACCACGAAAATTAAAAACCGCGAAAATTAATCCTCATGTTTTGGGGACAAATCCGCGAAAATTTGGCGACACGAAAATTTTCCATTATATGGTATTTATTTTGTTCAAATTTGGTATTTGAGTTTCGAAAGGCAGATGTTCAAATGGAAAGTATATATATGGTAAGATTGATCAGTCCATAGATTTTGTACTATTGGATGTTTACTATTTATATTTAGATTGTGCATTAGTTCCCAACGGGCACATGGTGATGAACAGTCATTGACTCGACTTTGATTCAACGTCATGACGAATCAAAGTTGAATCAATGTTGGTTCGGAACTATGTGCCAGTTGGGTCGGTCGTTATCGAAGCACAATGATAGAGTGATTTAATATTGCTTGCATTGCACTGTTCGCTATTTGTATTATACATGTTGTATCCTCAAAGTCCAGTTGGGCTACTGGAATTGAATAAAATCTATCTATCTATCTATCATATTAATTCTGTCATAGGACTGTTTTTTGTTGCTGTTTTTTTTTTCTCTGTCTTTCCAAACTATCACAAAAAGTTAGATCCATTGTGCAAGACAGAAAAAATCATTTTTCCTTTTTAAATTTTGTAGCTGTAAATTTTGTCTCTTAAGTGTTAATTTGACGTTTAAAAGGAGTGTCAATGACTGTGAATAGCTTTTGAATTTAACCAAAAATTTTAATTACCAAATCTCATTATATTGTTTCTGTTTCATCTGAAAGAATAGAGCACATGCATGTACTTACATTATACCGAATACAAATGTCCTTATGCATTCACAAAGTTATCTAATATTCTGACCCACAAAACTGCGTGCCTGCTATAACTTGTATCCGTTACAAACTGATTGTTAAAACCTTGTCCTATACATGAAGCTGAAATATACAATGCAAAATGTCAAGACTTCTAATGCGCTTTGATTAAAATCAATTTCAAAGTTAAGAAATCTTAAACGTTGTCAAATAATGAGTAAAAAAATAATCTAGGATTGATAAATAAGTCAGGAAAAAAATCTCATTTCCAGGTATCATTATAGCTGTGTCAAGAGAAAATACAACTTAACACTTAAAGCACAAAATATGAAAATATTTGAATTACAAACAGCGTAGATCCAGATGAGGTGGCTCATAATAAGGGCTTTCTGAGGACTGAATTACTCAGGCCATTCACAAAAATATAAAAAAAAAGACTGTCAGTGGTCAGAAAAGGCTTGAATTAACCCTTTTTTTTTGTCCAGTGGACTTGTCCATTCTTATCATTCAGATAATCCCATTACTAGTTTTAGGGGTTTCTGGTGAATATTTTCACTTTTATTGTACTTTGCATAGAAATTCCTGTAAGCAAACAATGTAGACCCTGATCAGACGCCGTGTTTTGCGGCATCTGAACTGGGTCTGCACTGTTTGCATAATGTCCCCAAAACGGGTATCCGGTCTAAAAAGGGTTAAATATTAAATGAGATTCTCCTGGCCAGAAGCACTTGGTCAAGGGGCTAGAGACATGCACTCAATTAAAATACAGGAAGTTGCGAGTATCATGGATTTGCTGTTCAGCTAGCCGGCAACTGCAAAACTATCTGTTGACCCAGCAGGTAAACATAAGTCCCTATTTTAGAATCAGGGACATATAAGGCAGTGAAAGGAGAGGGATGGATTCTGTCTTTCAGATGCTATGCCCAAGGCATAATAAGTTTCTAACATCACTGCCACTAAAGCCATTATGTTAGAGGAAACATTTACCTTATTCTGGCCAATTGAGCTGAAAGATTACACAGTGCAATCCAAGGAAACACAAGAACATGAATATCTTAACTATTGTGACAGATTTATCAGAGCAAATAGTGAAGACTCAGGTCAGACTATGGCAGTGCACTATGGACTGCACTATTTTACCATTAATTCTGCCACCATTATTTGCTGCACAAGGGGATGATACCATAAAAAATTACCATATAATTACGGTACTCGTCCTAAAAATTTAACAATTTGACTTTACAATGCAACAAAGCACCCCAAAGGAGCAGATGAGATGGCAAACAATGCAAACCCTCATCAGACTGCTCAGGAGCAGCTTGCTTTCAGAGCTCTATTTAAGAGGGAGTATTCGGTGATAATTAGGGATAATTTTTGTTAATTGTGCATAAAAACATATGCTGTGACTCCTCATCTGAACTGTCTCATTGAGACGGTTCAGATGAGGGGTCACAACATGATGAGACGGTTCAGATGAGGGGTCACAACATATGGTTTGAATCAGAAATAAGAAAAATTATCCTTAATTATCATCAAATATTCCCTCTTATCTGGAGCTCTGGCTTTGGGTCTTCACTGTTTGTCACAGTACTTTGTTTTTTTACAGTAATACCCAGTGGGATTAACAGGGGAAATTTAAGAATAATTTTCAATATTTCTCCATAAAAAAAATTGTTGTGACCCTTCACTAGAACCATCTCACTGCGAAAATAAGGAAAATTATCTCAGAATTATCCCTGTTCTCCCATCTTATCTGGAACTCTTGACCACCAACTTGTTTGAATTTCATCACAATTACAGTAATGTGAAAAGGTGTCCAAATATTTAGGAAAATTCTGGTAGTTTTTTTTTTATTGTCTATTTTTCGTGGTTGCTTAGTTTTTGACAATAATTGCATTTGAAAATTGCGAAAGGTCGCAGAACTTCCCCAAATGCACAGGGCTGATTGGTTGTGATTGGTTATGTTTTTGGGCTCAATAAACCAATTAAAGCCCAAATATTAATTTTCAAATCTGAGAAATATCTGAAAATTCTGTTAATAGTAGATTATACTTCAGCATTATTTACACCAGATCCTTTACTATAGCTCGGTCCCGTAAAAATTCTAAAAATTGGGACACCCAAAATACAGTAAAAATACTGACGATCCTGAAAATTGAGCAGGTTTTTTTTCAACATAGCAATGCATCAGGAATTTCAAGTATTGTAGACCCTGATCAGACTGCTCCTTGTGGAGCAGTCTGATCTGGGTCTGCACTGTTTGTTCAGACTAATCTGTCCCAATAAATACAAGTTTTACTGTAGTCCTGAATAGGATTACCTTGAAATACTAGGAAGTGTTAGTAATTTTTTCCTGTATAAAAATAGATTCAACGAATACTATTTTGGTCCTTTCAAGGAACTTTGACGTGGATGACTAGGATTTATTTTTAGTTCCTTTATCATTGTGCACAAAAAAGGGGTGCTTATGGCAAAAAACAAGTATTATTTTAAACAAGTAAGAAAAATTATCCTAAAATCATCATCAGAGAATCTCCAGCACTGAACAGAGTTTTGGATTACCATAAAAAATTAAAAATTCTAAAAATTGGGACACCTAAAATAATAATTACTGTAATTTTCCTAAAAATGGGACTTTGGTTTGACTTTGCAGTTACATGCATTCAAAAGACGATGATGCATAGCAAACAGTGTGGACTCTGACCAGACTAGGACTAGGAGCACTCTGATCTGGATCTGCACTGTTTGCTCAACATAGAAAATTAGGCAATGCAATCAAATTCAACATCCAGCGATCAAAACCAAAAGGGAAAGAAGCACACATACAAAGTGACAAAAGTTCACACAAGTCATGCATGGTAAACCGAATGAAACAGGTGGTCATTCAGCTACCCTAACTGAAAATAGCAGCAACATCTATTTTTATCATTTTCTATTTCAAGTTACGAAACAAACAGAAAGCAGAGTAGGCAGCTATTCAGGTGACTATACTGCTAAAACCATATACAAGCAGTCATAACAACATGCAACACTGAGAAACCAGAACAGAAGTACCGTCTTGGAACTGTCAGTCATAGTTTACCTATCTGACCAATACTTAGAATTTCTACAGCAATAGCATTTTACGGTTCTAATGAAGTTTTCCTTGAAGAATAAAACAAATATCCAGAATTATCCACAAATACTCCTCTTAACAGCAGCACTGCACATACTTTCAGTTTCACTTTAAAAAACTGTGAATTCTGTACATGCATATGAAGAGAACTGAAACTGTAGATATGCATGGCTTCTGTTTGGGAGCTTGATAGTATATTTGAATTGTATCATTCCGTCAAATTATCTCCTGAGGTAGGTGGAATGAAAGGTTATGGAGACATAAGAAATTATCACAGACATACATACCAGTAATTCCAATACAACATGCTTTTCTAGAGCTATGGAGATGTCTATAAGCCACTATAACAGCCCTTGTAACTGTACATACAAGGGCTGTAATGAAACGAAAAAGAGCTGTTACGAAACGAAAAAAGAGCCATCAGAGGAGATGGCAAATCCCCCGACCGAAGACCCCCATGGGCCTTGGTAAAAAGGGTGCACTTCAAAACACATATTAGTAATATATTGTCATTCTTTTATGCTTCTGATTGACATTAACTGTTAACAGATGCATGATTATCTAACACTCAGACAAAAACAGTATGCTTGACTGCTACAAAGAGGTAATATCTCAAACAGCCACCATATACACAAATGCATAGCATACGATACATTCAACTTTCAAAATGTGTGAATAACTTCTAAAGTACAAGCCCTACAAACCTAATTTTGAGCTCTCTAGTAAGTGAATTTGGACAAAGAATCCAAATCTGGAGAAAAAAAATAATTTTTTTTTTGAGGGGGGGGGGGGGGTGCGGGAGGGGGCACAGGAATGTGGAGGGGTCAGAGAGAGTTACGAACACTGATGAGATATCACAGCATGATCATCAATATTCTAAAAGGTACACGGTTATTCAAATTCTGGAGCTGGCCAGGGTTATACAGATATGGAGCAGAGACTCAAACAGCAGCTCAAACTACCAAAGGGAAATAACTCACAAAGTATAAAAGCAAGAGTTATCATTCATGTACGAGACAAATTGTCATGACCTGTTCTGCATATCTGTGAAGTATCATGAAAATATTTCAAAAGGTATTCAACCTATGGAGCGGACACCTAAAATCATCAAAGGGAAATAACTCCAAAAGTAAGAAAGCAAGAGTTGTCATTCTTGTTCGCGATACATCATCATGACCTGTTCTACATATCCTTGAAGTATCATGAAAATATTCCAAAAGGTATTCAAGTTACAGAGCGGACACGAAATCACACCTAAAACCACTAAGGGGAAATAACTCAAAAAGTAAGAAAGCAGGAGTTGTCATTCTTGTTCGTGACACATCGTCATGACCTGTTCTACATATCTATGAAGTATCATGAAAATATTCCAAAAGGTATTCAAGTTATAGAGCGGACACGAAATCATACCTAAAATAATCAAGGGGAAATAACTCAAAAAGTAAGAAAGCAAGTGTTGTCATTCTTGTTTGCGACACACCGTCATGACCTGTTCTACATATCTGTGAAGTATCATGAAAATATTCCAAAGGGTATTTAAGTTATAGAGCGGACACGAATCTGCCAAAAAATCACACCTAAAACTATCAAGGGGAAATAACTCAAAAAGTAAGAAAGCAAGAGTTGTCACGAATCTGCCAAAAAAAATCACCAAAGGGGAGATAATTCAAAAAGTACAATAGCAAGAGTTACCATTCTTGTACGCGACACATCGTCATGACCTGTTCTACATAACTGTGAAGTATCATGAAAATATTCCAAAGGGTATTCAAGATATAGAGCGGACAAGAAAATGTTTACGGACGGACGGACGGACGGACAGACGGACGGACGGACGGACGGACAGACGCCAGGCTCATCGCTATATCCCCCGATCCTTTCGGTCGGGGGATAAAAAGTCATAGTTACCAAACGACCTGATGACCAAGTTGTTCGTAACTATAACTCTTTTTGTTTGGAAACAGCTCTTATTCATTTTGTAACATCCTTGAAACATAGCTAACCAGGTGTGAAGCCTTGAAAACTTAATCTAATGGGTCATTTTGAACTAAGATGAAAATTCAGCATGTGTGTTCTAACATTTTTACCACATTAAGTCAGATCCAATGCAGAATGTTACTGTTTTCAAGATATCATATATAAATCTGTTTGACATGCAGTAAACTCAGCCACCCCTTAGAAATGAAGCAGTTATAATGTATAGAGTAAAGTCGGGTAACTTCGGACAGCTGGTAAATTCGGACATACCATTACAAACAGTAAAAATCCTGATGAGACCGCTCATTATGAGCCGTCTCATCAGGATTTTCACTGTTTGCCCAGTTAATTTTGTTTTAATTCCAAACAACTGACATAATAAAGGAAACAATGTCACTGTTGGAATTTACCTGCTGTCCGAAGTTACCCGACTCGACCCTAACCATATCAGATGAAATGCTTTTGGCAATTTAAACGGCATCTACAATGGCATTTTTCATATGTAATTTTGAAAAAGACCTGTCACCTCTGACAGGGTGTTTGAAGACACTGATCAGATGTCACAGCCTGCTGAGTCTTAATATCTGCGTTTTATTTTTAAGCACTGTCTGCAAACCAGAGCTCTAGAAAAGAGGGGTATTTGATGATAATTGAGGGATAATTTTCTTATTGCTCGTTGAAACCACATGTTGTGACCCCTCATCTGAACCGACTTGAGAAGGTTCAGATGAGGGGTCACTACATATGTTTTTATGCAAAAGTAACAAAAATTATCCTTAATTATCACCAAATACTCCCTCTTATCTAGAGCTCTGCTGCAAACACATTTTTGGTGAACTTAAAGTAAATGGGTACACTTCCAGACCAGCAACTCTCTCATTCTCAATCTCCCTTCTCAATAGGGGTCATGCAACTCTTCATAGAATTTTCTCCTCTAGGAACAAATTCTTTCCTTTAAGAGAAAACTACTGTTTGTAAGGGTTTCATTGTCCAGAGAAATAAACAGAAAGTCATAAAATTTGCCTCACTTTGAAAAAAAAAGAATTCCTTGTCTTGCCTGTCTGCACATGTCACAAAACATAGCTAAACCAGAAACAAACTTTATGCGGCCGAAAAGTAATGCCTATGTCTCACTTCTGCTAGTCGCAGCTGAGACAAAAAAATGCAGAAAAACATGGACGTGTACACATATCTTAAATTAGTCTGAAATGGACTGTAAATAAACAGATAATAAGTTGAAAATTTGCCAATACTAAAGCACTCAAAGCAAGCATGCAAGGTCATCATTTAAAATCTGTCTGATTCAGACTTTTTCAAGTAAGTATACGAGGTAGGCAGTTTTTCCTCACTATCACACCCATGATCGTTGGTCATTCGGTTATCAGACAGGGGTTTCCCCCTGCTAAACAACAAAAAACAAGTAGCCCAAAGGGCAACAATTGCTCACCTGAGAGACATTGTAAACCTATAGGGATATTTAAGATGCTCAAGGGCAGCTAACTCCACAGTCAGTGGTCCAATCAGGCTGAAAATTAAACTCATCCAAGACATTATGTACATGTATGCCTTCATTTAATATATGCAAGTTTAAAAAGTATCCGATCAAAGGCACAATAGACAGAGCTGTCAAGGGCAGCTAACTTCGTAGTGGTTGGCCTGATCTTGGCCTGATATGTTGTTTTCTCCATTATAACACTATGGGATTTTTTTCAAACGCTCAAGGGCAGCTAACTTCGTAGTGGTTGGCCTGATCTGGCCAAAATTTGAACTTGTTTAAGATATTATGCATTTCCTCATTACCTGCAAGTCTGAAAAGGATCAGATCAGTAGAAACCAAGAAAAAGTGGCGACATTGATTTTTTGGATGCTCAGGGCAGGTACTCCATAGTCAGTGGTGGGATCTAGCCGAAATGCTAACTAATCCAAGCTTTTATGCATATCCTCATTACCTGCAAGTATAAAGAGGATCCAAAGAAAAATGAAAATGTGATGACGTTGTTTTCTCCATTATAAGACTATTGGATTTTTTTCAAACGCTCAAGGGCAGCTAACTCCGTAGTCTGTGCTCAAATCCGGCCAAATTTCGAACTCATCCAAGCTCTTACGTATGTCATCATTACCTGCAAGTATGATATGGATCTAATCAAAAACCTTGACTGCAGCAGCCTGAAAGTCAAACTTGCTCGAGATATTGTCATGCCCTACATTTGTGTGAATTCATTTTAAAATCCGTTGAGAAATGCAGGTGCTAGAGCGATGACAAAGTTTTTCTAAAAAAAGCCACAGTGACCTTGACCTTGGGCATGGCATCCTGAAAGTCAAACTTGCTTGAGATATTGTCATACCCTACATTTGTGTGAAGTTATTTCAAAATCCATGGAGAAATGAAGGTGCTAGGGCGATGACAAAGCTTTTCTAAAAATAGCCACAGTGACCTTGACCTTGGGCACAGCACCCTGAAAGTCGAACTTGCTTGAGATATTGTCATGCCCTACATTTGTGTGAATTTATTTTAAAATCCATGGAGAAATGTAGGTGCTAGAGCGCTGACAAAGTTTTTCTAAAAATAGCCACAGTGACCTTGACCTTGGGCACAGCACCCTGGAAGTCAAACTTGTTTGAGATATTGTCATGCCCTACATTTGTGGGAAGTTGATTTAAAATCCGTTGAGAAATGTAGGCGCTAGAGCGATGACCAAGTTTTTCTAAAAATAGCCACAGTGACCTTGACCTTGGGTGCAGCACCCTGAAAGTCAAACTTGCTCGAGATATTGTCATGCCCTACATTTGTGTGAAGTTATTTTAAAATCTGCTGAGAAATGTAGGTGCTAGAGCGCTGACGAAAGTTTTTCTAAAAATAGCCACAGTGACCTTGACCTTGGGCGCAGCATCCTGAAAGTTGAACTTGATCTAGATATTGTCATGCCCTACATTTGTGTGAAGTTATTTTAAAATCCGTCGAGAAATGTAGGCAATAGAGCGATGACAAAGTTTTTCTAAAAATATATGAAGATGTTGTTTTCTCCATTATAACACTATGGGATTTTTTTCAAACGCTCAAGGGCAGCTAACTCCGTAGTCTGTGCTCGAATCCGGCCAAATTTTGAACTCATCCAAGCTCTTATGTATGTCATCATTACCTGCAAGTATGATAAGGATCTAAGCAAAAACAGTTGAGAAAACGTGATGACGCCATTTTCCCCATTATAACCCTATGGGATTTTTTTCAAACGCTCAAGGGCAGCTAACTCCGTAGTCTATGCTCGAATCCGGCCAAATTTCGAACTCATCCAAGCTCTTGTGTATGTCATCATTACCTGCAAGTATGATAAGGATCTAATCAAAAACAGTTGAGAAAACGTGATGACGCCATTTTCCCCATTATAACCCTATGGGGGCTATCTGTTGCCATGGAAACCAGAGTTCTGAGCTGATCGGCACCAAAACCTAATGCAGCCTTTCCCCCACCCCAATGATGCTTCAGATAAAATATGATTGCGATCGGCCAACTGGTTTCTGAGATATTTATGTTTGAAAGTGTTGACGCACCCACCCACGCACGGACGGACGACGGCTCGACTCCCATCCTATAAGCTCACCTCTAAGCCTTTGGCTCAGGTGAGCTAAAAAGCCACAGTGACCTTGACCTTGGGCGCAGCACCCTGAAAGTCAACTTGCTCGAGATATTGTCATACCCTACATTTGTGTGAAGCTATTTCAAAATCCATGGAGAAATGTAGGTGCTAGAGCCATGACAAAGTTTTTCTAAAATTAGCCACAGTGACCTTGACCTTGGGTGCAGCACCCTGAAAGTCGAACTTGCTTGAGATATTGTCATGCCCTACATTTGTGTGAAGTTATTTCAAAATCCATTGAGAAATGTAGGCGCTAGAGCGATGACAAAGTTTTTCTAAAAAAAGCCAAAGTGACCTTGACCTTGGGCACAGCACCCTGAAAGTCAAACTTGCTCGAGATATTGTCATGCCCTACACTTGTGTGAAGTTATTTTAAAATCCATTGAGAAATGTAGGTGCTAGAGCGCTGACAAAGTTTTACTAAAATTAGCAACAGTGACCTTGACCTTGGGTGCAGCATCCTGAAAGTCGAACTTGCTCGAGATATTGTCACGCCCTACATTTGTGTGAAGTTATTTTAAAATCCGTTGAGAAATGTAGGCAATAGAGCGATGACAAAGTTTTTCTAAAAATATGTGATGACGTTGTTTTCTCCATTATAACACTATGGGATTTTTTTCAAACGCTCAAGGGCAGCTAACTCCGTAGTCTGTGCTCGAATTCGGCCAAATGTCGAACTCATCCAAGCTCTTATGTATGTCATCATTACCTGCAAGTATGATAAGGATCTAAGCAAAAACAGTTGAGAAAACGTGATGACGCCATTTTCCCCATTATAACCCTATGGGATTTTTTTCAAACGCTCAAGGGCAGCTAACTCCGTAGTCTGTGCTCGAATCCGACCAAATTTCGAACTCATCCAAGCTCTTGTGTATGTCATCATTACCTGCAAGTATGATAAGGATCTAATCAAAAACAGTCGAGAAAACGTGATGACGCCGTTTTCCCCATTATAACCCTATGGGGGCTATCTGTTGCCATGGAAACCAGAGTTCTGAGCTGATCGGCACCAAAACCTAATGCAACCTTTCCCCCACCCAAATGATGCTTCAGATAAAATTTGATTGCGATCGGCCCACTGGTCTCTGAGATATTTATGTTTGAAAGTGTTGACGCACCCACGCACCCACCCACGCACCCACGGACGGACGGACGACGGCTTGACTCCCATCCTATAAGCTCACCTCTGAGCCTTCGGCTCAGGTGAGCTAAAAAGTAGATCCATCTTCTTAGAAGTTGGATCTAGATTTTTGGAGTTGTTTTGCAGGGAGAAACTTTCATCTTATAGCATAAGTGTACAAGACTGCATCATTCTAGAATGCGTTATGCATCTGCAAACAGTGGAGACCCAGATCTGAATGTGATCATGGTCTACTCTGAATGCAATCCACCTCATCCATGGCCAAATTTCATGACTGAAAATGGCTATTATCATAATTTGATCAAGTCTGAATCAAACAAACTGCACCTTTCAAAGTGGTGCAATAACAAATGGCCTTTAAATAGCAACAGTGCAATGAGTGCATACCACGATCTGATCAGATGACACTGTTTGCAAAATTTGTCTCTTTAGTGGACTAGATGCTAAATTACTGGATACAGAAAAGAATACATCAAAATTTTGGAGAAACTAATAAACAAGCAAATTCAGTGCTCCAGATACTTGTTTATCTTACAAGTACCATAAAAATTCTATATATTGGGACAGATAGTACTGAGAGGAGCAGTCTGATCAAGTTCAATACTGTTTACCATTAAATCTGCATCTTTTATGCACACTGCTGTATTGATTTTTTTTTAGAATTTGGTATGGTAACATTAAATTAAAACTGATTTCTTTGCACAAATGCAGCAGCTGATTTGAGTATTTGCTTTCTTGCTTTTATTTTTTCTGTGCGAAATTTTACGTCACATTTCACACTGCTGCACATTAGACTGCACATGCCTTAAAATTTACTAACGGAACAGGCTGCCAGACTTCTCATTAATTACTCCATATCAGGATTCTTTTTGTGTCTTCAGCTCTTATACTGAACAACCCTGTGTTTTTTCTGAGTGAATAAAAAAAGTATGCATTGTGGGACTACTTCTTTTTATAATATACATGAGCCATGACACGACAAAACCAACAAAGTGGTTGTGTGCCCAGCGCAGACTCAGTCTGATCAGAGTCCTCGCTGTCCGCATGAAGGTAGCTTGGACCCTTAGCTACCATTTAAGCGCTTAGCGAAGAGTCTAATTAGACTGGGCAGATGCCCAGGCTGATCTGAGTCTGCGCGGAGCGCACAACCACTTTGTGGGTTTTCTCGCGTCGCGGCTCATATGGTACTGGGACTCCTGTTTTCAAAATCACAGTGAGAACCCTGATAGCCTGTTAATTGATAATGGCGAACATGCTCAAGCATATCTGGAGCTTTGAAATGAAGTGAATCCAAAGCAATCATGGCACCACTTACCGTATTAAACCCAATAAACGTCCCTGCTCTTATAAATGCCCACTGCCTCTTTTCCAAAAATAATGATACATTAACTTGCATGAATTCCTGTTTACTTCTCTGAATGAGATAACTCTTTGACATGGGGTCTACTCTTAAAGGAAAGAATTTGCTCCTAGAGGAGCAAACTCTTTCCTTTAAAGGAAAGAGTAGATCCCTACTGAAAGGGGAGGCAAAATAGTAGAATTGCTCCTATGAAAGTACATGTATACCCATTTACCATAATACTGTTTATTAGAGGTATTTGACAGTGGCTGATTTACTACAGTTTAGGCTCTAAACAATGCCCCCTTTTTGTAGAATGCAACACTCCCAGGGCGTTTAATAGGATTAAATACGGTATGTACCATATTTATTCAGTTTAAAAACAGGGTTTTTTCTCCTTTCCAAACCAATCCCAAAAATCTAGATCCTTCTTATTAGATGGATCTAGAATTTTTTTAATTGTTTTTTTTTTTTTCCCTTCTCCCATCTCATAGCAGAATTGCATATGACTGATTTTGATACTTGGGGTCATTCTTAAGATGGAAAAAAAAAACAAAAAAACATTTTATAGCTGAAGAAATATGGTATTTATGGTAACAATATAGCAAATTTGCTCAAGCATATTTGGAGCTCTGAACTGAACTGAAATTAAAGCATAATATGATAAAACTCTTACATACTCCTTTTTTATGATTTAGTCACCGATTCTGTGAAAGGACAACATAAATGGAAAACATTACCAATTTACAAGACATGCTTTACTGCACTTCAGAATTTCTGTATATAGCATAAAGAACCAGAGACTTAAGGAGAACGGATACACTCTTAGGAGCAGCAACACTGTGATTTTCAGTTAAATTGCCTTTCTTCTCAATAGGGGTCACCACAAAAGGAAATAATTTGCTCCCTAGGAGCAAATACTTTCCTAAATACGAAACATTTTAGAAGGGCTCTATCATCAAGAGAAAAAAACAGGAAGTCACAAAAGTTGTTTATTTTTGAATTGATTGATTGATTGATTTGTTGTTTAAAGTCCACAGTAAACAGCTATGGTCATGTCGGGACAGTCAGTTAACCTAACCACACTATTCCTGGGCAGGCTTAGACCTCCTAAGCGGTTAACCAGTACTAAGTGCACATACCTTCGCCAGTAACTGACAACTGCCCTTCTTGAATCAGCGGATATGTGGCCAGACAGGGTTTCGAACCCAGGACCTGACTTATCAGTCAGATGCCCTACCGATTGGCGATTGCGCTACGCGGCCCGGCCGTTTATTTTTGAAAATATGGCAGAGAAACAAGAAGATTTAGTGTACCCGTACACCTTTAACACATTGTTATTGCACTGCAACCAAGTTTCACTGTGACCCAATTACTTAAGCCTTGATTACCGTATTTATTCGATTATAAAAGGGTGCTTTCCCAATCTCTAGAATGACCCCAAATATCTAAATCAGTCTTACGAAATTCTACTGAGACAGCTTGTTCCTTCCAAAACACTTAGATAGATCCATCTGACAAGCTGGATTAAGATCTTTTAGACTGATTTGGAACTAGAGAAAACCCCTGTTTTATATCTGAAGAAATACGGTAAAGCTGAAATCAATTGTTTAGATTTTACAACAATTAACCTTTCAGAATCTTTTTATAAATACAATCTGTTTTAATGTGATTTATACTACAGAGGATTGTGACTGACGACATGGGCCAGGCGCTCCTCGGTCTTGCTCATGCTGGTTCATGGCTTTCTTTCGCAATTTTCCTAACTAGTTTCTTCCAATAATATGGATTTCTTCAGAGGATTGTCACGATTCTGGTGAGCTGTGTTTTTGCGCTGTTTATATACCATATCGGGGGGCCGGTGAACCGGCCCTTTTGGCGCCATTGCGCCTGCGTGGACGGCCATTGTTGTACCGGCCCCCGGGGGCCGGTGGGCGTGTTTTGCGCCTCTCGCCGGCCCTCGGGGGCCGGTGGCGTTGCTATCCGCCATTGTAGGCGTGTATGGCGACGTCGACCGGCCCCCGGGGGCCAGTGACGTTGCTATCCGCCATTTTCTTACTGTTGAGCGTGACGCTTGGTTCAGTGTGTTTATTTCCTGTTTTTAGGAGATTAAAAATGGCGGATCATTGTGTGGAGTCCTGGCCGTTACATGCAAATGCTTTGAGCTATCCGCTTGGTTGCATGTTCATGAATAAGTACTGGAACGGGAGGAGACATAAATGTAAAAGTGAGTGGCTGACAAGCTCCAGTCTTATTCATGAACATTGATCCCGACCGGACGGAGTGTGTGTAGCTGGTAGATCCAGTAGAATTCTCTGTTTCTTGTAGTAACAGCTTTTTTGGTGTTCCGGATCTGTGGACAGGATTTCAATAGTTTGAAACCCCATGTGTTCTGTAGAATGGTTGGGTAAGTTAAAATATGTTGCTACCAGAGTGTCCCGTTTATTGCGGGTGTCACGCTGGTGTTCTGTCATTCTAACTTGGTGACTATTCTCATAGCGAACATTTGTGGTTCGGGGTAAAGCCGTGGTGGGTAATTGTTAGCAATGATCATACTTGTATTATTGCTTTCTTGAAATGACATATGTCACGATCATGGGTTAGTACTACAAATGGGTTCGGCTGTTTTGCTGAACAGGCTTGTTTCCCCGCCGTAGCAGGGTGTCCCCATTTGCTTTTCGAGCTTTTTCGAGGCTCTGTAGCAGTGTGTTCTGCGGATACCCTGCGGATAAGACTGGAGCTTGTCAGCCACTCACTTTTACATTTTTGATTTATACTACAGCCTGTCCACCTGTATGGAAGATAGTTCACAAACTTTAGACTAGCAAGTAGACAATTGACCATACAAAGGGGCATATTTGGTACAACTATTTTATACCACACTCCACAATGTAGATCTTGCACATGATGAAATATCATGACATTAAAGTTTGTGGCAAGTGTGGTACGTCGTAAAGAGTTACTTTACTTGTGCAGTACTTTTATTTTTTTAGCATGTACCAAAAGCAATCTAATTATTGGAACAGACAGGTCTGAGCAAACAGTGCAGATGCAAAAGAGCAGTCTGATCTAGATCTGCACTGTTTGCCATCCCTCTGCATCCTGGATGCATTCATTGCCACATTGTAAAACCAAAATGTTTTACAAAACTATAACTTTAGGTGCCCCAAGTTTAGGATTTTTACAGTGCTAAATGGACTTGCATCCATCTGCTGTTGACAAAGTCAAACTTGGTTGCATGACATCATTTGTTAATGCATTAAATGGTAAAACATCTTACCAATAAATTACAGATACAGGTTTGCAATGAAAACTTCGTTTATAGTACTGAAAGTAAAAGTAACAATTCAAACATCAAGATGAACACACCTGAAACATTGCAAAAGTTTTCTTACCCAGAAGTAATATTTGGCTAATTATATTCACTGACACCATAGTGTTGCAATAAAACATAACTGTTTTAATTTCTAAGAAAATCTAGTCTGTCTTTCTTGTTAATCCGCATGTCCATCGATTCTTGGAATGAAAGTAATGACCTAAATTAGCAGACGACAAAGACATGCAACTGCAAAAAGTGCCCGGTATTTGCCTAAAAGTTGAGTTGTTAATATACGTTTTGCACCTTCTGAAACACTGCAGCAAAAGGTTTGTGCTGTGTAAGTCGAAAAAATGTAGAAGCCCTGTGACAAATGTTTCTGTTCATTTTCTTTGCGTGTATCCGACTGTCGTTCTACTTTCGGTTTATCAGTTGTGTAAAACGTCATCAGCTCTGCAGACATCCGCTGTTGATAAAAACCGGTACCGTGCATCAGGACCGCCCGGTAAACTCACAGACACTTGGGATCAGAATCAGAATCAGAATCAGAATCAGAATTGTTTACTGGTGATACGTCCAAAGACAATCATTCACCAGGACCTGTGAATCAGGGAAGCTAGTCCCTATCCCTTATAAGAGAAGTAATCTTCGTAACTGAATCCTCTGCACACTCAGCAGCAGAAATAAGTGAATCTTCCAGGGAATTCCAATCTCTAATAGTCTGGGGGAAGAAACTGGACTTGTAAATGTCAGTCCCAGCCAATGGGGTTTGAAATGTCAGGGAATGATGATTCCTGGTACGCCTATTTGGGGGAACAAGGTCATTTATGGGTATACTGGCTGCACCCCTCAGACCTTTGTAAAGCATTATAAGTCTACTATCTTTCCTTCTCTTTTTTAGGGATTCCCACTTAAGTTTCTCCAGAATGCCAGTCATACTCCCAGTTTCATATGTGTAATTTCCCGTTACAAATCTAGCTGCCCTTTTCTGCACCTTTTCAAGTTCATATTGAAGAAGTATACTTTGAGGGTCCCAAACTGAACTGCCATACTCCAGGACTGGACGCACCAGTCCCTTGTATGCTGACTCCTTAACATCTTGTGGACATGCTGCCAAGTTACGTCTGAGGAAGCCGAGGGTCCTATTAGCCTTTGTGCAAATATTACTGACATGTGTGTTCCATTTCAAATCATTGGCAATGGTTATGCCGAGATACTTGATAGTTTCTACATTGCTGAGGACCGTTCCCTCTAAGGTATAGGAAGCATTGATCTTCTTGATCCGTTTCCTTGTAATTTGCATTATATTGCATTTAACAGGTTGAAATCTCATGCCCCAACTCCTTGCCCAACAACCTAAATGATCTATATCCTCCTGAAGTTTCACAGTGTCTTCAATATCTCTGATTTCACGATAGCAAACACAGTCGTCAGCAAAAAGTCTTAATTCCGAGTCAATATTTCTGTTATATCGTTAATGTATAACGAGAACAACAATGGTCCAAGTATAGTGCCCTGGGGGACACCTGACAAAACCGGGGCCCCATCCGACTTAACTCAATTTACCACCACACGCTGCTGCCTGTAACAGAGAAAAGAATCTATCCATTTCAGAGTCTTCCCACCAATACCATAGCAGTATAGCTTACATTTAAGTAATACATGAGGGGGAGTGTCAAAAGCTTTCTCGAAGTCCAAGATAAAAGTGTCAACCTGACTGCCCTTATCCAAGATTGTAGCCCAGTCATTTATAACCGTGATCATTTGAGTTTCACAGCTATGTTTCTTACGGAAAGCATGTTGTCTGTCTGACAAAAGTTTGGTTGAAAATTGATCTCCTGCAGCTTTTTTCTCACTTATTTTTACATTTTAGTATACCTGAACAACTCCTTAACTGAGATAAATGGTTTCGTCATGTATAGAAAACGTTTGCAATTATCGATATTTGCTCCCTTGGCTTGTTTTTTTAAGCCAAGGGAGCAAATATCGATAATTGCAAACGTTTTCTATACATGACGAAACCATTTATCTCAATTAAGGAGAAATTGCAAGTTATGTATGTTCGTCTTCTGCAGAGTGTCAGTAACTGTTTGGTCATTTTGTTTGAGAGGGGGCTACCAAGCTGATCCTGTTTTGAGCTCTTCAGAAAAGAAAAGAGTTTTTTTACTATCGCAAACAGTGCTTTCATCACTGAGCCTAAGAAGACCTTCTAGGTATATCATATAAGAAGTTTTTATTTTCCTTTTAATAGTTTGCCTTAACATGATAAATTCAGTACGAATTACCTGGTCTCCAGTCTTTTTAAATCTTCGGTAGAGATGGTCACGTTTTCTAATTGACAGTTTGATGTCTTGCGTTATCCAAGGCAGGGATGACTTACCTCTGATGAGTTTGCTAGGAACACACTGTTCTGTGAAGCTTTCTATGGTAGAGGTAAAGTCAGTCCAGAGTTCTTCCACTGTCTTACCTATGTGACTTACTAGAAAACGCTGCTGGTAGTCTTTCATGAGGATTTTAAATTTTTGCCAGTCAGCTTTCCTAAATCAATGACCTACCAGAACTCACCTCAGAGGTTCGCCTTTTTGCAGATGACACGGCCGTTTACCTTACAATTGGAGGCACTGATGACAGCAGTGTGCTACAGACTGATCTGGACAAACTGTCTGTGTGAGAGTCCAGATGGGACATGGAGTTCAACCCCTCTAAGTGTCAGGTTGTAAGGGTGACAACCGCACTGAAGGCAATAAATACTTTCTACCGACTACATGGTCAGACCCTTCAATGGTTTTGTAGATTTCACAGCTGATACAATACTCACAAAATTCTAAATTGAACCTAAATCTAATAAAACAACAATATCAATTACTTTATTTTATTTTTTTATTACCTTTCTTGTTGTGATTCCGGCCATTCGCGCACGCACTCCATGTAATACTCTTTTAGAGGCGTGGGAGTACCTGGCAGATACAGATATTGGGACACTTATTTAGTTGGCATAACCCCAGTTACTATCCGGCGCCATGTCAAAATGGCAAGTAACTCAGACACTGATCATGCCCTAGATCTACTTTCGTTTGGGCAGGTCTACTTTGTTTCAGCATTTCTGTCTTAATTTTATCATTCAATTTTCTCCGTGAACGGAGTGAACAGGCCCCGAGGTTATAAAACTTGAGTACATTCTCAAACTCAAAATAAAGCAAACTGATTGGCTGCTTCCGAGCACATGCTCGGAAGCAGCCAATCAGTGTGCTTTATTTTGAGTTTGAGATTATTCTCAAGTTTTATAACCTCGAACCCAGTTCGCTATTCATAACCTACTTCATCTTGTTTTCTGTAGGGGTGATATGCCAAACTAGACTCCTAAGATCTTGGGATAAAACAACACCATCATGTATGTATAATATATTATAGTTCGCCTGTCATTTGTCTAAATATTGTTGTTTAGTTTCAAAATTGCTGTCTTATACGAAGAAATAACCAAATGTGGCGAAACCTCCAAAAGCAAAAATGGGGAAAAGGGCGGACCCTCTCGTGAAAGTGAAGAAAACCTCTTGAGGCGAGCTTGCAGAGTGGCCAACCTCCATCACCCAAATTTAGAAACAGTATGGCCAAGTAGAGAAATATGTAGCAAGTTGGTATCGTCAACCTGGTGGCTCAAGTGAGGAATTTCAATTGTTCCATGATCAGTTAGATCATATTAGGACAAAGCACAAGGGAAATAAGCTCCCCTCTGTACATGCACTAGGGGATTTCAACTTCAAAGATATTGCTTGGCCAGACCGACTTAATAAGTCAGGATCAGTGTTAAGTCAGTCAGAGGGACAAATGTTGATTGATGTCATGGATGACCATGGTTTAGAACAACTGGTGAATTTCCCGACTCGGGAGAAAAACACATTGGATTTAATTCTCACTTCGCTTCCTGGCCAGTTTCAAGAACTACATTCCCCAGACAAACTTAGTGATCATGATGTGATATCAGGAACATTGAAAATTTATGTCCCCCCCCCCCCCCCCCCCCCCCCCCCAAAAAAAAAAGAAACCTCGGAGGGAAGTGTTTTTGTACCAAAAGAGAGATTTTGAATCAATGAGGAAAGAAGTGTCAGACTTCGCAAAACATAGGTACTTCAATGGTTATTCGGACAATCGCTCGGTTCAGGAAAACTTTGATTTGATAACCTCCTTTATTCAGGAGTCTGCTGAAAAGCATATCCCCTCCAAAACCAGTAGGTCAACCTCTTCTGTTCCTTGGATAACCCCTGAGATAAGAAGAAAGATTTGTAGAAGAAATAAGACACATGCGAAGGCCAAAAAGACTGGCAATAGCAAACTTAGATCGAAATTTGAATCTTTGAGAAGGAAAATTAAAGCTGATGTGAAAAAGCAGCATAATTTGTACGTCAATAACTTGGTTGGTGACATAAAGGCTAATCCCAGAGACTTCTACAGGTACATTAATAGTCAAAAGAAAGATACTCAAGGTATCCCACCCCTAAAGAAAAGAAACGGTGGTGGTGTTGCCGAATCAGAGTTGGAACAGGCTGATGAATTTAACGGTCAGTTTTCGGATGTGTTTAACAAAAGTGAGCACACCCAACTTCCCCTTCCTAATCGCTCGGCTCCTTTCTTGGAGGACGTTCATGTTTCGGCAGAAGGTGCAAAGAAACTTCTTCAGGGCTTGAACCCGTGGAAAGTTTTAGGACCTGATGAATTGCATCCTAGAGTCTTAAAAGAACTAACATCTGAATTAGGCCCAGTGTTTGCTCATCTCTTCCAACAATCTATTGACACGGGTGAAATCCCCAAGGAATGGTCTCTTGCAAATATATGCCCACTCTTCAAAAAAGGAGATAGGTCTTCGGCTTGCAATTACCGACCGGTTTCTCTAACTTGTGTACCATGCAAGTTACTCGAACACATTGTCTGCTCTAATATTATGGCACATTTGGATGAACATAAACTTTTGTCAGACAGACAACATGCTTTCCGTAAGAAACATAGCTGTGAAACTCAATTGATTACGGTTATAAATGACTGGGCTAAAATCTTAGATACGGGCGGTCAGGTGGACACTTTTATCTTGGACTTAGAGAAAGCTTTTGACACTCCCCCTCATAAATTACTTATATGTAAGCTATACGGCTATGGTATTGGTGGGAAGACTCTGAAATGGATGGATTCTTTTCTCTGTTACAGGCAGCAGCGTGTGGTGGTAAATAGAGTTAAGTCGGATGGGGCCCCGGTTTTGTCGGGTGTCCCCCAGGGCACCGTGCTTGGACCATTGTTGTTCTCTTATACATTAACGATTAACAGAAGATATTGACTCGGAATTAAGACTTTTTGGTAAAATATTTGGGAAATAGCTGCTGACTCGGCTTATCACTTGTAATTTATTGTTTGTTGGGATGTCTTTGTCAATCTTTCCCTTTGATGTTTGGGATAGGGTTTGGGATCTGATTCAGTCAGTTCCTGAAGTGTAGTTACTCTTTAAATTTGCTGACGACTGTGTTTGCTATCGTGAAATAAGAGATATTGAAGACACGGTGAAACTTCAGGAGGATATAGATCATTTAGGTTGTTGGGCAAGGAGTTGGGGCTTGAGATTTCAACCTGTTAAATGCAATATATTACAAGGAAACGGATCAAGAAGATCAATGCTTCCTATACCTTAGAGGGAACGGTCCTCAGTAATGTAGAAACTATCAAGTATCTCGGCAAAACCATTGCCAATGATTTGAAATGGAACACACATGTCAGTAATATTTGCACAAAGGCTAATAGGACCCTCGGCTTCCTCAGACGTAACTTGGCAGCATGTCCACAAGATGTTAAGGAGTCAGCATACAAGGGACTGGTGCATCCAGTCCTGGAGTATGGCAGTTCTGTTTGGGACCCTCAAAGTATACTTCTTCAAGATGAACTTGAGAAGGTGCAGAAAAGGGCAGCTAGATTTGTAACGGGAAATTACACATATGAAACTGGGAGTATGACTGGCATTCTGGAGAAACTTAAGTGGGAATCCCTAAAAAAGAGAAGGAAAGATAGTAGACTCATAATGCTTTACAAAGGTCTGAAGGGTGCAGCCAGTATACCCATAAATGACCTCGTTCCCCCAAATAGGCGTACCAGGAATCATCATTCCCTGACATTTCAAACCCCATTGGCTGGGACTGACATTTACAAGTCCAGTTTCTTCCCCCAGACTATTAGAGATTGGAATTCCCTGGAAGATTCACTTATTTCTGCTGCTGAGGGTGCAGAGGATTCATTTACTAATTTAAAGAGTAACTACACTTCAGGAACTGACTGAATCAGATCCCAAACCCTATCCCCAACATCAAAGGGAAAGATTGACAAAGGCATCCCACAAACAATAAATTACAAGTGATAAGCCGAGTCAGCAGCTCTTTCCCAAATAGATGGCAACTCAGCTATCTTTATTGAACTAAATAAATTAGACCAACAGACGGGTTACAACGGACTAAGCAAATTATATGAAATTCTTTACAGAAGCGTGGTAGCTCAGTGGTTAGCGCACTTGCCTCTGATGCTAAAGGTCCCGAGTTCGAACCCGGTAACGGCATTTGAATTTCGGTGTCCGAACACGCTTCCTTAATGTCATTTGCAGGGATGACATTAAAAAAGTGTGCCGTCCTTCGGATCGGGACGTTTACATGGCTACAAGGAGGTTCATCCTGCAAAACTGGAGTGTACATCGTACACCTGCTCATAATCCTCGAGAGAGGGTGTAGCAGTATACGAAGAAAAGAAAGAAAAAACATTTAACAATTATTTTTACCTATTTTCTATTTTTATGATAGAAGGATTAAACTGAGAACACAATAAATTAAACAGCACCGAACATAAAACAAATGCAACCGCATTATAAGTTTACTTCTCTTATAAGGGCTAGGGACTAGCTTCCCTGATTCACAGGTCCTGGTGAATGATTGTCCTTGGACATATCACCAGTAAACAATTCTGATTCTGATCTGATTCTGAGGAGGAAAAAGGCTTATCATTCCTCGGAATTCCGCGATAAGCGCGGAGGCTCTCTGGTTAGTGCACTTGACTCTGTAGCCAGAGGTCGTGGGTTCGATCCCCGCCCGGGGTGAAGTCTTCCTATGTTCGAACGCGCAGGTTAAAGATCCCTACTATAGCTACATGGCTATATGTAGGCTTTCATCCTGCAACACCGGAGTGTACACAAGTACACCGTCTGTGCCCCCCCCCCCCCCCCCCCCCACTCGGGGGTTAAGGCGTAATGGAAGATAGATAGAGATAGATTCCAGTATATATTTATTGTTAACATTGCGGTATTTAGTGTCACCGATTAATTTCAAGGCTTTACCCATACGCAGAATTCGATGACGTTTTATGCATCCGGATACTGTATGAAGCCCAAAGCATGCATTCAAAACGAGCACTGAAGCACTTTCTAGCCGCTTTGGCTCGAAATACATCACCAAAAGCAAATATACAGCGAAATCTTGCAATATGGGGCTCAACTAAAGCATCAGAATGGAAAAGAGCGGTCTCTGACGCTGAGAAGATTGTGGGTTATCCAACGTCGTTTATGAGTCTCCGCTGTTTGTTGAGTGATGAATTGGCTAATGTGGCAATTCAGATCAGAAAACTTATTGGAACAAAACACCCTCTTCTTAAAACAGCAAGGTTTGAGTTTTTAAGGAATTCAAGTCAAGTCAAGTAAAATTTATTTAACGTCGGTGCAATTACAACATGTTAACACAAGCTCCTAGGAGCTTTTTCTACCGACTAACAAAGATAAAATATCACAGAAAAATATACATCACAGCACATGCATGAAGAAGCTTAAAAATAATAATAAAATAATAATAATATTAAAAAGAAGAAGCACTTGGGATGTATTGCACTATAAACAGGTTCTAGAAAATGATAAAAATATTAAGTTATCTCCGACCTTGTCTCTGCGGAATAGCTTGGGTCGAAAAGGGGGACGAAAGGGGGGGAGGGAAACAAGGATCCTAGGAGACTTACAAAGCCAACTGTCAAGGAGCCTTAAGCGAAAGGCGAAAATGGTTCCCAAGATATCGTTGTAATCGTTGTAAATAGGCCCTATGGCCGCAATGACTCTCGGGTAATTTCTTCTTCGTAAATATCAATACTACAGTAACTGCTCGCAAGATCACAGAGATAGGCCAATAAAACTGTAACTAAAATATAATTCCAGCCTTGATACATGCCACAGGGCTTCTAGCACTGGATGAGCAATCTAGGCCGACTTCACCAGGATGAGGAGAAACCTCGATGGAAGTATATACTTCAATCGAAGTTATATACTTAGATCGAAGTCTTCATACATATTAGACAAATGACGAAAAGATAAAGAAATGGCGCACTGAAAAAAATTAACAAAGTCGGTAGAATTTGGAGAGTATCTTAGCGTTTATTTGCTGCCAACACAAAAGTGTCCGCATACTGGTAGTGTCTGCATACTGGTCGGGTCTAGGTATTGCTCGTCCTATAGTTGCAAATGAACACCAGAAGAATGGACTAAAGTATTATCACGTGACCGCGGTAAGGTAACCATGCCTCAAATCGCGGTAACTTTAGCCAGTGACCTATATATAGAGTGACTCACATCTCCAATTAAATATAGGTATTTTTCCAATAGAGGCTTGTCGTGCCGCTGGACAGGTGAGTGGCTGAAAAATTCGATAATTCTATCGACCGCTTATTTCGCATCTAGAAATATTTTAATATTGTCATTGTTTTATTTTATCTGTATAAATCATGTGTTCTTACAAACTTTTGCGTTAAATTGTGTACTTAATTTCCGAAATTTTGATACCAAACTTGCCTACTTTTTATACGGTAGTTTTACTTGACGTAGTTAAAAAAAAAAAAAAAAAAAAAAAAAAAAAAACACGAAAAAACGGGCTGGAGGGCTTTTCAATATAAATACGGGAAACTTTTTTTTTTTATTATGCATTTGGATGAGGATTTTGATCTTGGCTCTCTCTTACTTAGGAGAATACACATGCATTGAAAATTGAAGTAAGTCAGTGACATAGGTTTTAATTAAGCTGAGTGGGTTGGAATTTCTGTCAGAAGTTAACGACGTGAATCGCCCATTTCATTAATGTTTACGTAATCAAATTATTATTCAACGTTAAGGTAAGCTTTGAATTTTATGATGATGTATTAGAATAGTTAGTTTTATGATTATTTTGCTTGGTTTTGGGATTAATTTTTATTGATGTGAAATAAGAACTTTGGTCCCTGACAAATTCTTCAATGCATAACTAACTAACCAACCCTCTGAACTCATTGTTGTATGGCGAAAACTGTGAAAAACAAGTTTTATTTTAAGATTATTTTGACCCATTAAATCGGCACGAAATTGCATAAAATAGCACTCAAACAATTTAGAAGGCATTCAACTTTATGAAAAATATCATTGCGAGGCTCAAAATTAGTTATTATGGGAGCCTTATTCAAAAACGGGGGAGTGGGGTTTTGAACATCCTGATTTGCCGGTTTTCGCTACTTTCCTAAATAAGCCTATTTCTATACTGTCATAAGACTATCAAAACAGTAAATAATTGTCATGAAATTGATATTAAACAACATTTTGGTCTTTCCCCTTTCGTTTTCTAATGCTAAAATATTACCTCAAACCTTACTAACGACGGAGTACATCGTAAAAGAGGTGATGGTTTTTACGGCATCGTCGCCATTTTCTTCCGAGTGACCAAAGTTTCTCAATTTACATCGTTAAAAATGAACTCCAAAACCAAGCAAAATCATTATAAAACTTATATTCTGATACATCATTATAAAATTCAAAGCTTACCTTATCGTTGCATAATAATTTCACTATGAAAACACCGATTAAATGGGCGATGCACGCCGTTAACTTTTGACAGAAATTCAAGCTTTTTCAGCTTGTATTAAAAACGGCGCTCCGGTGGGAGGCGCTGCAGTCGCATGCGCGACACGCCTCTTTGGACCGAAAGGTGAAGACGCGAGTCACTGTATATATAGGTCACTGCTTTAGCTCTAGCTAGTGTCACGGACTCTTAAAAATCTCAATGCCCCGAGAGCTAAAGGTGAGCACTCTACCACGTCCAGGGTGTGTATTGCAGGAGAAGTTGGGCGATAACTTCGCCTTGGGGCTTAAAACTTCGCCCTGGGTTTCCTGAAAACGATGTTCGAGTCGCCCTGTTTTTTTCTGGGTCGTAAGATCAATAATTCGTCAAAATGACTGGCGCCAGTATATCAAATTTCATCGCCAATTAACAATGCCCCCTTTCAGTTATCAGCGTTAATCCCATCACCGACCCTGATTGAGCTTTGATCTCGATAGGTGTTGCCGACATCAAGTCGGTAAAATTAACACCACCGCAAAGTCAACGGTAGTACAGGTAATGCACTAAGTGACGAGCGAAAGAGCTTTGATCCCGCTACATTTTGCAGACTTAATCTATCCATCTGTTTTGGCGGCAGGTGTAAAGCGCATTCTGATCATAGCCTTTATTGATTTCATATGATATGGTATAAATTTTCTTATCTTTCAACTAAGGCGATAACAAGCAGAGTAGATATGACATGACAGTCCTCACTTAGGCAGGCTTATAATGTGCGTCACATTCTTCGAAGATCAGAATGTTAATGCTGGCCGTGTAGACAAGTGCAGGACAGCGCATCAGGTTATGATCTACATCGTTGTTCATAGAAATTTATGATTGCGAAAGTTCTGCGAACAGTGTAACCCCGACGCCGGGCTGCACTTTTAGCAAATGCATTACCCGAGACTTACTCATTCTCGTTGAATCGTTGTCTTAAGTTGTTGTCACATATTCAGTGATTTGGGGAATAACCGACAAAATGAACAATCTCATGTCTCAAAAAAAAAAAATGCAAAAATTGGCGACCAGTGCGAGTTACGCATTTTTATCAATGCAAACGCGATTACCGAGGGTAAAACCGGTAGTGCAATGGTTAAAGATGGTAACCATTGCCCATTAATAGGTCAGACACGTTTGTCTTATCCCATTTGTTGATTTCAGCTTCAGATCAAAGGAAGCCGCCGTCTGACACGTGCAACTCAATGTGTCAGATTGAACCGAGAGACGGGAGAAGGTATCTTAACCCAGACATACGCAGAAAGCAAAGACTCGTATCAGCATGCGCAATATTGTAATGCGATTGGTGTTTCCTGTCCTCTAATAAGGTCTTTGTGATATGAGCATCACCGTTACCCAAGAAAAGCGAATACTTCCGAAGAAGCTTTTCAGTCTGCACTCTTCGCATGTTCCATAAGATTCATTTTATGTGGTGCAGGTCATGAGTTAACCGGACTTCCCATGCAGCGACTGTCAGCTCTGAGTTAAAATATTTTTGTTGTGTCGGATAAAATAAGACCTTACACCATCTGAACTTGAAGTTAATCAGTCTTCCTTTAATAGATTATTCATTATAACCCCGGCATACGAAGTATGTCGAGGGATATATAGTTTTTGTCACCCGACGTAGGCGGAGGGGGACTATAGAAATGACCCTCGTCCGTCCGTGTGTGCGTCCGTCCTTCCTTCCGTCCGTCCGTCCGTCCGAAATCTTGTCCCCGCAACTCCTCCTGCGTCTTTCATCCGATTGATTTGAAATTTTACAGATTGTATTCTTATGATATGAAGATGTGCATGTGGTTTTCGATTTTTGTTTCGGCCATTTTTGATGGAGTTACAGCCCTTGCTGACTCAGACCTTCCGAAATCTTGTCCCCGCAACTCCTCCTACATCTTTCATTGGATTGATTGAAATTTTACAGATTGTATTCTTACGATATGAAGATGTGCATGTGGTTTTTTATTTTTGTTTCGGCCATTTTTAATTGAGTTACGGCCCTTGCTGACTTAGACCTTGTCCCCGCAACTCCTGCAACATCTTGTATCAGATTGACTTGGAAATTGTGCAGAATGTTTCATCATGATCTGAAGATGTGCATGTGATTTTGGAATTTCAGTTGTCCTATTTTTTACAAAGTTATGGCCCTTTGTCGTTTTTTGGCATTTTTCCAACTTTTGAACCGTTTGACCGAGAGAGCTGAAATTTGATATGCAATTAGCATTTGGTAAATTGATTATTCTGATTATTGTTAGGATGTGCTAAATTATAAGTAACAGAGTTATTCCCCTTTCATAGATAATAGACATTCACTTAAAGGTAAAGGGATAACTCCAGAACTATTCTTATTAATGGGCTGAATTGTTCATTTTTCATCAGATTCATATAAGCAGGATTATGGCTCTTGTTATTTTGTTACTGGGTATACAGTCTTGATGTTTTGGTCATTTTGTAAGGGCCTATAGTTTCAGTAACCTGATTTTACACTGAACTTAAGTATTTTATAAACAGGCCCAGTAATTGGGTATATGTCTTTGCTTATGTTCAGTTATCATTTGCTTACCAGGTTCTGTAATATATATATTTTCTGCTTTTGGCCATACATTTACTCTGAAACAGAATAAAGGGCTGAAGTTTGTGACACATTTCAAACGTCGGGTGACACTTGGCCGATGGCCTTTTATTGTCTTTCCGTCCGTTCGTCCGTCTGTTCGTCCGTACGTAAGTTAACATTTGCGTTAAAGTTTTGCATTAAGTTTTTTCTTTTGCTTCTGTTATCCAGAGCTTGTTCATAAGTGCTTAGTGTTACTCCAAGATGGATACTGATCAGTATGCATCACCTTGATGCTGCTGCTGGCCAAAGGTCAAGGTCACAGACTTAAAAATTTGTATAACATATGCGTTAAGTTTTTTTTCTTTTGCTTCTGTTATCCAGAGCTTGTTCATATGTGCTTAGTGTTACTCCAGGATGGATACTGATCAGTGTGCATCACCTTGATGCTGCTGCTGGCCAAAGGTCAAGGTCACAGACTTAGAAATTTGAATAACAGTTGCGTTTTCATGAAAGTCTTTACTGGAACTAGTTGATATGTGCTTAGTGGTACTACAGGATGGATACTGGTCAGTTTGCACCACCTGGATGCTTCTGCAGGCCTAAGGTCAAGCAAGGTCTCAGACTTAGAAATTTGTACAGCAGTTGTGTTAAAGTTTTGTGTTACGATTTTGCTTTTGCTCTATTTTTTGACAGCTTCTATTGAAATTTGTTCAGATGTGCTTAGTGTTACTACAGGATGGACACATATTAGTACCTAAGGGCAAGGTCACAGACTTGAAAATTTATATAACATCAATGTTAAAGTTGTGTGTTTGCTTATATTTTTGATATACTTGATTGGAACCTTTTGATGTGTGACTAGAGGTTACTGCGAGGGTGAGACAGTTTTGTTGACATCATCTGACTGCCCCTGCTGATTGTAGGTCAGGGTCAGAGACTTTGAAATTTATATAACCATTTGTGTTAAAAGTGAACTTTAAGTTTGTTTTGTTTTGATTATTGCGAAATCTTGAGATGTAGCCTAGTGGTATGTGCCTACATGGGCATGTAAAGTTTATTTCCTATAGGCGGTGGCGCTGGCCAGGGGTATACGTGAGCCCCTGCTAACTTGCTCTAGTTGAGTTAGCTTTCATCAGACTGCGCATGCTTATCTGCGTCGTATGCACAAGCCGTTAAGTACCTTTTAAAAGTAGCCTACGAAGTGGTGAGATCGCTTCCACGCGTTTGGCATTGTGGGTGCGCAAACATCCAAACCAGCCTGCGCAGTCTTGTCCTAATGGTTAGATTTTGTTTCAATATTCAACCAGTTGTCTCGGAACAAGACTGCGCTATGTACGGTGCTGGTGTAGAATTAACTTGAGAAAACTCAGACCGGCATAGAGCCGACAACCGAAATCGCGCCTTCTGATCAAAATTTTTACATACAAACAAGCTATGGACACTGCGGAAGTTATATAATAGAGGAACAAGACTCGGATCAGCTTGCGTATTCACTCCATCAGAATCTTGTATTTTCGCTTCAATAATCTATGAATGCTTAAAAATATCTAGCCAGGACGTACACTCTGAACAGTCTCTGCAGATGCGCAAGCTGTCGGAGACCTCTATGGTACATTCAGTGTCGCCGCACACTGATCGTAAGTGCAAACTTCAAAGACACCGCTAGACACTGACATTCGATCGGTGGCACATGCAGATTTGTACAGGTGTGTCACGAAGAAAGATACTTGATGCCCATGCAAAGAAAACTGACATAGATCAGCCTGCAAGTCCACACAGTCTTATCGGAATCTTCTGTGCTCACATTAAACGTACACGAATGAACAACGATCAGTCTGCGCTGATGTGCAAATTTATTACGAATTTGGCGGGGAACAAAGTCACTGACAAGGTCATAACTTGTACTTTCAGTTTTTCGTTTTAACTCTGATAGGAAATGAAAAAATTACAAACGTCCCACTTCGCCTTGTTTCTTTTGAAGTTGCTCGGCTTCAACTGGAAGGCGTTTTGATGTCGCTTGTTTTCTGGGGCCCAGTGCACACCCTGCACGTCGCTATAAAAGCCGGCTTGTATCGCAAGACAGTACAAGTGTATATATACCTAATTACCTACACCCTGTGACATTCTCCCCCACCAAATTGGACTTCGTCCCCGAAGTTCCAGGCTAAAGAGCTGCATAGAAATAGGCTCGAGGAATTACTGCACAGGGGTCAGGCTGGATTTTACGTTGGGAGACATTTGTCACGGACTCTTAAAAAATCTCACGCCCTGGCCCAGGATCGAACCGAGGGCCCTTTGATCTAAAGTCGAGCACTTTACCACGTCGCTATAAAAGCCGGCTTGTACCGCAAGGCAGTACAAATGTATGATATACTTGATTACCTACACCCTGTGACACTAGTTTCTAGCTTTTCATCGAAGCGGGTAATGGCCGACAGCCAGAATTGAATCTGATTGGTCAGTTCTTTATATAAGGGGGGATTGTAACAGCTACCATAGAAGCTATAGTTCCAAGCGAAGTTCTTCCTACTGTCTACACTATATACTCTTTACAACCAATATACCTTTTTTTCAGGGTCTGCCTAAAAACAGTAATGATGCGTAATGTAGCATAATGATGCGTTAAGAAGAACAATATTGCCTGAAAATGACATTTGAAACTTTGACATGAAATTTTTAAGCCCATGTCCTTGACCTATAGGTCATGGACAGGGGTGGGGATGGTGCTGAATAAAATGAGTCTGACCAATGTCTATTATCGTACCAAATATAATTCAAATCAATTAAAGGGAATAGAAACTATGAGATCTTTAAAACTTCAAACATAAAACTTTGACTTAAAATTTCTAAGTCAATGACCTTGACCTATATAGGTCATGACCAGGGAAGGGGTTGGTGCTGAATGAAATTTCAGACAAATTTCCATCATCATACTCAATATAATTCAGATTGATCATTGAGTGTAGAAACTATGAGGCAGGGTTTCCCCGGACTCAATATTGAGAGTCTCGGACCCCCAAAATGCTGTCTGGGACTCCCAGAAAAAAATCTGTGCATCCACTGGGACTCTCAAAACAAAATCCAAGTCCCAATTGAAAGTGATGAATTCTTATAAAAATTATATTACTCTTGGCAGAACACAAAGGAATGCTTTTCAAAATAAAGTATTTATGAAATTCTGATATTTGTTTTGGACACTTTATAACATTTTTCAGAGTACAGGACCCTTTACTTTTGGCATTGGACTCTTCAAACATTGGTATGTGGGTCCCAAATACTCCTTAAATACAAGGCTGAGGGAAAACCTTGTATGAGGTCTTTTAACTTTAACATTTTGCTAATGCCAATGCCAGTGCCGATGCCTGGAAGTACAATAGCTCTTCCTGAACTTTGTTCAGACAAGCTAAACTTTTTGGTGAGACTGGGAGGGTCATAAAACTTTTGGTGAGTGAGTGACTTGTTGCTTTACGTCCATGGTAAACAGCTATGGTCATGTCGGGACGGTCAGTCAACTTAACCACACTATTCCTGGGCAGGCTTATACCTCCTAAGCAGTTAACCAGTACTAAGTGCACATACCTTCGCCAGTAACTGACAACTGCCCTTCTTGAATCAGCGGAAGGAGAAACGAAAGTATGTGGCCAGACTGGGTATCAAACCCAGGCCCTCTGACTTTTGAGTCAGGTGCCCTACCAATTGCGCAAACTTTTGGAGAACGTTATGAAAATGTACCCCCTCCCCCACCCCCCTCCCACCAGATTATAAATGACTTGTCCCTAAACAATGCAGCTGTACATATCTCTAAACCAATGCAGTATCTCTGAGAAGTACTGACAGTCTCAGGATGCAGAGAAATATTGATAGGTTCCAGATCATTAAAAAAAATATATGTAAAAAAATCATTACGCATCTTTATACATCATTATGCTGCATTGAGCATCATTACTGTATTTAGGCATAGCACTTTTTCACATTGTCATCTCCCCTAGTCTCACGGCCTTTGACTTGGCGAAATTGGCGTTACTTCACATGGGTGGGGCAAACATATACAGCAATACATTTCAGCCCCATGATCAAATGATCTGGATAGTTTTAGCCACAGTCTTTAACTTGAATACTCTCAGTACCATAATTATGACACATGTAGTATATGATACTATATACATGTAATACTCTGCAATTATCTAAAGTAAAAACAGTTCATGATATCATGATATACAGATAGTCACATAAAAGAATGAAAGTGAAATAAATCATTAAAGAATGAAAATAACTCTAAGTGTAATTTTCATTCTTTATGATTTATTTCTCCATTGATCATTTTTACCAGCGATATTTGTCCATCCTCATTTTGAATAGCCTGTATAACAACAGGTCCTGAAACTGTGTCATTGGTGAATATTTTTCAGTCCTTATCCTTGAGGTTTGATATTTTGACTGAGCCAAATACATCAATATCAAGACATTACATTGTTAACTGAAAAAAACACCCTGGTTAACTATGTATGTACAAGGGTTGTTACGAAACAAATAAAAAGGAGTTGTTATGAAACGAAAAAGAGTCATAGTTACTAAACAACCTGATGACCAGGTTGTTTGATAAATATGACTCTTTTTCGTTTCGTAACAGCTCTTTTTCGTTTCGTGACAACATTGAAAACATAGTTAACCAGGTGTGAAAATCTTTGTTCTTCATACATTAGCAATGGACACAGTTAGACATTGCGATTAAACAATGGCAGTTTTTACTTGTACTCGATGATTCAAATCTTTGCAGGGGTTTCCTTGACAATGGGAAGCACAGTTTGCAGACTCGAGGCCTGATTGTTCTGCTCATGTCCAAGGCTGCTGGTCCAGGGGCTCAGGAGTGTGATCCTCATGAAATGGTCAGTGGAATATATCCCAGGTTTGTACCAAAATATAATCCTACAGAAATCCACATTAAGAGCATAATGGATGACAAATTTTTGTTGTGGTATATGACAAAATGTCCCTCATATGTTATGTTATTTATAAGAACTGCCTCAATTAGAATATCAATTAGATGGTTAGTTCTATAGATATATTGGAGGTGAGTATGGTTTCGTAGGAGGCAAGGTGGAGCCAAACTGTCCGCCATTTTTACAAAGAGAAACAACTTTTTTTTATGACTCACTCGCTGTCATGTTTGCTTTCCTGGTGAAAGAAACCCTTCCAAACAGTAGTTGGCTGTTAAGAGGGACTACATGGTGAGCACCCAGCAGGCACGTTAAGTCAGAATGACGTCTTGATGATGTCACATCGACATCAGTACAACGTCATTTCGACGTCATGTGCCAGCTGGTCAACTTCATACTTTTAAAAATTAACCCTAGGAGGAGTAATTTCTTCTCTTTAAGAGTCACCCCTTCTGAGAAGGGAGGCAAAAATGAAAATGGCCGAGTTGTTTCCCCAGAAGGTACATACGTGTAGATCCATTTGTCTCAGAAAAGTTTTCCTGGTATAATGTCAAAATTTTCTGTTTTGAATAATGTACCATGCAAGTTTTTGGAAGCCATTAATCAGATTGGTTAGTGGTAGCATATAACATCATCTACAAACATATTAGACCACCAAGATGTCATACCATGTTGATTTTGAGATGTATAAGGTGACTATTAGAATGGCAATTATTACGGTACCTTAAGTTTTAACAAATACATGTATATGGCAAAACTATGTTTTGTATTTGTCCCGCCTGCATTTAGCAAAAAAAGAAAAAAAAAGGTTTCACATAGCTTAGTGGCTATAGGAGCAGTGGGGATTAGAAGCCCACTATATCTAGCAGAAAGCAAGACATAGATGTTGTGGACCAAAACTTTTGTCGAGTTTTCTAATTAAGCTCCGTTTCTGTTACAGTGCCTCAATGCTTCAGATAAGAAGGGATAATAGGTATAATTTAGAGATAATTTTCCTTATGTTTCCATAAAAACATATGTTGTTACCCCTCATTAGAACTGTCTTGCCAAGACAGTTCTAATGAGGGGTCACAACAAATGTTTTCATTGAGAAATAAGAACAACTATCTCTGAATTATCCCTTTTACTCCTTATCTGGAGCTCTGAGGGTTTAGTGGACTCCCGTATTTTTATTTTTTTGGTTGCATAAAAAATAAATTACTTGGATGGTACATTAGAATTTCATATTATTTGTCTTGTTGGGGAAAGTCATAGACCCTCGCTAAAGCTTGCGTTGCCAAAATATTCAGGAAATTTTAAGCAACAGTAGAGCCTCATTATTACATTATATTGGATATAACATTTGCTGTCCTGTCATGGCTCACATTAAGCCTAAACTAGAAAGGGATATAAGGCAAAGGCACCTTTACTGCTCATTTCATTGCCTAACATTCCTTTATAGATTACCACTTTAATTCTAATAAACGCCCCTGCTCTAATAAACGACCCTGCCACATTTCTGAAAATAATGTTATATTAACTTGCATGAATTCTTGCTGTTTTTTTTTCTGGACGAATTAGCTCTTTGACAAGGCATCTTCTCTTAAAGGAAAAAATTTGCTCCTGTATAGGAGCAAATTCTTTTTCTTTAAAAGTTGACCCTTATTGAGAAGGGAGGCAAAAATAGTAGAGTAGCAATACTGTTTAATTATAGAGGTATTTTGGCAGTGGCTGATTTACTGCCCTTTATGCTCTAAATAGCACCCCCTTTCGTAAAATGCAACTCCCCTAGAGCATTTAATAGGATTAATACAGTAGTCTCAATATAAAGCTGTTCACTTATAGTGCTATGGCTTTATATGGACCCCAAGCATAGCGTAACAAGGGACTGCATTGTTTATCATTCTTATATCTGTAGCCAACGGACCCTAGCTGAAATTACAGAAATGATCCACACAGCCAACTTGATCCATAAAGGTGTAGTTAACTTGGACACACTCCAGCCTAATGATGGCACATACAAAGATATGGAGTTTGGCAATAAGATTGCGGTGTTGAGTGGAGACTTTCTCTTAGCTAATGCTAGCACAGGCTTAGCAGAGCTGAACAATACTAAGGTAAGAAAGATATGAGCCGGGACACAACAAAACCAACAAAGAGGTATGTACGCCCGGTGAAAGACTCAGATCAGCCTGGGCATTTGCCCAGTCTGATCAGACTCTTCGCTGTCGGCATGAAGGTAGCTTAGACCCTTTGCTACCCTTTAAGCTCGCAGCCAAGACTGATCAAACTAGGTGGATGCCCAGGCTGATCTGAGTCTTCCCTGGGCGCACATGTCGCTTTGTTGGTTTTCTCATGTCACGGCTCATATGGTATTTTCTTTGGTCTCATGTTCTGTTACTATGTGCCTATAGGCCTATAGGGACAATTGAATTTTTTTTTGTGCGTTTTATTCTGCAATAATGCAGTGTATCAGAATGTCAGTCTTTATCAGAAGAAATGTGGTAGGTTTCCCTTAATTATCCCAAATATTGGGACACTGTAACATATCACTGTATATCCCATATTTGTTGATGAATAGCTTGAGTAAGGTTATGGGATAGAATAGAATAGCTTGACAAACGCAAGGCTTTATTTCTTATTTAGGTTGTTGAACGGATCTCAAGAGCAATAGCTGATACAATGGAAGCTGAATTCACAAATCTCCGAGATGCCAATGGTGGCTCTATGCTTCCAGATGATGTAAACTTTGCAGACTGGGAAAAACAGACCTACTTACAGTCTGGTAGTTTGCTGGCCAAGAGCTGCGAGTCGGCTCTAGAGCTTTCTGGTCATGAGGACAGACTGAAATCAGCTGCTGCAGAATTTGGAGAAAATGTTGCATATGCTAGACAGGTAATAGTTGATATTGCCGAATGACTTTCTCTTGTTTGACACTTCGGCCCTAAAGTTTTTGACAAGAATGCATGAAACTGTAGAAACATGGGCACAATGAAAAGTGTAATAGGAAACTAAATGATTGACAAGTGGCAGTTTATAAGTGGGGTTTGAATTTACATGCTGTCTTTTGATAAATGCATAAACCAAATATCACAATAAGAAACCTAGCAAAAACAAATGAAGCCAATTCTCTTTAGGATGGTTACTTATGAAACTTATTGAAGAGCCCTCTTCTTTCAAGGAATTATCACAATAAATCCACTAAAGGATATGGTGCATCTGCCTCATGAGTGCAAATGGCCTCAGGGCAATTTTATTCTAGTCATTACATTATACCAAAGGTACTTTATGCCAGATACAATGGTTATATGTTATATTTTGACAGAAGTGGACTCTGAAATGGAGTTGTCGCAAAGAAATGACAAATTCATTAGACCATGAAATGTAGATCAGTCATAATATTGCCTAACAGTAAAAATTGTTGATTCGATGGCAAACAGTACAGGCCCATATCAGACTGCTTCTCTATGGGTATGCACTATTTGATATACATCAGTCCCAATACATTTATGTGGGGTTGTAATTATATCTTTTTACTTTACAGATGGAAATAGACCTAGCTCCCTTCACCAGCTCAAGTTCTGATGTAAATGGGCTTCTTACTACCGCACCAATAATCAGGCATACAGAAGTTCATGGTCCAGTGTTTACCACTTCCACAGATCCACATATGGTTAGCTGTTATTTTGTTTTGGCTTATAGGGTCAAGTCGGTTAACATCGAACAGCAAGTAAATTCGGACAGTGACATTGTTTCCTTTATATGTCAGTTGTTTGTAATTAAAACAAAAGCAACTGGTCAAACAGTGAAAATCCTGATGAGACGGCTCATTATGAGCCGTCTCATCTGGATTTTCAGTTTGCAATGATGTATCCGAATTTACCCGCTGTCCGAAGTTACCCGACTAGACCTTATTGATGAATGGATGTCTGACTCGTGATTGTACTTCCTTTTAACAGTATTTCAGTCATATTAGGACAATGGGAATGCTAATGAAAGGCTGTCTGCAATGAAACCCTGTTTCTGGTTGAAAAGGTTTTTGCCTGGAGCAGGTTTTGAATCAGGACTATCTTAGCAGGCCAGCACTTTACCCACTGCCCTTCGGGGCTTCATCTTATCTTGAACTGCAATATTAACCCTAAGTATTCAGGCAGAAATGCTTGAGCAAACCGTGTAAACCTGATTAGACTGAAATTTTGAATAATACAGCAAATAGTTGTTTTATTGTTTTACGTCCTCGGTAAACAGCTATGGTCATGTCGGGACATTCAGTTAACCAAACCACACTATTCCTTGACAGGCTTAGACCTCCTAAGTGATTAACCAGTACTAAAGTGCACAAACTTTCTGCCAGTAACTGACAAATGCTCTTCTTTAATCAGCGGAAAGAGAAAGGAAAGTATGTGGAGGTATAGAACCTGGGACCTCTGGCTCTCGTGTCAGAAGTCCTACCAATAACGCTATGCAGCCAAATACAGCAAATACATGTAGATTTATCCAGTTAGAAAATAGAGCCCCTAGGACAAATGGTTGGGGTGTCTGAATGAATGTGGTAAATATGGTGTGATGAACAGTGAAAATGTACTGTAGTGACTGAAATTTCTTCAACTAGGACACTTTGTGGCTATCCTTACAGAAAATAGAGCTCTAGATAAGGGTGCAGTTCAAAGATAAAACTCTGCAAGATTTTTATAATCTAGACCCAAAACTCTCTGGCTTTGATATTAAGATATATGAGTACAACTTCGTATTAGCTCCTTTTGCAAATGGAAACAACTTTTGTGACTTCCTGTTTGCTTCCCTGGATGATGTACATGTACATATTTTAAAACAGTCTAAATGAATGAACTTGCTCCAAGGGGTCATGACCCCCATTGAGAAGGGAGATAAAACTGAAAATAACAGTTGCCAATGACCCATGCAAGTGTATCCATTTGACTTACCGTAATGACACTAAAATTTTGAACACCCCAAAGTTGGACAATTATTGTTCCAAAATTCTTAGAAAGTGGACTTTACACGTTAATGCATCCAGATGATGATTAGTAACTGACAAACCTTGTAGACCCGATCAAACTGCTCCTGAAGCAGCAGTTTGATCTGGGCCTACAATGCTTGCTCAGACCTGTCTGTCCAAATGTCTAGGGTCATTACGGTACAACTTCACGAGACATGTTATGGTCTGAGTCTTGACTCTTCATCTTTCCTGTTGACATAGCTTATTTCTTTTCTGTTCATTCCCATTTCAGATGATTGATACAGTAAAGCAGAGTGATTCCCTGGACTGGTGTATAGACAGATGTCAATCATACGGCCATAAAGCTATTAGTGCATTAGACATTTTCACAGCCTCAGATGCTAAACAGGCTCTCACAAACATTGCCAATGCCACAACAAATATAGTTTCGGGAAAGTCTTGACATGAAATTATTTATTAAAGATTATGTTTATGTATTCAAGGCTTGCTTGTGCTTTGAAAACCTTGATTCAAGCTTTTTGATATGGTTTCTTCTATTTCCTTTATGATTAGACTGGCCTACCAGACCACACCCTAATGATTCTCAATCTTGCACCTAACTTCAAAGACAGGGATTAAGCTAGGCAGAGCTCTAGATAAGAGGGAGTGTTTGATGATAATTAAGGATAATTTTTCTTATCTCTCATTCAAACCATATGAGACGGTTCAGATGAGGGGTCACAACATATGTTTTTATGCAGAAATAACAAAAATTATCCGTAATTATCACTAAATACTCCCTCTTATCTAGAGCTCTGGCTAGGGCCGAAATTTCATCCTACAGGGAGAAGTGGGAGTCTCCCTAAAAAAAAATTCAGTAGTGTGCGTAATGGCTAGTTTTCTTTAAAATTGAACAAAAAATGTTGTAGTCGCTGGCTACCACTTCTCTCTTCCTGGCTGTCACTTCTATTTCAGCTAGACTTCTCCGTAAGTTTTGAGTTTAGCTTGACCCCTTACAAAGAGTGGGAGAGAATGATATGCAGACAGGTTGACAGACCTAAAATTGCAAAGCATTATGAGACGTGGTTGCATAGGTCAAGCAACCAGACAATTACTCTGCTGATTCAAAGCCAGGTACCCTTACTTAGTGTTCTCCCCAAAAATTTCAGAAGGCACAAAATCAGATATTGACTTGATCAATTTTTTAAAATCCTTGATATAGCAATGTTTTGTCAAAATGAGCCCTAAATTTACATTTATTGATGATCCTCAATGCATTTAAAACAACTTTACTGGCTAAGAAATGAAAATAGTAGCACTTAAATTTTCATAGGAAATTCAGGCATGTTGCAAAGGTAATTTGAAGAGGAAGGCATGTTGCAAGAGCCATGCCTTAATGGTCTTGGGAGATCCCTGGCTTACAGTAATTTTAGTACATGTACCTTACATGGATGTGAGGTGTGGATAGAAAAATCTGTCACAAGGGTCACTGTTTGGCATCACAAGGCTTGCCGAGTGATGCCAAACAGTGATCCAGAGTGAAGATTTTTCTATCCACACCTTACACCCATGAAAGATACTTTTTCTTGCACACCACATTTTTAGCTCGCCTGCACGAAAGTTCAGGAAGAGCTATTGTTGTCACCCTGGCGTCGGCGTCTGGATTGGATGTTTTGGTTAAAGTTTTTTAAAGACCTATATCTCCTGAACCCATGGATGGATTCATTTGATACTTGCACTGTAGTTAGATATTGGTCCAAGGTTTAACAGGGTACCACTCCCACCCCACTCCGTGACCTTGATGTCAAGGTCATGGACTTAGAAAATTAGAAGTGTTTTTGTATTGGATGTTCTGGTTAAAGTTTTATAAAGCCCAATATCTCCTTAACCCCTAGATGGATTTATTTGATACTTGCATTGTAGTAAGATATTGGTCCAAAGTTTTCCAAGGTACTACCCCCACCCCCCTCAGTGACCTTGATGTCAAGGTCATGGACTTAGAAAATTTATTGCTTGGATGTTTTGGTTAAAGTTTTATAAAGACACATATCTCCTGAACCCATTGATGAATTCTTTTTATATATGCACTGTACCTAGATATTAGTCCAAAGTTTTACAGAGTACTACCCCAACCCCACTCAGTGACCTTGATGTCAAGGTCAGGGACTTAGGAAATCTGGTCTTTATTAAAGTTTTCTAATTGCATACTGATTCATAATACTTGACAGAGATTTAGTTTACACTTGAACTGATGTTAGACAATTTTTTGAGATTTTACAAAACACTATATACTTACCCCACTGGATGACCTTGAAGTCAAGGTCATCGACTTTGAATTTTGTCTTAAAGATTTTGGTTAAAGTTTTATATTTATGAAGACATAATTTCACAGTGCCACAATGGACTCAGTTGATACTTATACTTGGACTGATGTTAGATAATGGTTCAAAGTTTTGATACATCCTAGCCCCCTCCCCCCCCCCCCCCCCCCACCCCACTCCCACCCCTTAGTTCTTTGAGCTCAAGCTCATGGACTTTGAAATTTCATGTAGATTTTTTTTATTTCAATTTCATTTTGAACTTATTTCTGAGATAGCTTTGTTTATAAATGTGTTGTCATTATGGACATGCTTGCCTGAAGTTTTATGCATAGCCGTCCACACCACCATAGCGACTGTGTGATGGGCAAGCACCTATTCAGGCGAGCTATGCTGTCAGGCGACAGCTCTTGTGTTTTAACGTAAGAACTTGTTAAAATGCGTAATTTTAATGCTTGAGAGGTTTCTATTTGACTGAAAGAAGGCGCCTCCTTCAACGACTGCCATTCAGTTCTTTACGTCAACGCCTGGCGTGCATAAACTGTCGTCATTTTTGCCGTCTTCGTGACATCATCATCTAAAATGTCATCATCATCTACAACGCAGATACATGACCTCCAATACAACCAATGCAGTGAACTCTCGCGATTTTTATTTGGTCCTGGGTGAGATAACATGGGTAAGCTAAGATGTGTAGGTACTGGGGAAACGCGCGGATATCCTTATCCAATGTGCAAGAATGTTTCCTTTAATCTGTATACCAAACAGGCTGTCAGCCAGATAAAAGGTTTGCAGGTCTGTAGTGTTGCAAGCATTATGGGTGACATAATGAGATCTCATAACAAGAGAGCTGTGTCCCCTTGTATTTAACTTGACCCTCAAGCACTTGAGATAGTGTCAGAGTTGAACCCAACAATTTTGTCTTAGTATAGCTTTGAGACCCCTCAATTCCCTATGGTATTGGCTTTGGAAAAACAAATAAAACAACTTCTTAGAAGTAATTAAGTTTTATTTTCATTTTTATTGAAACCATTTTTCAATTTTTATTGGTACTCTTTTTTCACTTTTTTTCTTAGAAAAAAAAAATTGCTCAGTCTTAAAAAAAATAATTCACAAAATTATTATCCACTTATTTACATATCAAATTGATGCACATGATGACTGAACATTTTACCTCTTCTTAATGATGTTCAATCTTGGTACAATTAAAGTTAAGTTTAAATGTGCAAACCAAACCTAGTCAAGCTCATAATTTATGAAGACTGGAGAATGGAAAAATATAGTTCCTTGGAAAAATTGAGAGAGAGAGAAAAAAAGTTAAATAGTAAGACAAATATTTTAACATGCAACTAGTTCTGGCCCTTATATAAACCCAATATATCAAATGCACAATACCATACCATGAAAAGACCTGCCATATCAAGGGTGAGCAGTGAAGACTCATATAAGCCAGGGCATACACACTGACCAGTCTTCACTACTCATTCTGTAAAATACAACTTGCAGCCATGTATTTTGACCAGCTATGCATTCTGATCATAGTCTTGACCAGAATGCATCGCAGCATGGCTAGCTGTAAGGTGATCTGAGTCTTCACTGCAGGCACAAATGATAAGGAACCTTTTCTCATGTTTCCATTCAAATTCCATACAATGATACTTTAAATACCTTTTTCAGATTACCCAAACAGAAACCTTTATGTACAAATTCATTATAAACAGTGCTCCAGATAAAAGGGGGTAACAGGGATAATTTGGGGTTAATTTTACTTATTTTTTTTTCTGTAAAAATGTATGTTGTGACCCCTCATTAGAACCATCTCAGCAAGATGGCTCTAATCAGGGGGTCACAACATGTTTTCATTGAGAAATAAGAAAAGATTATCTCTGAATTATCCCTGTTAGCCCTTCTTATCTGAAGCAATGATAAAGTGACATTAAGTTAATATATGCAGTTTTAAAAGATTACCTTTTTTCATTGTTCTGGCAATTTACAGCAGGAATAGTTGTCTGCTGAGCTCAAAAAATGGCTAGCAGTTTGTTCCATCCAACAGAAGAAACATTTCTCATCAAACAGAAGAAATGTTACAGAAGTGCTCATAGACTTAGTTTATACTATCAATAAGCCATATTTGGTGTGTGACAGAAAACCATATGTTTATATTGTTTATGAAGAGTGATGATCACAGGTACACAAGACTGGATACACTGCTATACACATTGTTTTGAAAGAGAATACAGAAGTCAAGGCTGGTGCTATAACACAGACTAGCTGTTTCCCTGTTAGTAATTTATGAATTATGCCTTGGTCCTATTTTAAGAGCAGCCATGATTTTTTAAACACCTGCACACGAGCACCATGGAATTTAAGCACTCGAGAAGCATACACAGTAGGTTTTCTGGAATTTTCTTCAGACCAAAACATTGCATGATGCATGAATTTTGTTTGACACACCCTCAATCATTCTGTACACTATAGCTGAGCTCCGGTACTTTAAATCATACAGTCTACTTAGGAGAATATAATAAAGTAACAGTGTGATCATACGCGTTCTATTTATGATGCTTCTTTCTAACAAATTATCAGTCTTTAACTCCTTGGAAGCCTGGGCATGTAACAACCTTATTTTCTTTTTATCCTGCTCATCACTGATGAGACAAGTCTTGCATCCTGCTAATTCATCCATGATTGCTACTAATCATAAACAGTTACAGCTTCACTTAAATTCCATTTACTTAGGTTGTAATTAATTAATGCCAAGTCTCAATATCATAGCAAGTCACTTCACACAAACTTCAGCAGCCAACCAAACACCCATCCATTCATCTTTAACAGGGATCATATCTGGAATGAGAAGAAAAAGCATTAAAATAAAATGAAGGATGTTTTTCAGCACTTTCCATGTAGCATTTCAGTTACTGTCAAACCAAAATATATGGTTCCAGATAACAGAGAAAATTTGATGTAAATTTGTGACAATTTTTCTTACTTTTCTATTAACTATACTTGTGGCATCTATTAGAATCGCCTCATCAAGGTGATTCTAATGGGATGCCACACTGTGTAGTTTAATGGAACAGTATGTAAAATATCTCAAGTACTCCTTTTGGTCTAGACTTCTGTTGTGCTGGCATATGATGCAAATGTATTAAAAACCAAATGTTGGCAGACTTGTATTGTAGCGCTCTTTGCAATATCACCAAAATGTAAGTGATAAAGTTTACAGTATGTTTGCAAATAAGAGTTAAGGTGAATGAAAACGATTCAAAAGGAGGAAACTCTTAGTTTCTTACCAACTTAGCAATAAGAATTTGTCTCCCATTTCATTAGGAACCTCTCATAAAGCAGAGCTCTAGATAAGAGGGCGTATTTGGTGATAATTAGGGATAATTTTTGTTAATTCTGCATAAATACATATGTTGTGACCCCTCATCTGAACCGTCTCGACGAGACGGTTCAGATGAGGGGTCACAACATATGGTTTCGATGAGAAATAAGAAAAATCATCCTTAATTATCATCAAATACGCCCTCTTATCTAGAGCTCTGATAAAGGAAAGAATTTGCTCCCAAAAGGAACAAATTATGTCTTTTAAGAGAAGCCCTCATTATGGAAGGGATTTGTTGTAGTTGGGAAACATGCAGAAGTCACATAAGTTGTCACAAAACATAGCTAAACCAGAAAACTCCACACAAAGTTTACGCCGCTGCAGACACCAGAAACGTTTCACTTCTGCTGGTCCCAGACGAGACAAAAATAGTAGAAAAAGACTGAGATATCCAATCACCTTCAGAATATATTAACACATCAAAGGAAAGAACCTGCTTTTAGGGCAGCTAATTCTTTCCTTTAAAAGCTAACCACCACTGAAAAGGAACATGGCTAAGTTGCTACCCCTGAAATTGGCTGAATATGTCTATATAGCACAGTATCGCAAAAAACAAAAACTTTTTTTAAACATTTCCCAACTTTCAGTATTTCAGGGTAATGATAAGAAAATGCTGCATGAATGCACTAACCAGCCTCTGCACCGGCATCTGGTCAAAGCATGCCCAGTCTTTTCCATCAATAAAGGAATTTTGTAGATTGTAAAGACCAAACTGCACATGCCCTGGCCAAAACAATGCCGAAAATTTAGATCCCTCCTGTGTATAACAGATCTAGATTTTTGGGGCTCTTTTGGAAGGCCCCCTACCCCCTTTCGCACCTTGTAACCAAATAGCTATGGTACTTCATAATTATGAGCATTTTCTAGTATTTACAACCAAGTATCAGGTGGGCAGGCAATGTTAAAAGAACTTCATATCGAGGCTGATTACACCATTTCAACTCTGCTGTGGCATCAACATTGATAACGTGTATCACGGTTGTGTGCATTCCTTGTGGTTGTCACCCAGAGATGGATTGAATTACTTGGCAAAGTAATTAATTAAATTACCATTAGATGGCAATTCAAAGGAAAAAAATTTCAGCCAAAGTTTGGGGAGGTATGTTGTCTTTTCAACATTTTACTCAGATATTTATATTCACTGCTATGAAATTGCCACTTTAAATAGTCACAGATTTTTTGTTGTCTTGCGCAAATAGATTTGTGAATACCAGCAAAAATAAAACACAACAGTTTAAGCAATTCACAGTATTTCAGCTGCGACACGACAAAACCAATAAAGTGGTTGTGCGCCCAGTGCAGATTCAAATCAGCCTGGGCATCCACCCAGTCTGATAAAAGTCTTTGCTGTCCACATGGAGGTGGCTCAGTGTTCTCCCCAAAAATTTCAGAAGGCATGTCGCTTTCAGCACAAAAATCAGATTTTGACTTCTTTATTAATTTTTAAAATCCTCGTCATAGCAATATTTTGTCAAAATTAGACTAAATTTTCATTATAAACAACTTACTGATGATCCTTAATGCATTTAAAACAACTTTATTGGCTACAAAATGAAAATAATAGCACTTTAATAAATTTTCATTGGAAATTAAGGCATGTTGCAAAGGTAATTTGAAGAGGAAGGCATGTTGCAAGCGACATGCCTTAATGGTCTGGGGAGATCCCTGGTGGCTTATACCCTTAGCTACCCTTTAGAGTCTGATCTGAGTTTGTGCTGGATGCACAACCACTTAATTGGTTTTCTCGTGTTGCGGCTCATTTAGTGTTAGTAGGGTATTCTAATAAAAGAACTTACATCGTCAATATCTTCATCTGAACCGTCATAGTCATCAAATGTGATGTTATCTCCTTCTGTGAAACCTTCATCCACATTCTCATTAATACGAGCTGAAAAATAAGGGAAATAACAATTAACATTTTTACCTTCCTGCATGGCTCAGGGCTATCGTCAGCCTAACAAAGTTGATAGTCAGCCCAGGGGCACACGACATCAAATGATATTGTACTGACGTCAATGCAACGTCATCACGTCCCTTTGACGTAAGTATGACATCATTAAGATGTCATGTGCCTGCTGGGAAGGATTTGCAATGCAAAAGCTCATTACATTTTTTGGCAATAAAAAGGCAAGTGTTTTTGCATACACTACAGTATGCTTGAAATACAATATCTCAACAACTAACAACATCTTTAGTTTTGAACAACTGGGCTCTGTCTATTTTTGTTGTCACCGTGTGTATTTTACAAACAGCTCTCCCGATTAGAGTATGTTTAAATGACATATCTGGGATAATTTTGCTTATTTCTCAATGGAAAATGTATGTTGTAGGACCGAAAAGGTACATTTACATGTATATGGAGAAATATCCTTGTTACTCTTGTTTTCTAGAGCACTGTATAATTCACTGTTCAACTTTACGTTATCCTCTATATACTATGGACATAAAAACTGAGGTCACATTAGTACAAAGACTGTGATTGAACGTTCTTGAATTTTTTACCTGTGAATGCAGTTTGGGCAATCAGCATTTGTATCTTGATGCAATAAATTGACAAGAAAAGCCTCATATAGTGGATCTGGCACAATACAAAACAACTGCTATTAATTTGTTTTGCATAGTACATGTATATCAATAAACCCTTGTTTTGCACTATAAAACGGATTCCTACTGTAACTTTCTACTCCATGAGGCATATGACTTTAAAACAGCTTGTCACTGTCAATACTAAAACAAATCTAACAACGTCCACCGGAATGATAATAACATAGTCAACAAACCTGTTTCCGGTAATTCACCATATGTTTTAAGGTTTCTAGCCTCATCAGGTGTGTATTTTAAGATCACATCAGCTTTTGTGTCTTGATAATCCCGTAAACCCAATAAGATAATGTCTCCGGAGTTTATCCACACCTAAAATAACAAAATAAAATATCTCAAACACTGGCGACAAACACACATATTTAGCAAAACGAAATTAATCGTGGGAGAGGTCAGGTAGCACTAGTTTAAAAGTGACAACCTCATGTGAAGCATTTTCTTTGAATAATCAAACATATTTTGATGGGAGTGGGTTTTTCTGCCTAATCTTTTGTGCATTTTTTTTAACTGTCGTAACTTGCCATCAAATATTTTATTAGAGCTCCCTACATATTTCAAAGGTCAATATTTGTCTGTTTTCAACTCTTTACATTGTCACATGTCCAGTTTTACTGTAGTTCTTTGGTTATAAGACAGGGTCTTTAGTTTAAACATATTTTATTGCCTCTTAACATGTCAAGCAATTGGGTCGGACCACAAGTTCTTTCAACATTAGTTACGGTCCTCCCCATACAGTAATATATACATCAAGACAATAAGGCAATGACGTACAAAACAATACATGTACAAATAGATTTTGATTCTAAGACTTATTTCTATTTTTAGCTCTGGTGGCCATTTTGTTCAGCGGAGTGGAACTGTTTTATCAATTTTGGTTCAGGGCCATGAGTCAAACATTTCTGTGAAATTATTTTGAAATCGAGCCATTGGCTTCAGAGGAGATGTCTTTTAAAGGTTTTCTATTTTTAGATTTCTATTTTTAGCTCAGGCGGCCATTTTGTTCAGCGGAGTGGAACCGTTTTAGCAATTTTGGTTCAGGGCCATGAGTCAAACATTTCTGTGAAATTTTTTTGAAATCGAGCCATTGACTTCAGAGGAGATGTCGTTTAAAGGTTTTTCTATTTTTAGCTCTGGCGGCCATTTTGTTCAGCGGAGCGGAACCATTTTAGCAATTTTGGTTCAGGGCTATAACAGGAACATTTGTGTGAAATTATTTTGAAATTGGCTTACTGGTTTAGGAGGAGATGTCGTTTGAAGAAATTGTTGACGACGGACGGACGGACAGACGGAAGACAGACAAATATCGATCACAATAGCTCACCTTGAGCACTTCGTGCTAAGAGCTAATAAAAACCCATTTCATCAATATAGATGAATAAGACTGATTTACATATTTGTAAATTGTAATAATTTTGAAAGAATAATCTTCCATCATATAACCGAATCAAGTGCAATCTGCTTGATTGTTGCTTAACAGTAATGCATTCCTTTTTCCCTCTCCTTTTCTAAGACCACAATCTTTACTCCTCAAAGAACTTTCATTTGAAGATTTCTTTTGAGAAAACTGTAGGGGCTGTGAATTTGAACTTAGGGCCCTTTAATAACTAGAAAATGGTCCCTCAAAAGATATAGTCTGTCTCCAGTTGTTTGCAACAGAACATTTTACGATCTTTCTTTACTGTACCTTTTTTCGAAGCTTTCCTCTGATGTGACATAACCGCTTTTGTCCATCAAAACACATGGCTTCTAATCTGCCGTTTCCAAGCATCTTTGTGACTTGGGCATATTCTGGAAAATAGTATCAACTTTTAAAACTGGGATCCAGATAAAGCTGGGATTCGAATATAATTCTGTGAAAATTTTGCTTATTTCTCAACTAAAACATATGCTGTGAGCCCTCATTAGAACCATCTCAGTAAGATGGTTCTAATGAGGAGTCACAGCATATTTTGCATTGAGAAAACAGGGGTTTTTTTAAGCGCGGGTCCGTTGGCCCGGGCCCGTTGATTTTGGCCTCGGGCCAGTTAAATCCCACTCTAGCAGGTCCGTCAGGCCAGTTGAATTTTGGGGAGTCATTTCTAGACATTCAGTTTGTTTCAAACTTGAAGCGAAAACCATCTGAAAACCAGTCTACTTTCGTTTTGCTACGAATGATTTCATTGGACGATCAGAAATATTTAATCCAATGAAATTTCTCCTCGCATTGCAGATAGACAATATGGCCGACCGATGAAGTTTGGGGATGAATCGCAGAAGTCACATGTAAAAAAATGGACCCCTAAGGACTTATGCGCTTATTTCAACCCCCGCCATCTAAAAAACAAAAACAGCTGCTTAAGTCTGATGAAGAAAGAAAGCCACCCGAGACAAATACGAACAGTCTGGCCGCCATCGGTACTTTCAACCTGGGTGGCTGACTGAATTCAAGTGCCTGAAGTGGCTCGAGTTTGATGATGCCCTAGGAATGAAATGTTCAATTTGTAAAACTAGGGACACAGTTGGCTCTTATGTTACTGGATGCACCAATTACAAGAAAACCTCACTGCTATATCATGAGGTATCAGACTTGGCTTAATGGGTTAATTATCTTAAACATTCGGATACTAAACAACTACAGATAAGATTGGATATTTGGTGATAAAGGATCATACATTTTAATGGTGCTTTATTTTATTGAATATAATTAGTCCTGTATATTCCGCATTGGAAAAATAGTCGGGCCAGTTGAAAATTTGGATGGCCAGTAGATTTTCTGGCCAGGTGGCCCTGCAGGCCAATGGCATTTTGGTCCCTAGGAAAACCCCTGGAAAATGGTAAATTTTCTAAACCTTATCCTCAATACCCATCCTTATCTGCATCTCTGTTAATACATAGTTAAAAGCTGATGAAGCACATGCATATGTACTTTCTGCAAGGCTTTAAAACTGTTCACCATAAAATTCTAAGTAGTTGGACGTCTATTATAAAGCAAGCAGTACAGACCAATATCAGACTGCTCCTTTCAGTGCAGACCCAGATCAGATCAGGGTCTTTTGTTTGTTTTATTTGTTTGGTTTATTTTTAACATCCACGGTAGACAGCTATGGTCATGTAGGGAATGTCAGTTACCCTAACCACACTATTCCTGGGCAGTCTTAGAACTCCTAAGCTGTTAACCAGTACTAAGTGCGCTTACTTCCGCCAGAGTCTACACTATTTGCCATTCCATCAATATCTTTTGGATGCATTACTGCATTTTAAAACCAAACTGTTTCATTTTTAGGACAACTAGTAATTATTTTAGATGTCCCAGTTCTGAACAGAGAAGACTCTGATCACTCAGACCATCCATGCTGTTTGTTTGTCTTAATTACTCACTTGTAGGACTACAACAGAGTATACAAACAACAGAGCAGAGCCCTTGATAAGAGGGAGTATTTGGTGATAATTAGGGATAATTTTTCTTAATTCTGGATAAAAACTTACGTTGTGAACCCTCATCTGAACCGTCTCAATGAGACGGTTCAGATGAGGGGTCACAACATATGGTTTCAATGAGAAATAAGGAAAATTATCCCCCAATTACTATCAAATACCCCTCTTATCTAGGGCTCTGACTGAGTGTACAAATGCACCTGACAAATGCAATTTCATATTTTTAAACAAGAGGACCAATGGTCCTGTAGCTCACCTGACACTTCACTTGGTCCTGGTATATATTTTAATGCTTTTATACATGTATATAGCACCAGGGCAGGGGCAGATAACCCCCCTCCCTTGGGGATTAATGTTGAGTCCCAATTCTATATACCAAGCCACAAGGTCACTGGACCTTTGTTTCTGGACAAAGATTTCTGAAGGGTTTTTATCATAAATGGGTGTGGCGGCCACCATGTTCATACGACCATGACCATCTGAACAAACTTTGATTCCTTTGACCCAGTATCACAGTATCCGAACGCACTGTACCATCTCCTCCGGTTTTCATAGTGTTGAATCGAGAGTACAGAATTCGCTTATAACCAGTAGCCGGAAATCATTATATTTTGAGTTTTTATCCTGAATCTACTGCGTCATTTATAGTTATTCAGCTTCGAAAATGTAAAGGGGTAAGTTTAATATAATTTTCTATTCGGTCTTTTACTTTATTGCCCTGTACAATGAAAAACTCCTTGCCGTCGCAGATTTTTTTTCAGAACAGCTTAATTAAACACGAGATTGTGTCGTGCAAAACTTAGCTATCATTCTTTTATCAAAACTAATAAACTGTAGATTGATAACGCCTTCCGTTTATTCTAAAGATTTTTTATAAAACATGTAAGAAAATGCTCAAAATGGTTTAAGAATCATGCCAAGGGCGATTTGAAAACTGTACTAATTACTACCCACCCATACACGACATTGTACAGGGTAATAAAGTAAAAGACCGAAGAGCAAATTATATTAAACTTACCTCTTTACATTTTCGAAGCTGAATAGCTATAAATGACGCAGCAGATTCCGGATAAAATCTCAAAACATAATGATTTCCGACTACTGGTTATAAGCGAACGTTTGTACTCTCGATTCAACGCTATGAAAACCGGAAGAGATTGTACATGTAGTTCGGATACTGTGAGTATTAAAGCTCCATAATATATGAAACACAGTAATCATTTGTATAAACTATGATGGGCCTGAGTGCCCAATGCTACATAACGGTACCAAGTTTCAAGGTTATAGGCCTTTCGGTTCTCGAGAAAAAGACGTTTGAAGAGTTTTTACCATATATGGGCATGGTGGCCATCTTGGTCAAGTGACCAAGACCATCTGAACAAACTATGGTTCCTTTAAGCCGGTGAAGCTCCATATGAAATATGGCTTCAATTGACCCTAGTGGCCTCTGAGAAGATGTTTGAAAATGTTGACGGGTGACAGAATCTCAATGACCTTGTACAAAAGTCAAAGAATGACCTTGACCTTTAACGACAAAATATCTTCATCTGGTCATTTAGTCAACCATATATACCAAATATTGCACCTTAGACTTAAATAGTTTCTGAAAAATCCACTGTTTAAGCATTTTCCCATATAAAAGCCTACATAATGTGCCAAAGTTGACAGTGTCAACAGTCATAAATTAGGTCAAGGTCAACACACGATCATTTGTGTAAACTATGATGGGCTTGAGTGCCCAAAGCTACATACCAAGTTTCAAGGTCATACACCTTTTGGTTCTGGAGAAGAAGATTTTGAAGGGTTTTTACCATATACAGGCATGGCGGCCATCTTGGTCAAGACCCTGATAACAAACTTTTATTCCCTGATCACACTTAGACTCCATATGAAATTTCGCTTCAATCAGACCAGTGGTTTCAGAGGAGTAGATGTTTTGAAAATCTTGATGAGAGACAGACCAACAAAATGACCTTGACCTTTCAGTGACATAATATCTTCATCTGGTCATTTAGTTTACCATACATACCATGTATTGTACCTTAGACTTAAATAGTTTCTGAGAAATCCACTGTATAAGCGTTTTCCCATATAAAAGCCTAACATACCAAAGTTGACCATGCCGTAAATTAATTCAAGGTCAACACATGGTCATCATTTGTATAAACTATGATGGGCCAGCATGCCCGATGCTACATACCAAGTTTCAAGGTCATAGGCCTTTTGGTTCTAGAGAAGAAGATTTTCGAAGGGTTATTACCATATATGGGCATGGTGGCCATCTTGGTCATGTAACCCAGACCCCGGGTATACACTTTCGTTTCCCCATCCCACTGAGACTCCATATGAAATTTGGCTTCAATCAGACCAGTGGTTTCAGAGGAGAAGATGTTTGAAAATCTTGACAACGGATGGTCCCACGAAATGACCTTGACCTTTAGTGACATAATATCTTCATCTGGTCATTTAGTCGACCATGTATACCAAGTATTGTACCTGATACTTAAATAGTTTCTGAGAAATCCACTGTTTAAGCGTTTTCCCATATAAAAGCCTAACATACCAAAGTTGACCATGCCTTAAATTAGGTCAAGGTCAACGCAAGGTCATGATTTGTATATAATATGATGGGCCCGCATGCCCAATGCTACATACCAAGTTTCAAGGTCATAGGCCTTTTGGTTCTGGAGAAGAAATTTTTTGAAGGGTTTTTACCATATATGGGCATGGCGGCCATCTTGGTCATGTGACCCAGACCCCGAGTATAAAATTTCGTTCCCCTATCCCACTGAGACTCCATATGAAATTTGGCTTAAATCGGCCCAGTGGTTTAAGAGGAGAAGATGTTTGAAAATCTTGACGACGGATGGTCTGACGGAATGACCTTGACCTTTAGTGACATAATATCTTCATCTGGTCATTTAGTCAACCATGTATACCAAGTATTGTACCTAAGACTTAAATAGTTTCTGAGAAATCCACTGTTTAAGCGTTTTCCCATATAAAAGCCTAATGATCCCGTAAATTAATTCAAGGTCAACGCAAGGTCATGATTTGTATAAACTATGATGGGCCCGCATGCCCGATGCTACATACCAAGTTTCAAGGTCATAGGCCTTTTGGTTCTGGAGAAAAAGACGTTTGAAGAGTTTTTACCATATATGGGCATGGCGGCCATCTTGGTCATGTGACCCAGACCCCGGGTATACACTTTTAATCCCTGATCACACTGAGACTCCATATAAAATTTGGCTTCAATCGGCCCAGTGGTTTTAGAGGAGAAGATGTTTGAAAATCTTGACGACGGATGGTCTGACGGAATGACATTGACCTTTAGTGACATAATATCTTCATCTGGTCATTTAGTCGACCATGTATACCAAGTATTGTACCTTAGACTTAAATAGTTTCTGAGAAATCCACTGTTTAAGCGTTTTCCAATATAAAAGCCTAACGTACCAAAGTTGACCATGCCGTAAATTAGGTCAAGGTCAACGCAAGGTCATGATTTGTATAAAATATGATGGGCCCGCATGCCCTATGCTACACACCAAGTTTCAAGGTCATAGGCCTTTTGGTTCTGGAGAAGAAATTTTTTGAAGGGTTTTTACCATATATGGGCATGGCGGCCATCTTGGTCATGTGACCCAGACCCCGGGTATAAAATTTTGTTCCCCTATCCCACTGAGACTCCATATGAAATTTGGCTTCAATTGGCCCAGTGGTTTCAGGGGAGAAGATGTTTGAAAATCTTGACCACGGATGGTCCCACGGAATGACCTTGAGCTTTAGTGACATAATATCTTCATCTGGTCATTTAGTCGACCATGTATACCAAGTAATGTACCTTAGACTTAAATATGTTCTGAGAAATCCACTGTTTAAGCGTTTTCCCATATAAAAGCCTAACGTACCAAAGTTGACCATGCCGTAAATTAGGTCAAGGTCCACACAAGGTCATGATTTGTACAAATTATGATGGGCCGGCATGCCCAATGCTACATACCAAGTTTCAAGGTCATAGGCCTTTTGGTTCTGGAGAAGAAGATTTTTGAAGGGTTTTTACCATATATGGGCATGGCGGCCATCTTGGCCATGTGACCTGGCCCAAATATATAAACTTTCGTTCCCCCATCCTGTTAAGGCTCCATATGAAATTTGGCTTCAATCCACCCAGTAGTTTCTGAGAAGAAGATGTTTAAAAGTGTGGACGCCGATGACCCTGACGCCGCCGACAGACCAAGGCTATACTATAAGCTCACCTTGACAGGTGAGCTAAAAATGTCATGTGTGCAAATACCATTGACTCTGTGCAAAATGTCTTGTGAGCAAGAACCAAAGGCTCTGACTCGGAGCTGCTTGGGTTTCCGCGCGAGACTGTATGAACTAGAATGTCCAGATGAATATGTACAAGTTGATATGACATTTTGCTTTACATGCTACATTGTAAGAAGCCTTTACTATTGTAGAAAATGTACACTGTGAGCAACGTGAAATGCATATATATATAGCAACTACCTTGACCATCTTCTTTGAAGACCAGTTCTCTCTTTTCTTTTTCATTTTCATTCTTCCCTCTTCTTCTGTTTTTACCTCCCTTACCTGTGGATAAAAGAAGACAACTGAGTTTCTTTTTACCGTATTTGTTCTGCTTTAAAACCAAGATTTCCGTGTCCAAAATTACCCCAAATATGTAAATGAGCCGCAACACGACAAAACCAACAATGTGGTTGTGCGCCCAGCTCAGACTCAGATCAGCCTGGACATCCGCCCAGTCTGATCAGAGTCTTCGCTGTCCGCATGGAGGTAGCTTAGACCCTTAGCTACCCTTTGAGCACAATGAAGAGTCTGATCAAACTGGGCGGCTGCCCAGGCTGATATGTGTCTGCACTGGGCACACAACTACATTGTTGTTTTTCTCGTGTCATGGCTCAAATAAGTTTTGTGTTATTTAGCTATAAGATGGGACTTTCTCTTCCAAAACAATCCCAAAGATCTATATCCATCTTACAAGAGGGATCTACATGATCTTTGCCATTGTTTTATAACCACGAAAACCATGATCAGTATGCACTTTACACCTGTGGCCGATGTAGACAGAGGGATTTGGCATTTACACTTTTGCCCTAATATTAAATTAGGAAATTGCGTCTTCCAATTCTGAATTTGGACATGTCTGATATATGAGACGAACTTTATGCCACAAATGACAGCGTAGACTCTAACCACCTGTTGTAAAGGCAAAAGCAAAGTTAAAGGTAGGTTCCTGTACTTTGGAATGCATCATAATTTTGATGATCTTTCATCCAAGTTGTTGGAAAGCACTTATATAAGGGAATGAATAAGTTTCACTAAAAAGTGTAAATCAAAAAAATATTAGAAACGTTATTTTGCAAGGGATTTCCTAACTCTGCTTCGCACACCAGTTAGCGCTATTTTTAGTTTGCACCAAAAATAGTTAATGCAGCTGACGTCACGCTGGATTGCATTTTGGGATAGTTTAATCCATCCGCCATGCCAGGACCTCTAGGAGAGCTCACGGCAAGGGTAAATTGACCTTTGGAGAATGGCATCAGAAATCGCGTACTTATAGACATAATAAACATAGTTATTTTTAGAACTGGAATTCCAACGAAAGAAAATAAACCAAAAGGGAAAACGACTATTTTCTTCAACATCTGACGAGTTTCTCAGTAGCATCAAATTTAGAAAAATAAGAGAATTCAATACTGCTCAGAAAAAGACGAAATTATTTTGTGGACATAATTGTTATCACTAGTCCAGGAACCTACCTTTAAAACGTGAATGCTACTGTATGAGTTGACTGTTGTTCAGAAGAACAATGGTAAGAATTCATCAATTTAATTGTAACAGATACAGTCTTTAACTGATTTTGATTGCTTGCTTGTTCCTATGACTTAAACTAAAGTGTTGGAATTAACATCAGATACATGCACTGACATACAGGTTGTTGCTATCTTTTGAAGTCTGGCCTCACACCTTGCGCAGACAGGTAAATGAGACACTTGCCATACAAATCCTATTGTGCAGGTCACAGGGATAAGGTTGACATCTTTCATCCAAGATAAAATTAAGCATGACAAAACCCAGTCAGGGGGATTGGTTGGTATTGGATTATGTGTTTTGTTGATTAATTAGGGAAGGATTTGTTGTTCTGGCATTAATGAATCAGACTGGCCTTTTTCTTTCTGATCATTAATTAGACAGGAAATGACAAGGAAAATATGGTAGATTCATGCCTATGTCTACTGCTCGTCTCTTATTAGATTAAATGTACTGCCAATGGCTTCGCTGATTAACACTGATGAGAGGCTTTATTACTGCTGTTGATATTCAGTAGTGCCTGTCATTCTGTCGAATTTACTTTCTTCTTTCTTTCTTAACTGAACAGAACGTTCTGGCAGTGCGTTCCAATCTGAGATACCCTTGATGAGAAAAAAAAACGTTTTTGTATTTCTTTTTTACACAACTTTTCCCTCAATTTAAAACTATCACACGGTTAGCCTTTCTTTGTCAAAGTTTGTGGCTTCAACATTTTCCCATAAATTACTAAGTTTCAATCTTGGGGCAGATAGATGTCTCTTATTAGAGAGGAGAAAGTTTAGTTTTCAAGGAGCACATCCAGATCGAAATTGAAGACAAAAAATCCCCATTTTGTTTTTGGATAATGGACTGCCGGATTCTAAATAAAAGCTAGCTATTTTGGTCTTCCTGTCAGCTGATAGTTCGTATTTTACCTTTATTTTTCGGCATTGTTACTACAGTTGTTGTTAACGTTCAAACAATCAAACAGTGAATGAAAAATTTCGCAATATGTTGAAATTTATTCTGTTGCGCATGTAAATTTGGCTGAAAACCCAACCGGAAACGGAAATTGTCTCTTGGCATTGTGGGACCTTTGTTACTAGCAAAATCCTCCTTTGAAGGAGCACCGTACCGTGGTAGGTTGGGTTGGTCAGCGGTTATCATTGCAGGGGCGGATCCAGGAATTTTGGATAAGGGGTTCAAATTAGCTAAGGAGGTTCGATTTGTGCAGTTTGACCAATTTCTCCTGAAATTCTCCATGAAAATAAGATAATTTGGGCTGGGAAGGGGGTTCGTTTGATGTCCACCTACCGTTTGAACCCCCCGAATCCCCCCTGGATCCGCCACTGCGTGGGTGGGTGGCAGCTCACTCAATAGTTTACTGAGTAAGTACAGAAGGTGGACAAAAGTATTCGTCACAAAGTGACGTTGCCGTTTAAATCAATGTATTTGCACAAATTTTCTAAAAATTATTATCGCAAAACCACGACATTAATCACCAAACTGTTTTCACTAGGTCCAAGCTAATTGATTTCCGCAATAAACAAGTATTACAAAAATCGATTCTATGGCTATTTTCTTGTACCAACAGTTTTTAATGAAAGGCAAACAAAAACTTCCATTTTTCGATGACGTTAACATGAACGTCAATGGAGATCAAGATTTTAAAAATTTTACTTTCATTTCAATCACGTTAAACTCTAATACTAAACATAGAATCGCCTTAATATTTCATTTTACATTGCTGTTTTCAATTTGCTTTTTATCCCTGCAAGTTTCTTTACATTGCCTTCAAAAACTTTGCGATAGTATTCTTTTTAAAAATTATGGAAATGCACTAATTTAAATGGCGACGTCACTTTGTGACGAATACTTTTGTCCACCTACTGTATATGCCTCCGGAAATCCGAGTGAACGGGAATATCCAAATCGCCAAATTTTGGAACAAAGGATAAATCAAGACATATCCATCCTCTTTCATACAGACAGACTCTTAAAGACTATTACAGGTTCACATTCTTCCCAATGTCCATTATTCATTGAAATGCCCTAACAGCCCATATACCAGTCCTTCCAACCTTGGCGCAGTTCAGCAGTGCTGTCTGCCAGGTGATCCATGTCTCTCCCTAAACACCGATTTCTGTTTTTATCTTTTAACTATACTAACCCTCTTTTCGCACTGTACAAACTCATTTCACCCCTTTTGTCTAAGCTTTTATTTCAGCATACCTCATTCAGCACTTGGTTTACCGGAACCCGTCTGATGTCCCCTTTGGGGGTTAAGACGTGATTGATTGATTGATTGATTGATTGATTGATTGATTGATTGAATGATTGACAGACAGACAGACAGACAGACAGACAGACAGACAGATAGATAGATAGATAGATAGATAGATAGATAGATAGATAGATAGAATGAGATATATAGATTAATAGATTAGATTAGATAAGATTAGATTAGATTAGATTAGATAGTTGCACTGTACAAACTCATTTCAGCCCCTTTGTCTAAGCTTTTATTTCAGCTTACCACTTTCAGCACTTGGTTTACCGGAACCCGTCTGATGTCCCCTTTGGGGGTTAAGACGTATAGGTAGGTAGGTAGGTAGGTAGACCCATGCACTCAGTCGGGGTAGTAAAAAGCTTTGCGAGGAAAAACTTGTACCATGCTGGGGTCGCTTTACCGTATCGAAGGTCATTTTATTCTTAATTTTTTTCCGTCGTACTGCACTGTGAATACTAGCACTCTGTCCTATATTAATTCAAAATGTTTCTCTTGTTTGTAATTTTACAATAGAAATGTTATCGAAAACAGACGCAGATATTTAAAACTTTCTTTTTCTTCGTCCTAGATCTACTTTCGATTTCTACTTTTGGTTTAATACACACAAACAAACAAACAGTGCAGCATGTTGATAACTATTTTGTAATCAGATTAATTCAAGATTGAGCGATCCATTTTGGAATTGCAAATTGGACAGCTCAATTTTGAGATAGGTCATTGTCGCCACACAGTGTCAAAATCACGGTTGTGGGTGCCTACCGACATAGCTTACTTATTCATGAAAGTTATTGTCAAATCTTCAACTAGAGACATATAACAAAACACACTTCCATTTAATCTGCGCCGATTATCTTTTTTTAAAAGATATTTCTTGTTTATATAATATCATACAGATGATTGTTTAGTGCATTTCTCTTAACAACTTCATCTGCAAATGTTTCATGATCTATCTAGTTCCAAGAAAGGCATTACACTTTCACAATGAAAGTCTGCCAGGGTGACGTGATTATTGGTTTTCATGGCGACCAACTAACTAATTTAAGTGCTTACCTCTGACAGCCCCGGATCCAGAGGGTGGGCTTTGGGGCTTGAGCCCCGCCATCTGGGCCTCTGTGTTATGCAAAATAAGTAGGCCTCCAGATAATAAAGAGAATCTGATGACTGTTTGAGGTAACTCATCCTTGTGACTAGAGTAACATATATGTTGGGACATCTCATTAGAATCGCCTCGGCGATTCTAATGAGATATTGCAACATATATTTCATGGCAAAAAAAAGACATGAACAAAATTTCCCATCAAATTGAGCCCTAATTATGTCATATATTTTCAACCTCCCACCCCTCCCCCACATACACATACATCTCGGCACCTCCCAGCCCCACCGGTTATCCAGAGCCCCACTAGTGCGTGGTGGTCTGGATCCGGGCCTGGCCTCAGCTGATGAAATCCGGTGGCTATTTGATCTTATGTAGCAAGTGCATCTTTAAATCTCAAAATTCAATTGCTTTGTCAGCAAGTGCGCTTAAATGAAATAGGTACTACCGCAATGGAAAAGCACGCTTATCTAGTTTCAATCAAGTGAAATTATGAGCTCCTAAGTCCATAGAAGGTCAGCTATACACTGAAACCTGCAAATCGCACTCAATTTTAAGAGAGTGAATATTGTGATTTATTGTGATCTAGTTAAATTTTGAGTAACTATAAACTGACAATTAAGATCTGGGTCCGAGGTTATAAAACTGGAGTATAATCTCAAACTCAAAATAAAGCACACTGATTGACTGCTTCCGAGCACATGCTCGGAAGCAGCCAATCAGTGTGCTTTATTTTTAGTTTGAGAATGTACTCAAGTTTTATAACCTCCGGGCCTGGTGTATGGGTATACCTCAGTTGTTTTCCTCTATTTTTTTCAAAGGAGAACAGCTTTTTTGACGTCTTTGCTTCTCCGGCTGACGAACCCCTTCCAAAATGGGGTCTACAATTAAAGAAAGAATTTGCACCTAAGGCAGCAAATTCTTTTGAACTATATAGAAGGGAGGCAAAAAAAGAGTTGCTAACCCTGAAAGTGCCATTTATCTTAAAATCTGAGAAATCAACATGGCATATGATAACTTGTATGTAACTTCATGTAAAGTAGCTTTGAGTGGTCTGGTGTATGTACTGATAAAACGGCTCGTAAAAGCCAAGGTCGTGTAGAATTCTACAAATTATACTCACTTTCAGGAAAAAAGTGACTGGCTGAAATATGGCACTTTGGTATCAAGGCAGATGACACTGACAGACGTGGTGCCTGCGAAGATGAAACACAATGCTCCCTGGCCAGAAAACAAAGATTTTTTGAAACCTGAAAGTCCCGCTGAACTTCAAAAGAATACGTCATAATGACCTTATATGATGTGTTTCATAGCAAGCGAAATCTACCAGGGACGAATTGCTTAACGCGAGCGCTACACGGTAAAAAAATTCCGTAGATTTTACGGTAGAATAACTGGCAACCCCCTGCCAGTCCATTTCCCGTAAATTTTACGTGCGCCCGTAAAATTGTAGGAATCATCAAGCAGAGTAGGATGTTAATTTGGTCATATAACCCTTCAACACTATGACGGTATTTTGGAGTGCGGCCAGTTAACATAACACTACCATATCGTGATTTCCAACAATGATCTTCAGACAAATGCCCGTAAAAATTACGTTTCCGGTTATTCTACCGTAAAATCTACGGATTTTTTTACAGTGTACGTAGTGCTTTGTAGCAATTGGCTATATGCAACGGTATGTTATAAAAAACGCTTTTCACCGGTTCTCAAGAAAGTGTAACGAATGGTGTCATGGCTTTAAACGCATGTATAATTTTGAGTTGTCGGTTAAATCAAATAAGTGCATGCTCTGAAATTTCTGCTACTACCTAAAATATTTAAGTTATAATATTGATTCAAATACATGAAAATACTCACATTATCATACCTAATACGTACTGAAGGACCCCCCTATTTTTTGCATGTCATAATTCAAGATCTCAATATTTACCTTCAATTCTTTTGAAGTCTTCCGGCGTGAAGCAAATAGTCTTGACTTGGAAAGGTTGCTTTTATCGAGTCTTTTCGACTACTGATGAATGGGTATACGTTGGAACACAATGCTTTGTTTAACTCATGACTGTTTCTTGTGACTGAGTTCTGTGTATTTTACGAGTCCAAGCATTAACTATGCATTCCAAAGTTTCGGATGAGGCTAACAAGGTTTGTTTTTTCACCAAGGAGGTCATAATCAGACACCCTGACAGGCCATAAATATTTTTTTTTACTATCTATCAAATTCAAGTTTTGTTTCGACGCGTCGTTAGTATTCTGAAAAAACGTAATTTTTCAAGTGTATTTTACGAGTCAAGCCAAAGTCACCCAGTATATAAACAAGAAAGAAACCTATTGCCGGCCGTGGAAGGGAGACAACGCCTACTCATTGGACAACTGTCGTAACCCTTAACGAAGATGCTTCGTAAAAAATAAGTTTCACGTTTCATAAAATTATTTTACGGGACGTATTATACCGGACAGAAATTCTGAGTAGTACAAGAATGGACCCAGCAAGAAGCTGATACACTCTTAAAAAGGACACACTGTCTTATTCATTTAAAAATTTACACATGAACGACCAATCTGAAGCTGCAAAAGATTGAAAATATGGGAGAAATTTTCAGTTTTTGAATATTTCATATTATGATTTCATGATTCAACAAAATATTCGTTTAGTATTAACCTACTTCTTAAACTGAATTTGATATGTCCATATATGCGCTAAATATTTTCCACTGATTGTAGTGGGCAATTTAAATGAAACACTGATGCACTGTGGTCTATTTTTAGGCAATAAGTCGACGTTCGAGCAGTCCCGTATAATACAGATATGTGTCCCGTAAAATACAGTTACATTTAATAGCAGTTCTTTAAAGAAATTTCGACAAACCTGAGATTTAGAAACTATGTTTTAAATTAATTATAATAAATGTGTCTTTATTCTCTGCCCTAGACTTAGTAATCTGCTCTCTTTATCTGTAATTTTAATTATTTTTTTGGGGAAAATTTGGTCAAATTTCAAGCCCGCAAAAATAAATTGCCTTATTCGCATTTTATATGGCGCTAGATATGATGTTCTTCTGTGGTTTAGTTATCTATAAGTGTTATATAAGTTTTATTGTCATCACAAATTGGATATTTTCTTAGTGGGAAGACTGGAGAAATCGTGCGATCAAATACAACATTAATGTCCCGTAAAATACAAACTTAAAACAAGTTTCACTGCCTTAATAAGATGATTTTATGGTAATATTTTGTCATATAACAACATAGTATACACAAGTCAAAGATGCTTGACCTTTAGATGCATGTATCTTGAAACATTCTTGTCGGAAAGTCTCATATTACAACTATTGAGAGTTCAAGTTTTTCTATTTAAGAATTGAGAGAAAGAACTTGAAATGCAAAGCAGTACTGCTGATATAAAAAAAAAGCAAACAGGCTGGCAAGTTATAACGCAAATGCTTCTCTGTGGTTCAATATAGAACCTTTTCATGTAACAACACCGCATTTAGCCATTTATGTTAATATTTGTATCTTAACACAAACAATTCACTGTCACATTTTAAGATCGTGTATTTTACGGGACAGTACAGAAGACATGAATAGCAGTGTAACCATTCTAGATGCTCTATAAAGCATGTTCGTTTAATACAGACAGGTTGACATTTTAAAGTTTAAAACAGGAGTTTAACTTGAGGATTTCAAATCTTTAACTTTATGTGTTTTGCAGGAATAGTTTTCTTTCATGTTAGGTACTCAGTATAATGAGATCGTTTTGCTTCTTTTTGGTAGTGGAAGAGCATTTTCCATTTTCAGAAATGACAGAGTGAAGATTTCTAAAGCTCAACTTTGTCCTAAACAAAATCACTTGCCTCTACGGTGGATTATACCCTTATACTTCTAGCAATTGCTTTAAGTCTATTGGTATATACGACTCGTAGAATACTCAAGAGACGTTTTAGTGCCTTCACGTAGTCTCTCGTTATCTGAATTCACCTGATATTTACTGTGTAATACTTTAGATTTAGCTTCGTGAGATACCAAAGATGTGAAATGACAGTGAGCGATCTCTATATGACTTGTTTAGTTTTTCGATTTTTTAACCACCCAAAAGTTACACTTTCTTGAGAATCAGTGTTTTAGCGCTACGTGGCCCATTAGGGACGAGCTCTATGTAGAGAGGTGCCGTAGTCGAGTGGTAGAGTGGCTCGGTTATTGTGCAGAAAGTCACCGGAAGGTCGTGAGTTTGCGGCTCACCGTCGCCATCCGACAACTCAAAAACTCTATCAACCCAGCAGTGAATGGGTACTTTTTTCGAATCAGGGAAGGATAAGTCAGCGAAAGGAGAGAGATGGGATCCTCCTTTCATCAGCTGTGCCCCAAGAAACACAGCGGGTCTCTAACCCCCACTGCCCCTACAGCTATTAGGCTATGGAAAACCTTTACCTTTATGTAGCGCTTTGTAGCAATTGACTATGCAACGGTATGTTACAAAAAAGCGCTTCATAGCTGCACGTGGATTCCCCGGAGCTGCCGCTCACAAAGTGCTTTTTTGTAACAAACCGTTGCATAGGCAAAGCACTCTGTAGCGCTTTCTGTTTACATGTGTTTAAAATGAGGCAAATTTCACTGTGCACTGCTACAGAAAAGCGCTTTTTCAAAGCACAATCGTTGCATAGCGTTGCCAAAGCGCTATGCTGGAGCTGCCTCACAAAGCGTTTTTTTGTAAACATACCGTTGCAGAGACAAATTTCACTGTGCAACGCACTGCTACAGAAAAGCGCTTTTCAAAGCACAATCGTTGCATAGCGTTGCCAAAGCGCTACAGAGCGCTATTTCATAGCGCTTTCCTTAAGCATCTCTCGCCTGGAGCTGCCTCACAAAGCGTTTTTTGTAAACATACCGTTGCACAGGGAAAGTGCTCTGTAGCGCTCGGTAGCGCTTTCTGTTTACATGTTTAAAGCGAGGCAAATTTCACTGTGCAACGCACGGCTATGGAAAAGTGCTTTTTGAAAGCACAATCGTTGCATAGCGTAAGAAAAGCGCTACAAAGCGCTATTTTATAGCACTTTGCCTATGCAACTCTCGCCTGCTGCCGAGTTTTCCGCAGCCTGAAGGCCACAATATATGTTGAAATATAGAACTGCAATAGGCTCAACGGTTTTTCAAGTCAAGTGACTGTGAGTGTCCAAAGCATGCTTGAAGTAGCTAGGACTAGATAAAGTTGCTATATCAGGTGATGAAAGGTCTAGTTAACAGTTTAAGGCCAAAATCTAACTATTGAGTTTTGGGCAGGGAGACAGGGACAACACGTTTGGCTGCCGATGTATACTATCATGGCTATCCTGCATGTCAAAATCAAGCTACTCGTAGTCATTCATCTTTTCATTCATTCAGTTTTCTTTCCAATGTTTAAACGTCAACTCATCATCGGAAATCATCAGGACACAGGTAGACCATTCCGTTACCTACATTTTAGCGCGACTTTGCGAAGATGGGCTTATGCAGTGCCCTTCGTGTGCGACCGGGTGCGCGTGCGCGTTCAAGTGCGCGTGCGCCTTTGTAAAAATATTCACCTGTTGCGTTTAGCTCAGTTTCTAAGTAACCGCAAGGGCTAGTCTTCAAACTTGCTCCCTAGATATGTTTGGGGAAGAGTCTACTGAAAGCAGCGATGCATACCGGCCTCTGGGCTAAATTTTACGGTTGATTGAACATAGGCCTAGAAAACAATATTAGCCTATATGTTGCGTTTAGCTCAGTTTCTAAGTAATCGCAAGGGCTAGTATTCAAACTAGCCCAATAGATATGTCTGGGGAAGATCTACTGAAAGCAGCGATGCATATCGGGCCATGACCTATATTTCATGGTTGATTGAACAAAGAAAAAATATTCACCTGTTGCGTTTAGCTTAGTTTCTAAGTAACTGCAATGCCTGTCTTCAAGCTTGCTCCATGATGCGCCTGGGGAATATCTACTAAAAGCAATAATGCATATTGGGCCACGATCTATATTTCACGGTTGAAAGAACATAGAAACAAATATTCACCTGTTGCGTTTAGCTCAGTTTCTAAGCAAACACAAGGGCTAGAGTCTTCAAACCTGCTCCAAAGATACATATGGGGAAGAGTCTACTGAAAGCAGTGAAGCATATTGGGCCATGACCTATATTTCACGGTAATTGAACCGTGAAAAAATATTTACCTGTTGCGTTTAGCTCAGTTTCAAAGTAACCACAAAGCCTAGAGTCTTCAAACTTGTTCCATAGAGACGTCTGGGGAAAATTTTCTGAAAGCAGTGACGCATATTGGGCCATGACGTATATTGCACGGTTGGTTGAACATATATAAAAATACTAACCTATTGCGTTTAGCGCAATTACCTATATTTCACGGTTGATGGAACATAGAAAAATATTCACCTGTTGCATTAAGCTCAGCTTTTGGTTGTCGCAAGGGCTAGAGTCTTCTAACTTACTCCATAGATACATCTGGGGAAGACCTACTAAAATCAGCGATGCTTATCGGGCCATGATCTTTATTTCATGGTTGATTGAACATAGAAACTAGAAAATGTGTTTATAAAACACTATGCCCCCAACCTTATGCTTGCCTCTAAAGAGGGACCATCCCATAATTTATAAGTCATAAAGGGGTATTAACCGGTTCATTTACATCTTAGTCGGATATTTTGTTCGCAAGCTTGGCTTATTTTTCATGAACATGCCACCCATAGAATTTCAAGTTTCTTTCACTAACGGTTCTTGACTGTATGTAAGGGTACTTTTGTACCATAGGCTACAATGCACTAAGTCGAAAAAGGGGCTTAACTTGATCAAAAATTAACATTTTTTTCTCAAAAGTTAATCAGGTCATCTGCACCTTTGACAATGTCTTCCTCCGAAAAATCATGATCCTAGCATCAGGGGCTCTTGAGATATTTTGTTAACAAGGTTCCATAGGCTTAAATGCACTAAGTTGAAAAAGGGGCGTAACTAAGTCAAAAATTCACTTTTTTTTTTCAGAAGTTAATCAAGTCATCTACACCTTAGGCAATGTCTTCCTGCAAAAAATCATGATCCTAGCATCAGGGGTTCTCGAGATATTTTGTTAACAAGGTTCCATAGACTTACAATGTATTAAGTTGAAAAAGGGGCATAACTTGGTAAAAATTCACAAATTTTTTTCAAAAGCTAATCAGGTCATCTTCACCTTAGGCAATGTCTTTCTGCAAAAAATCATGCCGCTAGCATCAGGGGTTCTCGAGATATTTTGCTAACAAGGTTCCATAGGCTTACAATGCACTAAGTCGAAAAAGGGGCATAACTCGGTCAAAAATTCACAATTTTTTTTCAAAAGTTAATCAGGTCATCTACACCTTAGGCAATGTCTTCCTCCAAAAAATCATGTTTCTAACATCAGGGGTTCTTGAGATATTCTGCTAACAAGGTTCGATAGGCTTAAAATGCACTAAGTCGAAAAAGGGGCATAACTCGGTCAAAAATTCACGATTTTTTTTCAAAAGTTAATCAGGTTATCTACTCGATAAGCAATGCCTTTCTGCAAAAAAACATGATCCTAGCATAAGGGGTTCTCGAGATATTTTGCTAACAAGGTTCCATAGGCTTACAATGCACTAAGTCGAAAAAGGGACATAACTCGGTCAAAAATTCACAAATTTTTTTCAAAAGTTAATCAGGTCATCTACACCTTAGGCAATGTCTTCCTCCAAAAAATCATGTTCCTAACATCAGGGATTCTTGAGATATTCTGCTAACAAGGTCCGATAGGCTTAAAATGCACTAAGTCGAAAAAGGGGCATAACTCGGTCAAAAATTCACGATTTTTTTTCAAAAGTTAATCAGGTTATCTACTCGATAAGCAATGTCTTTCTGCAAAAAAACATGATCCTAGCATAAGGGGTTCTTGAGATATTTTGCTAACAAGGTTCCATCGGCTTACAATGCACTAAGTCGAAAAAGGGACATAACTCGGTCAAAAATTCACAATTTTTTTTCAAAAGTTAATCAGGTCATCTACACCTTAGGCAATGTCTTCCTCCAAAAAATCATGTTTCTAACATCAGGGGTTCTTGAGATATTCTGCTAACAAGGTTCGATAGGCTTAAAATGCACTAAGTCGAAAAAGGGGCATAACTCGGTCAAAAATTCACGATTTTTTTTCAAAAGTTAATCAGGTCATCTACTCGATAAGCAATGCCTTTCTGCAAAAAAACATGATCCTAGCATAAGGGGTTCTCGAGATATTTTGCTAACAAGGTTCCATAGGCTTACAATGCACTAAGTCAAAAAAGGGGCATAACTCTAAAAATACATTACCAGCGGAAAAAAGAAAAAATACGTGTCTGCTTATTTTTCATGTACATGCCGCATATAAAATTTCAAAATCCTCGCATAAGCGGTTTTTGAGTTTCCAAGCTGCTTAAAAGTGTTACGGACGGACAGACGGACGGACAGGCCCAAACCAATATGCCCCCTCAACTTCTCCGAAGTTGGGGGCATAAAAATATTCATCTATTGTGTTTAGCTCAGTTTCCAAGTAACCACAAGGGCTAGAGTCTTCAAACTTGCTCCACAAATACATCTGGGGAAGATTTACTGAAAGCACTGATGCATATTGGGCAGTGAGCTGTATTAATAGTCCACTAATTTTGCCTTCTATCTCAAAGACTATTTGATGTGCATGATTGCTTTGGATAATGACTCAGTATGACCCAAAAATTAACCTCAAACCGTAGGTCACAGAGACCTATATTTCATGGTCCAGTGATTTTATCTTATATCTTGAAGACTATTCCATGATGGAATGGGACAATGACTCAGTTTGACCCAAGTTCGGCCTTAAACTAACAGTAGGTCACAATGACCTATATTTCATGGTCCAGTGATTTTATCTTATATCTTGAAGACTGATGTACGAACATGACTGCTTGGGATATTGACTCAGTATGACCCAAAGTTTAACCTAAAACCTACAGTAGGGCACAGTGACCTATATTTCATGGTCTAGTGATTTTGCCTTATAACTTGAAGACTATTTGAAGAACAAACATGATTGCTTCTCATAATGACTCAGTATGACCAGATTTTTTTACCTAAAGCTAACGGTTGGTCACAGTGACTGATATTTCGTGGTCCAGAGATTTTGCCTTATATCTTGAAGATTGTTTGATGTTTGTACATGATAGATTGGGATAATGACTCAGTATGACCCAAACTTTGACATCAAACTAATAGCAGGACACATTGACCTATCTTTCATGGTCTAGTGATTTTGCCTTATAGCTGGAAGACTATTTGGTGCACAAACATGGTTTTTGGGATATTGAGTATGACCCAAGAGTTTGACCTCAAACAATCAGTGGGTCACATTGACCAACAGTTCATGAGCCAATGTTTTCACCTTTTATCTTGAAGACAATTTGATGTAAAACATGGTTGCTTCTGATAACTCAGTACGACCACAGTTTGACCTCAAACAAACAGTAGGTCACAGTGACCTATATTTCATGGTCCAGTGGTTTTGCCTTATTGCTTGAAGACTATCAGGTGTGCGAACATGATTGCTTGCTATAATGTTTGTCCCCAAACTAACAGAAGGTCACAGTGATTTCATGGTCTGTTGATTTTGCCTCACATTTTAGAATACTATCTAATGGATTAAACTTACACTCCATTTAATGATTTAGGCTAACACTGTAAGTGACCTCATATGGATTGCAGGTCAGTGTGACCCCTTTTTCATGGTCCAGTGATTTTGCCTCATATAACTATTAGGGGCTTCAGGTGTTTTTTAAAAATGCAAATTTGCTTATTTTTACCTATTTTATGAGAAAGCATATTCAATTTCCTCTAAAATGATATGTATATTATTAGAATAGGGTGCTTGGTTCAAAAGTTATGACATGTTTTAGACAAGCCATTGTGACCAATTTTGTAATCATGCTCCAATGTATTCAGTATACGGGCTGATGGCACCGAATTTCACATTCATTAAGCATAAATTGGGGCAAGGATTTAAGTCTTTTACTTATAGTCTTATTCATATACACTGTATGATGCAGTAATATGGGCGGCAACTTCAGCAAATATTTTTGAGTGGTTCGCTCGTTTCCATGGTAACCAGGCTGTCAATTTCTGGTTCAAAATGACAGCGAAATCGGAGTTTTATATGAAGCGAATAATGACAAAACGACAGAATATGATAAAGAACGCTCATAAATGATACAATGTATGAAGCAATTATAAAAGATGCACCATTTACTAACATTTTTTATTTGTGAGTTTGTTTCCATGGTAATGAGGCGGCCATTTTCTTGTTCAAAATGGCCGCTAACACGGAGTTCCCATTATAAAAAGATATCAAATGCAAAATAAAAAAAAAATAGAAACAGTCACAAATCCTAAAGGTAGTTTAACACAATTCAGTTATACAAGTTTTACAATTTGCAAGCATTATTTAGTGGTTCAGCTGTTTCCATGGTAACCAGGATGCCATTTACTTGTCCGAAATGGCCACGAAACAGTGTTTGCCGGCCAAACTGAAAGAGATGACATTACGAGAAAAGAGGATAAAGCAAATTCACAAATGATCTAGTGTGTGCCTCAGTACCTAGTTAAAGCTGGAACATTTGCTCTCATTTTAATTGATTCACTTGTTTCCAAGGTAATTTGGTGGCTTTTTTGTTGGTCAAACTTTCTGTAAAATCTGCATTTCTATGAAAAAGAAGGTAAAGCCCGAAATGCACGTCTCGCTTACCACCTCTCGCAACAGATACAAGTCACTACCTCATTCGTGAAATTAAATACATCTGTAAGATATGCTTATATTGCAAAATATCATGCACATCTGTCAGTAAATATAACATATTCTTGTAAAATATATCCAAATACATCCAAGCGTGTTTATGTGTTGTCATACATGAGTAAAGAACAGTTCTTTGATCATTCGGGACCGTAATAAATAGCAAATAACATAAAGCATCAGTCTCCCCGTACTTGGTTAATTTGTTGGTAGGATGGGGTTTAACAACTCTTTGAAACAGTATTTCAATTTGTGTCGAGCTGTCTCCCAGAGAGGGAGAGAAAGAAAAGATATGACAGGCGAGAGAAAAAATATCCAAATTACCCCACCCACATCTACTGCAAACACAGTAGACCCTTACTCTTCTATTATCCATATACAATAGTTGGACGCCTCGGCACTGAAATTTACCGGGCACCATCGCCCGACCGCAACCATCCCCCTCCTCCCCCTTCCCACAACCACCGTACTTAGAAACGTATCCCCGGGTTTACTATAATAATGCAGATCATGTTTTTTTCCATTCCTTTAGGGTGGTCATTTGACAGCTAGAAAACGGTTAAATTGAAGTTCAGTGCAACTAATGTTAAGTGCAGTGTGGCAGCCATATAAAAAGTGTCACCATACTTCACCATGCATAGTGAATATTACATAATGGAATCATTGGGCTCATTCCGAGTCAGTTCGAAAATAATGCCGCTGAAGCCGTGGTTGGGGGGGGGGGGGGGGGGGGGGGGGGGGGCTAGAGGGACATTGGACATTGGCAGTGTTGCAACAGTAAATTACTGCACTTGAACTGACTCAATGAAATCAAGTCTCTTTTAGGCCTACCCGTTTCTTTAATGTCTGCCTTGCTTCCTGAAGACCTTTCAAGATTTATTCTTAGTAAAGAACACCTGATACAACTCCTTGAAATATTTTCACTGACCACAGAACGTTCCTTTCATGATTTATTTTTGGCTGACCAGTTGACAATGTTTGTCAGCTGATCAGTAAGTAACTTAAAGACCCTTTATTTGTATAATCTTTTATTGTGAGTTCTCGTAAAGATTCATTTTTGTACATGACCCTGATATAGTTTAAACAAATAAAACATTGTTAAGTTTCATTTAAAATCGTTCGGGTACTATAAATTTGCAACTAAAATGATCTTCCAATAAACGGTAAAAATACAGCGTACAAACCTGGCGCGCTTTTTCATAATATTGCATAGTTCGACGGGGAACCAGGAAAGGAACTAGTACTTTGTGGAGCTGTTTTCCCATCATTTTTATTATTATTATTCCAGCCTTTTTTGAGGATTAGAGACATTGAAAAAGTTGAATATGGAAATCCACATCTGTAGCAGTAAATTTGGTTATCGAAACACATTGTTTCCCTTACTCTTTGCAACAGCTATGTGATTCAATATATATGCTCATAAATCCAAATTCTCATTTATCACCAAACGTGAAGGTTGATTTAGACGTTCTATCACTGTGAGTAGAAAGTACTATGGAGACTTTAAGGTGCATAGTCCAACTTTAGCAGCGGCCGCAGCAGACTTAGTGCGATAACAGAAATTGATGGTACCAAAATGTATCTCGTCTTAAAATAAATATACAAATTTAAATAACAACTTCATTCAGGACTGACAAAAGAAAAAAAAACTCCAAGCTGATATTCATCTTGGCTTTGCACTGTTTGACCAACACAAAGGCACTGATGAAATGACGCATTTTACGACCTTTTCAAGAGCATTCAGTCATATGAAAGGATGTGTGCAATGGAACCCTGGTCACGGTCGAAAAGAGTTTTGCCTACAGCGAGAATCAAACCGCGCTAGCTCAGTGCTAAATCCACTGAGCTACGGAGTACTCCTTAAATGTATGCTGATCTTTAATTGTCGACTGCGACCCTTTTGATATACTTGGAATAAAATCTTTTGAATTGTGACAGAAAATGATATGAGAATATAAATTTTATGACAATTGAATTTATGTTGATATGTATGTGTTCACATAATTTTCATGCGGGAGAAAATGCCAAATAATTCTGATTAATGCCGACCAAAGTTGGTTTACGGTAAAATAATAAATTTTGCAGATACTTTAACTTTCGCTTTCCTTTGTTTTGTATTTAAAAATGTATGGAAAATAGCAAAACACAATAATTTAGATAAAAACTGACTCGATTAAATTTGCTTAACACAATAAATATCGACTGCATAATCATAGTTTCGGGGGAGCCCTCGATCAAGTGATGAAAAATCCTGACGTCAAATTTAGCGTAACGGCGGGTGGAGAAACGTCATTAATATCGTCGATACCATGTCTCCAAACAATGATTTCCGCGGCATATAAAATAGCTCATGGCCTAATGGTGGAATGGTTTTTGAAGATTATAGGTCTGAGAATTCGAATCTGAGTGCCTCAGTTTTGCAAAACAGTTATTTACCTGTTAAAATTCGGCTTATTTCAGTCAAATTGCACTAGCTTTCTTGTTAATGATCGAATTTTACCGAGGCAATCAATCTCGTAAAGGTCACTATCTCAGAATTTATTTGATTGGTCAGTCTGACTAATCACGCTTACACGTTGCCGCGGAAACCGTTTCAAGACACCCCACTATGTTGTAAACAATCGGAAAAATGCGGCCACGTCAGAATGACGTTAAGTGAAAATCGACGGTGGTCAGTGGTTCCCAAACGTTATTTTACGTGTAAAATAGAATTTTTGGCACTGAAAATGCCCTATAATTAAAAAAGAAGGCTGTTTCCATTTCTCTGCATAAAAATAATGACAAAATTCTTGTAAACTACAACAATACAACGTGGTAAAACGGGGACATTTTTAGCGCACAACTAGTAAATTACGCGATGACGTAACGTCATCTGAACCCCCTATAACTATCACTATTTTATGGATTTGCATCATACGGTTTGGGCTGACATTATGAATAATATCATCTTAGTTGAAGGTCAGCATGACCTATATTTCATGATCCATTGATTATACCTCATATTTCTGACACTTTTCAAGGGTTTGCATTATACAAGTACTTGGGTTTATGGTTTGGGCTGACACTGTGAGTGACCTCATACTAATTGGAGGTCAGTGTGACCTATATTTCTGGGCTAGTGATTTTGCATTATATTTCTAACACTTTAACATGGATTTGCATTATACTTGAGTTATGGGTGTGTGCTGGCACTGTGAGTGACCTCATACTAATTGTAGGTCCGTGTGACCTATATTTCATGGTCCAGTGATTTAAGCAAATATGTCTTAAACAATTTCACTTCACTTCTATTATACTTGGTGTAATGGTACATTCAGATACAGTGACTGACTTCACATTACTTCTAGGTGACTGTGACCTATATTTTACTGTTCATTGATATTAAGAAATCTCTAGCAATATTTTAGTGGATTGAATTATTCTTAGGAGAACTACTTATTTTGACACTGCAGTTGATCTTATTTCACTTGGCCGGTATTGTCCATATTAAATTTGCGCTTGTTAAAGTCAAGCTCCAGCAAAGTCGCACAAACTACCCATTCTGTATTAATGTAGTATTGCCCTGAAAATTGCATATAAAAAGCCGCAAAGCTGGTCATTATCGTGGCATGAATTGCCTTAATACATGGACTTGTACCTGTTACAACAATGCTATTAATGGTATATGCGGCACAGGTATTTATGTATTAATTTATGGATATCCAATATTCAACCTGATTTTTTGTCATCTGCCTTCGTCCTCCATCCGTCCACAATTTCAAATGGCTTCTCTTTTGAAACCTCTGGGCCAATGGTAACCAAATTTCATACGTAGCATGCAGGGGTTATGAGAACAAAGAGTTGTTCACAACACAACCATATATGGCAAAAACCTATAAAAATCTTTTCAGCAACCAATGTACAGATGGCCTTGAAACTTGGTATGAAGCATCAGGAACACAGTATTACCAAGACTGTTCAAATGATGAACTTGGGAAGACCTTGAACTTTTTTTATGGCAAGGTCAAATTTTCTTTCTGAATGCTAAAACATAAGATTTCATAGGAATTGTTGAAGGTTTTTGCCTAAAAATTGGTATTTACAGTCATTGTAATGAGAAAATGAAGATTTGTGAGTACAAGAGGTCTAAGTCATTCTTTGACCTTTGAGCCATGACTCATATTTTGACAACTTCAAACATCTCCTTAAAAACCACTGGGTCAAGTGTTAGAGCCTCACGGAGCAGAGAGAACGAAAATTTGTTCAAATGGTCCAGGTCACATGACCAACATGGCCCCCATATATGGTAACAAGAGTTGTCAGAAGACAACAAAGCGTGCCTCATAGGAGCTTGACTCTTACAGCGCTGGTGGTATTGAAAGGTTCTTGTCCAAATGTATGTGAGTGTCATGTATAATGACTGCCATCTATATAGGGACTGAGAAATATGACTGAGTCAGTGAAGCATAAAATACAAGTCAAATCCATATATGGATGGCGATGTTAAAATGTTCTTGTCCATATTATATAAGTGTGTACCAAGTATAATGGCTCTGACCCATATAGGGATTGAGAAATATCACAAAGTCAGTGAAGCGTATCATAAAGTCAGTGAAGCAAAATTATAGGTTGAATCCATACATGGATGATTATGTTAAAATGGTCCTGTCCATATGTAGGTGTGTGCCAAGTATAATGGCTCTAATCCATATAGGGACTGAGAAATATCATAAAGTCAATGAAGCATAAAATATACATCAAATCCATACAAAGAGGATACTGCTGAAATGATCTTGTCCATGTGTAAGTGTGTGCAAAGTATCATAACTGGAAACTAGAAATGTTTTTTGACAAAAACAGATGTCCCCCCACCTGTGCTTTGCCAGCAGTATCATTTTCCCAAAATGCTGTCAAGTTAAGACCTCCTGTGACCTTGAAATAGGGTCAAGGTCACCAAAATTTAATCACTTCTTTTCCATCTCCCAGTGATGTATCTGTGGCAGTTTGGTTCAAATCCGTCCATCCATTCAGGAGATATGGTGCAGACACACTCTTTGATTGCCTGTGACCTTGAAAATAATGTCATGGTCACCAAAATCTATCCACTTCTTTGTCATCTCCCAGTGATATATCTATGCAAGTTTGGTTCAAATCTATCCGCCCATTCAGGAGATATGGTGCAGACAAGGCATTTTTCAACACTCTTTGACCTCCTGTGACCTTGAAAATGGGTTCCAGGTCACCAAAATCTAATCAGTTTTTTGCCATCTCCCAGTGATGTATCTATGACAGTTTGATTCCAATCCATCCATTCATTCAGGAGATACGGTGCAGACAAGGCATTTTTCAACACCCTTTGACCTCCTGTGACCTTGAAAATGAGATCAAGGTCACCAAAATCTAATCAGTACTTTGCCATCTCCCAGTGATATATCTGTGCCAGTTTGGTCGAAATTCATTCATTCATTCAGGAGATATGGTGCAGACAAGGCATTTTTCAACACTAATTGTCCTCCTGTGACCTTGAAAATCGAGTCAAGGTCACCAAAATCTAATCAGTTCTTTGCCATCTCCCAGTGATGTATCTATGACAGTTTGATTACAATCCATCCATTCATTCAGGAGATATGGTGCAGACAAGGCATTTTTCAACACTCTTTGACCTCCTGTGACCTTGAAAATGAGGTCAAGGTCACCAAAATCTAATCAGTTCTTTGCCATCTCCCAGTGATATATCTGTGCCAGTTTGGTAAAAATCTATCAATTCCTTCAGGAGATATGGTGCAGACAAGCTATTTTGCATACTTCTTTGACCTCCTGTGACCTTGAAAATAAGGTCAAGGTCACCAAAATCTAATCAGTTTCCCCCCCCCCCCCACTTTCCAGTAATGTATCTGTGCCAGTTTGATCATGCATCCCTTCAGGAGATAGAGTGCCGACAAGAAGCTATGCCGACGCGGACGCCAACGGGCTCCACACCAAAAACAATATGTCCCCTCCCCCCCCCCCCATGGTGGGGGGACATAATCATATAGGGACTGAGAAATATCATAAAGTCATGAAGGTCACTGTCCTACATGGTTGGTTACACTCACATGCCCTTACAGATGCAAGTAATGACCAAATATTATGACTCTAACCCTTATAGCTACTTTGACACTGACTTGAACACAAATGCTTAACATACATTAACCTAAATTTTTTCAAAGTCAGCAGACCATGACTAGTAGGTCAAGGTCATACATGGTGCATACATTCAGGTGATCATGTGCTGATGTGTGTACCAAGTTTCATTACTGTAGCCCTTATACTTTGTCAGAAAAAGACCTAAACATGGTTAACATAGGTTTAACTGCTCACAGACACAGATGCAAACAGGAACATGGACACTAATGCGAAGGCTGATGCATACTCAGACTACGACGCCGGGGGTATAGCATAAGCTCTCCTTTGCATTGCAAAGGCAAACTAAAAACCTCTCCAGAACAAACTGACCAATGGCCTTGAAACTTGGTATAAAGCATTGAGTACTAGAGTACTACCAAGATTGTTCAAATGATGACCCTGGGTTGACCTTGACCTTTTTTATGGCATGGTCAAATATAGTGTAGTAATACGGCCAATATGTAATGTGTAAATATGTATATAGGTATACAGAGATTGGAGACTATGATGAACTCCTGACTCCTGAACTCCTGACTCCCAACTCCATTGGAGAATATGATGAGCTCCTGAAGCTGGTCAAGAAACAGAAATTAAGGTGGTTTGGCCATATCTCAAGGTCTTCTGGTTTAGCAAAGATGATTCTACAGGGCACAGTAAAAGGAAAAAGAAGAAGAGGTAGACACAAGAAGAGGTGGGAAGACAATATTAAAGAGTGGACAGGGATGGATTTTGCCAGCTCAACTAGGGCAGCTGAAAACAGGACAAGGTGGAAAGGGATTGTTTCGAAGTCATCTGTGGTGCCCCAATGACCTAGTAAAGTTATGGGATAGAATAGAATAGATAAAGAGTGTATAACTGACCAGTCTAACTGGTCGGGACCTTTTAACCTAGTGGTTGTGTGCTTGCTTTATAATCTTGGGGTCGTGAGATCGATCCCCAGTCAGGACGCTCGACTAAATTTTCTTTACAGATTTTTCTCCTCTTACTACAGTGGTGCCTGGTGCCAGGATGGTTACCGTTGCAGCCCAAGGGCGAAGCAATGGCTGCGGAGTCAAAAAGAACTTGGATTATAATTATTTCATTTCCTTAACATTTGATACAAATGTTCTTTGGTAGGATGGAGGAGTGTAGTAGTACGGCCAATACATAATGTGTAAATATGTATATAGGTATATAGAGTGTATAACTGACCAGTCTAACTGGTCCAGACCTTTTAGCCTAGTGGTTATGTGCTTGCTTTATAATCTTGGGGTAGTGAGATCGATCCCCAGTCGGGCGCTCGACGAAATTTTCTTTACAGATTTTTCTCCACCTACTACAACAGGAAAATACTATTGCATAAGATTTCATGGAAAGTTTTGAGGACTTTGGCCTAAAAGTTGGTATATACAGTCATCTTAATGAGTACATGAAGATCTGTGCGTACGAGAAATGAAGGTCATTCTTTGACCGCTGATCTAGGACTCTCATAGTTTGACAGGTTTGAACATCTCCTCAAAAGCCACTTGGCAAATTGTAACCAAATTTCATATAGAGCCTCCAGGGTCTGAGGGAATGAAAAATTGTTTGAATGGTCCAGCTCACAAGACCAACATGGCCACCATGCCCATATATGGTATAAACCTTTTAAAATCTTCTTCTCCAGAACCAATTGACCAATGGCCTTGAAATATGGTAGTTTTCTTCGGGTGCTAAGTACTATAAAGATTTAATATTCAAATGATGACTTCGGGTTGGCCTTGACCTTTTTTTACAGCAAGGTCAAATATGGGAAAATGCAAGAACATAAGATTTCATGGAAAGTTCTAAAGATTTTGGCCAAAGATTGTTCAAATGATGACCTTGGGTCAGCCTTAACTTTTTTTACGGCAAGTTCAAATTTGCTTTCTGTTGCTTATAACCACCTGTTTGGGAAAGAGCTGCTCATTTGGCTTACCATGAGTGTCTTTTGTGAACTTTTTAATATTTGTGTGTGTGCTTCTTTCCCTTTTGGTTTTGAGAGCTGGATGTAGGATTTGATGGAACAATTCCTAATCATTGCTTATCTTTTTATTTTTTTTTATGGGAAAATGCTTAAATATAAGAGTTCATAACCTTGTAGAAGATTCTGGTGCAAAAGTTAATATATGCAGTAAAATCAATGAGAGCAAGAACATATTTTAGCAGTAGAGATCAAGGTGATTCTTTGACCTGTCACAGACTCTTAAAAAATCTCACGCCCGGCCAAGGATCAAACCAGGGACCCTTCATTCTAAATTGGAGCACTGTATCACGTCACTATAAAAGCTGGGTTATACCGCAAGGCAGTGCAAGTGTATGATATACCTAACCTTTACCCTGCGACAGACCTTTAACCAATGTCTCTCATATTTTGATAGTTACAAGCTATCAAGTTTGTTCAAATAATGACTATAGTTTGATGTTTGACCTTACTTCTCAGGTGAGTGATTCTGGGCCTCATGGCCCTCTTGTTTTTCTCATTTTCATATCATAAAAACTCAGAAGTCAGGCTTATGTTGCACTCTGATCCTGTAAATCTTTCAATAAAGGCAACATTTTGAAGCTTCTTCTTGTAGGTAAAAGTTTTAGTACCTTAATAACTCCAATTAGTCGGGTATATCAAGGTGAATGGTTATACCCTAATGTGCTTATATATATTCGGACACCTAAAACCATTAATTTTCCATTTGGGACAAATGGAAAATTAACGGTTCTAGGTGTCCCAATACTTGAGCACTTTAGTGAACTTTAAGGGGAAACAAGTCTGCCATGTTCATATTGGCTACTTCTCAATGGGGGTAAACTCTTAAAGGAAATGACTTGCTCTTCTATGAAAAAATTCGCTCCTCCGGGAGTAAATTCTTTTTAGAAGGTTTGAGGAGAAAATTGCTCCTCCAATAAAGAAAATAATTTGCTTCACCAGGAGCAAATTCTTTTATAAAGTGGGATTGAGTAGCAAATTCTTTCCTATGGAAATTCTTTCCTATGGGTACACTTGCAGGGGAAGCAACTCTGCCATTTACATATTTGCTCCCTTCTCAAAGGAGGACAATTCTCAAAGGAAAGAACTTGCTTCTCTAAGAGCAAATTCTTTTTTAAGTTGGTTTGCTCCAGGAGCAAATTCTTTTAAGTAGGTTTGAGGAGAAAATTCTTTGAATGCTTCTCCAAAAAGTTTTGACCCGCAAATTCTTTCCTTTAAAGTAGACCATTTTCAGAAGAGTTTCCTAGCCCACAGAAGCAAACAGGAAGTCAAGAAAGTTGTTTCCCTTTGAAAAAATGGCAGCATACCAGAGTGGTTATCTGTTACTGTAATTATCCTAAAATTTGAAACTGCTACTGAGCTCTAGATATGGGGAAGTTTCGACAGTAATTCTAGGATAGTTTTCCTTATTTTCTCCATAAAACATATACTTAATTAATCCTAATAAATGCCCCTGCTCTAATACATGCCCCCTGCCTCTTTTCCAAAAATAATGTTATATTAACTTGCATGAATTCTTGTTTGCTTCTCTGAATGAGGTAGCTCTTTGAAATAGGGTCTACTCTGAAAGGAAACAATTTGCCCCTAGAGGAGCAAATTCTTTCCTTTAAGAGTTGACAACTATTGAGAAGGGAGGCAAAAATAGTAGAGTTGCTTCCTATGAAAGTATTTCCATTCCCCTTAAGTCTAGTACTGTTCATTAGAGATATTTTGGCAGTGGCAGATTTACTACACTTTAGATTCTAAATGATGCTCTCCCTCCTTTCCCAATATGCAGCACCCCCAGGGCATTTGTGACCCTCATTAGAGGGTTCTAATGAGGGGTTGCAACATGGTTTTCATGCAGCATAAAGCAATTATCTTAGAATTACCTTCAAATACTCATCTTTATCAGGGCCACTGCTGGGTCTACACTATTTGCTCAAGCTACTTCTATCCCATTATTTAAGAAATATTTTTTCCTCACCTGTGATTTATCGCAGATTAACACATGTTGGTGGAAGGCAGATCACGAAATATTAATTCACGACGACCGCAGGCCGGTGTGAGTTAATATTCGTATAGATCTGCCAGACAGCACATGTGTTAATCTGCGATAATTTAGCAGTAAGGAAAAATTATTTCGATTCTAACATTATGTACAATCAAATTGCATGGATATTGTGACGTTTTCTAATGGACTCTTTTGAGGCCGACGTCGCCAGAAGTTAAATGTTTCCCTCCAATGAGAAGCAAAATGTGCATGCCAAGCGTTAACAACTTGATTTATCACAAATTTTCACGTCGCCGCTTCCTGTAGGCTCAAAGGGGAAAACGTTAACGTTATGTTAGAATTATGGTTAATACAAAATATGCAACTGAGAATAATGCATTGTACATGTAAGTTTTCATTAATTTTATTTTTATTTATTTATTTTTTTTGTTTTGAATATCCATAATTTTAGTCGTTCCTGGTTTCCTTCTGTTGATATGTTGGTCTTGTCTCTTTTAGTATGTTGTCTGTCTTTAACAAGCTTTTTGCATACAGAATTTTTCTTACTTTTGATATTATGAAGATTTCATCAATGTATTTCTTTTTCATTCCTGAATTTACCTTCTGATATCTGACATCAGCATCTGTACACCGTAAAATTCTACATATTGGGACAGACAGGACTGAGCAAATAGTGCAGACCCAGATCAGACTGCTCCTTTTGGAGCAGTCTGATCAGGGTCTACACTCTTTGCCATTCCCTCTGTATCTTTTGCAGGCATCACTGCATTGTAAAACCTAAAAAACCAAACTTTTCCATATTAGGACAATTACAGTAATTATTTTAGGTGTCCCATCTTTTTAATAGAATTTTACCTTGGACTAAATCTGACATGATATGTGATGTTGTCATCTGTATATGTCCCACAGACTAATATGTTGATCTTTTGATCCACACGCCAGTATATTATCTGGTGAAAAGGCTACACAATGAACACTTTCCTTGTGATATGACAGAATGGCCAATGGCTTTAACTTTTTACAGCCAAATATTCTTATCTGACTATCCCACCCTGCTGCAACCACAATTTTACCATCTTTTCGAGTCACAATATCATTAAATCCTGGATTTTTGACTGTTGCTTTGCTCCCTATCTTTATTTTCTCGTCTTTAACGTCGAGAGAAACTAAGTTTTGATCAACTGACCCTGAAAATCCTCTTTTAAGTTGTGAATTAAAATCCATACACATAACAGACTCCTCATGAACTTTGACCCTGTCCACCATTTTGTTTGTTCTCAAATCCCATAATGCAACACTACCATCCTCATAGCCAATGAATATGTCTGCTGCTTCTGGAGTCTGTAATACTTTGATTTTCATACACATACCCAATGGTTTGTCACAAGGGTCTGGTTTTAGACTAGAAACTAGTTTATACGAGTTAAGATCATGAATGTCAACCCGAGACTGTGTATCACTGGGAGTGGCAACTAAATTCTGTATTTCTAACAAACAGGCTCCACAAAATCCCATAGCAGAAGACTTTATCTTCCCTGCAAAAATAAAATAAAACTATATATTTTCTATGTTAAGCAGAAGCAACAACAACCACAAAAACTTGGATCTACCACTTCTGAAGATCTGAAGATCAAAGTTAAGGTCAATAACCACTGTGAGCTGACAGATCATGTCTCTGATTTAATAAATCAAACATCAAATTTTGCAAACTCATCAATGTCTTACTCCAGAGCTCTAGATAAGAGGGAGTATCTGACGATAATTGAGGGATAATTTTTCTTATTTCTCACTGAAACTATACATTGTGACCCCTCATCTGAACCGTCTCATTGAGACGGTTCAGATAAGGGGTAACAACGTATGTGTTTCTGCAGAGTTAACAAGAATTATCCCTAATTATCACCAGATACTCCCTCTTATCTAGAGCTCTGTTACTCTCAAGAAGAAAACTTCTCCTGTCATATCACAGTCCAGACATGACTTTACATTCTAAAGCTAGGAAATAAAACATAGAGGATATTTGAACTTTTCGGTGTAAGATCAACTTTTATTTCACCAAATGAACACAATAAGCAGTATTTTCAAAAGTGGCAAAGCCAAATACCACTTTTGGTGTTCATGAGTGAAATAAGAATTAATCTTACACTCAAATAGTTAAATTTTCTGCTTCTTTTATGTTTTAAAGTGGCATGTACTAAAACATGGAGTGGAGTTAACCTTTGGAGTGAAGTCTTGGAGTGGTGTGGTGTTTTGGAGTGAAGATTTGGAGTGAAATTATCTGACTCTTGATTAAAAAAATGTCTGGAAAAGTAACCATGCCTCACCTTTCAGGGGCAATGATCAGTTCTGGCTTGGCCTGATTATCCGAAATGACATAACAGCTTACTTGATGGCAAAATACTATGGACCAAGCAAGGTCAGGCCAAGTATACTTTTAGGAATAAATAATTAGACATTAATGCCATTCTGCATATGAATTATCAGCAACATACAGTCTTGGCAGTTTGAAATAGGTCTCTAGGGATACGATAATGAGTCTTGTCAAATAAACAAATTAAATTGTACCTTCTGAATGTTGGAAAAGATGTATTCTTACTTCTTACTGACTCACTGGCTGGCTGGGGTAGTGGTTCACTTATATACTTACTTGATTATCGGGTCTGCATTTCCATTGACACTGACAACTTATTTGTAAATTAAAAACGGACCCATGAGCAGTAGATCTGGTTTTAATCCCTATAGCCTTTGAGTCAAGGAAAGGTCATCTTCTGACCTTGTGTGACTTATTACTTGACTCATAAAGCCACTCCTAAATCCACTCCACTCCAAGACTCCACTCCAAAGGTTAACTCCACTCCACATTTTAGTATATGCCTTTTAAAATTGCTATTTTTAAGTTTATTCCACTACGTCAGCCATCATGACACAGACACAACTTTCTTTTCTAGCTGTTTTGCATAAAATTTGATGCTTCCAGTGTGTTTACTGAAAACAAAGTTTGCAACTGAAAAATAACTTGTAATTTCATATGATAAACAGACTTCAAGAAATTTGCTAAGAAAGAATGACTACAGGAGACTTATGCTGCCTAACAATGCTAAGTTATTAAAATCATAATGACATGCAATCATAAGTGACATAATTTATGCCAAGTCCGATAAGGTTTAGCCAATTAATCTACAAATAAATGAGACTATTTCATGAAAATAGTGAAATTTCAAGTGATAATTTCACTGTTTGAAACAGTGAGATTATCAATTTCGATTTCACTAAGAATTCTCTATAATTCATTGAAAAGTACATTAGAAAATTGGTGCACTGTACCTGGGCAAACTGATCATAGCCTTTGATTTTCACTGGATAAGGTGGCTGCACTGATGATGTAAACAGGGAAGGTTCTGATTAGACTGCACACACCTGTAAGGTGAATGGGAACACATCTATGTTTTGCAACCATTTTTGCAAAGGGAGACATTTTTTTGTGACTTCTTGTTCACTCTTGTTTATACTTAATAGAAGAAATTGATCTTAGAAGAGCAATTACTTCCTTTCAGAGTTGATCACCACTGAGAAAGGAGGCAAAAATGAAAATGGCAGAATTGCTTCCCCTTAAGTGTATCCATTCATCTCCAACACTTTTCTTCTGGAAAAGCTCATATTCTGAAAGAACAAACATGTACCTGTTTCAGTCCATCTTGCTTCACTTGGTGACCACACTTTAACCCAACCATCTCTGCCTTGTGTCAACAGACTACCAGCCTGAGTAAAGTCTATCCATAGTACAGAGTGACCAGGATGTGCCTGAAAAGTTGACGAGATCCTGCGTATCTTCATATCCCATGTGTGAACACTACCATTACTGTCTCCTGAATACAGGGACTCATCTGTCTGAAACTGGAATACAAAGATCAAGAAAAAGTGAGATTATGACACTTTCTTTGCAGGTTCCATGGAAACATGTTGTGGTCCCTAATCAGAACTGCCTCACTCTGTGCTGCAGTCCTAACAAGGGACAACTACAGTTACCTCCCATTATCTCAAACACTGATTTCTCAAATAATCCTCTTATATAAAAGCATAAAGTTTAGACATATTTTCTATTTTATTTTACATTTCAACTCCTGTAATCTCAGGGACCAGAAAATTTACTTTGAGATACCTGGGCCCAGTTGTTCAAAACGGATGATGTCCTTAGTTAACGAGATGTTAAAATTTCAGACATATTATACTAAAAAATCCTACCACTTTTTTGCCGAAAAAATGTGAGGAACTTTTGAATGCAACAGTTCCTCCATTTTTCCTACAAAAAATATGAGCCCACTTGATTTTATGCATAGTAGAAGACTTAAGGAATCACTGACTAACGACTGTTAAGCTAACAATGCTTTGAACAACGTGGCCCAGTAGTTTAAAATTAGCTTCAACTTCAAAATTATACCACCCTTACCAGAAAGTGCCAACTTTAACATGAAATATTTCGCAATAAGCAAGGTCTACACCGGCATGGGTGGTAAGGGCTAAAGCTTGTGGATTATCTTCTCGTACAGGCGGACAAACCGTGGTATAACTATTACATATCAAGACTTTACTGTCCTTATATTCTTACAGTTCTGTTCTCTCTTAGGCCATTCCAGGGAGGGATGCAACTTGCAAGGTATATTCCTATATAACAAGAATTCTGCATAATGCGATGTCTTGCCTGTTTGCACATTGTCACAAAACAGAGTGAATACAGAATGCTCAACAAAAAGTTGTGTTATTGTTTGACGTCCACGGTAAACAGCTATGGTCATGTCGGGATGGTCAGTTAACCTAACCACAGTATTCCTGGGCAGGCTTAGGCCTCCTAAGCGGCTAACAAGTACTAAGTGCACATACTTTCGCCAGTAACTGACAACTGCCCTTCTTGAATCAGCGGATGGAGAAATGAAAGTATGTGGCCAGACCTGGTTTCGAACCCAGGACCTCTGACTTATGAGTCAGGTGCCCTACCGATTGCGCTACGCGGCCCAGCCCTAAAGATGAAACACTTTGGTTTTAAAGTGCAGTAATGCGTCCAAAAGATGCCTAAGGAAAGGCAAATAGTGTAGACCCCGATCAGACAGCTCCTTTTGGGGCAGTCTGATCTGGATCTACACTGAATGCTTTGTCCCAATATATAAAATTTTTATGGTAATTGTGTTTATGACTCAAGTGTCATTGCCAGGCAGTAAGTAGCAATAACTGAAATGAGCAAGACCTCATCTGATTGTTCATTTGCACAGGCTGATATGTGCATGCACAGCTGGCATATACCAATACAGAGTTTTTTTTAGAGTGTATATGTCATTAGTAAACATTTTAGATGTCAGATTTCACAAAATGAATCTTTACATCTTTGTTTTGAATATTTTTTTGGTTTGGATTATATTATGCATCTAATACCAACAGATGTCAAGAAAATGTTTGACTATGAAAATATCTGTTGTATACCTATCCTTTCAGATAAATGTACTGATATTAAGTCAGACTCTTATTTAATTTTTGTTTAATTCATATGCATTAAATTGTATTTCACACAGAGCTCTAGATAAGAGGGGTATTTGAAGATAATTGGGGGATAATTTTCTTTATTTCTCATTGAAACCATATGTTGTGACCCCTCATCTGAACCGTCTCATTGAGACGGTTCAGATGAGGGGTCACAACATATTTTTTATCCAGGATTAACAAAAGTCATCCCTAATTAATACCAAATACTCCCCATTATCTAGGGCTCCTTCACACTAACCTTTAAAGCCGTTATAGGGTTGTCAACTCCTCTCAGGGTGTAGATAGGATCTGGGGGTGGTGGCCTGGCTGTCATAGTTTCATTCTGTTCTTCTGTCTGTTCTGCAAAACAGTAGTAAATATTTGAACTGCAGAATACTAATTTGTGCTTAAAGGGTTTGTAAACAATCAAAATGCACTACAGCACAATTTACATGTACATGTACTGCATTTCTTCAATAAGGCGTTTTTTGTCCCTATCCAAAACAATCCCAAAAATCTAGATCTGTCTTATAAGACAGATCTATTTTTTTTTGGATTATTTTGGAAGGGAAAATCCATCTTATAGCAGAATTTCATACGACTGATTTAGATGTTTTATGTTATTCTAGAGAAGGAAACCCCTGTACTATAGTCAAATTAATACATTAGGTACTCCCTCTGTGTGTAAAAATCTGTGAACCAAGATGCGGACTATTTACTCAACAAAGCAAGATATGACACATTTGAGCTAATTTAAGGTGGATAGGTACACTACCATGTTTTTTGCTGCCATTTACACAAAGGGGGACAACTTTTGTGATGTCCTGTTTGCTTTCCTGGGTGCTGAAACTCTTCCAATCAGGAATCTACCCTTAAAGTCTCCATAGTCCTATCAGCGGTAAAAACGCCTAAACGCAAATCATTGTAAAAAGCGGTTCAACCTTCGCGTTTAGTTATAAAATGTGGGTTGGTGTGCATATATTGAGTCATATAACTGGCAAAAAGTAGAGAATACAAGTTTTTGAAAAATAACAAATTGCTCCACAAAATACAATTTCCTGTTCTGGTTTCCCGTTTAGCAATGCTATATATAGTGATTGGGACTCCATGCCTGTACATTGTATTTTTACCATTTAATTAGTTATCATTGAAATCGAAAGTAGGTCATTTTAGTTGCCAACTAAAATTACCCAAATAAGTTTTCAAACTCCTCTTATGTGAAACTCAATGAGGTACTATTTTCTTAAAGCTGGCGAATCACTGTCATTTACAATTACGAAACTATAGTGAGCACCTTGCAGCGATACCTCATGATAAAATTTTTCATGCTGATAGAGCAATGGGGCCTTTAAAGAATGTGCTCTACTGGGGAGAAGTTATAGTAGGAGGGTTTCAAAATATAAACATTAGATAGCTATAAATTGGATAGCTAAAAAACAAATTGACTTAGTTTTACAGCAATGGTTTGTTAAGTATATATGAAAAGTGAAGACTCATGTAGTGTGTGCACATGGTCACTTTACCCTAATGATCCTATAATTTCAGACACCCAAAAGTCGGGCAAATAATGTCAGAAAATTCTTAGATAGAAAGTGGAATTTACATGTTAATGCCTCCAATGCTTAGTGAATGGCAAACGATGTAGACCCTCCAGGAGCCGTTTAATCTGGGTCTACAATGTTTGCTCGGACCTGTCTGTCCAAATATTTAGGGTCATTACGGTATTTTTAGTTCTTTGCACATGCACAGGATCGCCTTTTCTTACCCACTGGCCATCTTTCTGATAGAGCAAGTCAGTTTTTTCTAATAGGCAAGTCATGTGGAATTTTCTTGTCCTACACCATGCATTTTATTGTTCCACACAGATCACCCTACAGGGACGGATCCAGGAATTTTGGATAGGGGGTTCAAATTAGCTGCCCTATTAGTATCAGAATTATAATTGTTTGCTGATGATACTTCCAAGGACAATCATTCACCAGGACCTGTGTTCAGGGAAGCTAGTCCCCTGCCCTTACAAGAGAAGTAAACTTAGTCACTGAATCCCCTGCTCACTCAGCAGCAGCCCAAACCCATGAGAATCGAAACAGGCAGTACTGTTAATATCATCAGTATTAATTTATTATTATTATCAACTAGAAATAATAAAGTTGTTTTTTATAATCTTCAAAAAACAAAACAAAAAAAACAAAAAAAAAAACAGAAAAACAAAAAAGACCGATATAGATCTATTTGTAACTCCAGGTTTTTTTTTTCACACTTTGCCAGTACGTGTGATGTTATAGGAACGTTAGAAAATATTTAGATAAAAGTAAAATTTGTAAGGTTCTTAACAGGGTAATTTGTTGTTACTCATACAACAAGTATTAAATAAACTGATAAAATGCCATAGTTTTTGAGGTGGTTTGTGGTGATTTGGGGGTCACCCCCCGGGTGGTTTGTGGTATTTCGATGGACCATATTGGACTAAACCAAAAGACTCTTGACTAGACTATGTTGTAGATGTTTCATACCATCATTCATCAGAAATGAATGTAGGCTCCCTTGGCTTAAAAATATCTGTGAATGTATAGTAACAAAACACGTGTCCGAACTAAGGAGCCTCCGAGTAGCCTCCGAGACAGGTGGGACCACGTGACCTGCGCACGCAATGGCCGCCTTCCAGAAAATCGAGAGAAAAAATATCGAAATTTTATAGTTTTGTGGCGTTATTTTGGAAGCCAAGAGGAGATTTTTAGACTATATGATACTTTATTAACTGCTGTCAGAAGTTATGGCTGCGAGATAGTGACACATTCCCGTTATCGGCATATTTTCATGTTCAACTTTTGCGTCGTAAATTAGTGACCTAGATTGGGAGGGTGCTTATGTTCGGACATTTTGAATTTCTATTTTTGAGGCAAGTAAACATGGTGTAACTAGATCTAATCAATTTCTCTTGAATATCTATCACTACCTTGAATTAAGTTTGACGTTTTGCTGACGCTTTTCAACCCAGAAACTCTTACAAGAAGTGTTATGACTACAAACAAATTGGCAAAATTTCTGAATGATACAGTTGATTTTGACAAAGATCTGCCTCCACCTAAAGTCACACCAATAGTGCTGAGTGATAGTAAAGCAAGTTACATAAAGTCTCAAGTTGTCACAGCTATTGAACGTCGAGTTGTGTGGTGGTATCATAGTGGATGGAAGAGTGAGCAAGGTCTGAGATTCCTTCGTGACAACATTGACCAAGCCATCAGATCATATGGCCAAATTCATCTTTATGTCTGGTTAGGGACATGCGACCTAACTTTGAAAAGTCAAAGAAATGGTTATATATATTTAAATCTGGATCATGGTGCTTCCAGACTTATTCACAACCTTGAAAAAATTGTAGAAGTCAGCCAAAATAAAACTTTCAAAGTTACATTCTTGGAACTTCCTTACTACTCAATTAAAAATTGGAACAGTAGCCGGGGGCATAGGAACCCGTGTTCATTTGACACTCAAGATGATTTATTGAAAGATTCGGTGAAACTGGTGAATGAACATATTAATAGATTAAATGTGCAAAATAGATCACATAAACCAAGTTTCAATGTTGACCTACTAAGGTGTCGCAGCAACCGTGGGAGGAGAATTAAATATTATAACAATTACAATCTTTATCGAGATGGCATTCACCCAGATGTGGACCTGAGTAAGTGTTGGCTAAGAAAAATTACCCTGCAAATTAGGGAGGATTGTTATTAATTAAGAAAGTCTCTTTAAATAACCAGATGTGTGTGAGGGCTTGACCTCGCCATATTTCAGTATCGTCATATATACTGCTATATAGTGCCACATACTGCTACAGATTCTGAGAAAATCACTGCTAGAGATGGTTTTATTCTCACATGCCGCGGTTGTGTGTGAGGGCTGTCCTCAACATACCACTTTATAAAAGTTTAAGCTCTAGGCTCTTTTGTCAACTTTCTAATGTATTCTGGTTGTGTGTGAGGGCTTGTCCTCGCCATACCACTTGTCAGAAATATAAGAAGTTTTTAACTTCGGTATCAATAAACTATAACCAGGGTATGAATAAACTATAATTATAGAACAACAAAATATTACAAGAATGAATGAAGTTTAAACTCAAGAAATTTCCCATGTTCATGTGTCAACTTTCCCATATGCCCTAGTTGTGTGTGAGGGCTTGTCCTCGCCATAACACCTGTAAGAAGTATGTACAAATGAAGTCATAAACTTCTGTATCAGTAAACTATAATTATGGGAAGATTAGTAAATATAAATAGAGAACAAGATGATAATATAAGATTTCTGTACTAATCTATGGTTGAGTGCTGTTGACGCCACTATGTTATTATAAGGATTCCATGTTCAAGTGTTAGCAGTTCTATCAACAATCCAAAATGAGTGCCAAACAGGATAATAAAAGACCCAGGCAGTCATCAAGTGATACAAACAGCTCTGGCTATCTTTGCCAAAAATGTGACTCGCCAGAGAACAAAGTAGTTACATGTACAGGCTGTAAACTATCTTTTTGTACGAAATGTGCCAAAATTAGTGATCAGTTGTATGAGTGTTTAATGGGTGGTGAATTAGACGATTTCCACTGGACGTGTAGAAGTTGTAAAGCCATGTTTCCAACCCTTGAAAACATTGCAGGAACACTGCAAGATATTCAGAACAAAAATGATCGTCGAATGACGAATATTGAAAATAGAATGGAAAAGTTAGAGTCAAATACTAGAAATGAGGTAGCATTACAATTAACGGATATGAAAAGTAGTATATTGGATTCTATAAAAGGGGACATATGTTCAGTGGTTGATCAAAGGAGCAAAGAGTTAGAAGATAGGAAAAGAAGGGAACTAAATCTAACTGTCTTCAACCTTGCAGAACACCAGCATAGATCTGGTGCTGAGAACAAGCGTGCAGATGAATTAGATATACTGAATATTAGTGCCAGTTTGGGGTTAGAGAACCTTAATATAGTAACCTCTTTTAGGTTGGGTAAGAAGGATGACTCAAAAATAAGGCCACTAAAAATAGTATTAGATTCTAAGGCTCAAAGAAAATTTCTGCTGGACAATGCCAGACATATACCAAGAAAAGCTAATAAAGACTATCATAAGGTTATCATTTCAAAAGATCTTACCACACAACAGAGAGATGAAAGAAAAGAATTAATTAAGAACCGTAAACAGCAAAGGACCGCTCAGCAGGCGACAGGCAATCAGGAGAGAAATAGTGGTAGGGGAGCCAGCCCAACAACCAGGCAATTTGTCTTAAGTGAACCAGAAAATGTAGTGGAGATGCAAGTTGATGTAGGGTTACCCAGTCCAATTCATAGCAGTAACACACAGCACTCCCAATATTCCCAGTTAAATCAGTTAAATTTATCTGATAGCTCTTTGCATACTAGTGTTTTTGAACAAACAACAGTAGTTAATATAGATGAGGATCAAACTCTACCAGGTGGCATGCCATCAGAGGATTTTGGAGCATCTGGACGGCGTCTAGATGGCTCCTTTGATGTATAGGAACCCAGTTTTATCAATGTACATAGTGAGCCCCCTACTGATTTGAACAGTCCTGGGGTTTTTAATGTAAATACTAAAAGTGCATTGAAAATTTTGTATACAAACACTGATTGTCTAACTCAGTCTAAATTGGCAGAGCTGAATATATTATTGAATGAAGTACAACCAGATATCTTAGGGATAACAGAGGTTTTTCCTAAGCGTTCATTATTTGATCAACAGGAAGTTTTTTATGATATTGAAAATTATGAACTGTTTCTAAGTGATTTAAGGAAAGGCAGAGGTGTTGCATTGTATATAAAGAAACAGTTGAATCCAGTCCAAATTGAATTTCAGACAGATTTTGAAGAATCGGTGTGGTGCAAGGTTGGTCTGCAGAATCGAGACTGCTTGATAGTAGGATGTATTTATAGATCACCAAATGCCAATAGAGAAAGTTTTGATAATTTAAAAGAACTTTTTCAAGTGGTTAGAGATGCCAATTATAGTCATAAACTTATATTAGGTGATTTTAATTTTAGGGATATTGACTGGACAAATACATGCACCCGTGTTTCAGAAGAGCATATAGCAACCCAATTTTTAGAATGTGTTAGAGACACATTTTTCTTCCAACATGTTAAACAGCCAACAAGAATACGTCAAGGAAATGAACCATCAGTCCTAGATCTCATTTTTTCTAACGAGGAAGAAATGATTGGAAATATAAATTATCTTCCTGGAATTGGCAGAAGCGATCATTTGGTGCTTGTTTTTGAATTTAAATGTTACAGTACTCAGGAGTCGAAAGCCAGTACTAATCAGAGATTAAATTTTTTCAAAGGAGATTACACCACCATTAGACATATACTGGAAGACATAAATTGGAATAAAAAATTTGAGGGCATGAACTTGCTACAATCCTGGGCAGAACTTGCTGAACTTTGTGTCAAATTAATGAAGAAATACATACCGGTGAGTAGTTCTGATCAGGCTCGTAGGAAATTCAGGAAGCTCAACAGATCATGTTTGCAAGCAGTCAAGGAGAAACGTAAGAAATGGTTAAAATACAAATATTGTAAGTCTGACAACAATTATAATAATTATAAGGCTGCTAGAAATAAAGTAACATATGAGTTAAGACATGCACAATACAATTATGAAAAAGATCTTGCTTCCAAAATAAAATCTGACAATAAGATTTTCTGGAATTATGTACGTTCAAAATCAAAAGTCAAATCAACAGTGTCTAAGCTTCAAATGACAAATGGTTCCTTGAGTTCAAGTGATCAAGAGACAGCTACAACCCTAAACAGCTATTTTACCAGTGTGTTTGAGCCTAAAATAGATAAACAATTGCCAGATTTTCCAGCTCGACCATACAACTCAACCCTGAATGACGTAGACATAACTGAAGACCATGTAGAAAAGGCTATAAATGTTTTGAAATCAAGTAAAAGTCAAGGTCCGGACAATTTCCATCCTAAATTCCTTAAAGAGACCATACACCAGATTAAAACTCCATTGAAGATCATATTTACGAAATCTTTAAATGAAGGTATACTCCCTGAAATTTGGAAAACTGCAAACGTTAGTGCAATCTTCAAGAAAGGAGAAAAACAAAAACCGGAAAATTATCGCCCAATCAGTCTGACATCTGTCCCAGGGAAAGTAATGGAAAGGATTATCAGAGATGCTATAGTAACACATATGACAGTCAACAAATTGTTTTCTAGTGTTCAACACGGATTCATAAAGGGAAGATCTTGCACTACTCAGCTCCTGGAATTTATGGAAGATATCAGTGAGGCATTGGATAATGGGGAAGAAGTCGATGTGATTTACCTTGACTTTTGCAAGGCCTTTGATAAAGTGCCCCACTTTCATCTTCTGAAAAAAATTTTTGGGTATGGTATTCAAGGGAAAGTATATGAGTGGGTTAAAGATTTTCTGTCAAACAGGGTTCAAAGGGTGGTTGTTAATGGTTCTGAATCAAATTGGTCGGAGGTAACAAGTGGAATTCCTCAAGGCAGTGTGCTAGGGCCCATTCTGTTTCTAGTTTACATTAATGACTTACCTGATGTAGTGGAGGTGCTTATGAAACTTTTTGCCGACGACGCTAAACTATACCATAAAGTAACAAACCATAAAGAAAATGAACTACAGCAAAGTCTTGATAGTGCAGTCAAATGGGCTAAGGATTGGGAAATGTTCTACAATACTGATAAATGTCATCAGCTTCATATTGGAAAACATGAAACAGATTTTGAATATACCATGCAAGTAGGAACACATTCAACTCAGCTAGAAAGGGTAGAGAAAGAGAAAGATTTAGGAGTAATAGTCGACAGCAAATTAACTTTCAGAGACCATATCAATGCAAAAATAAATTTGGCAAACAGAAATCTAGGGATAATTTTTAGAACCTTTACATATCTTAGTCAGGAAGTATTTTTAGATCTATACAAATCCCTAGTTAGACCTCATCTAGAGTATTGTACGCCAGTTTGGTCACCCTACTATAAAAAGGATAGAATTATCTTGGAAAACGTGCAGAGAAGAGCTACAAAGCTGGTCAGTTCCTGTAAAAATTTGTCTTACTCAGAGCGTTTAAGAAAATTAGGATTGCCAACACTAGAGTACAGAAGAGAAAGAGCTGACTTAATACAAGTATTCAAAATTTTAAATGGTATTGACTGTATTGATAGGGAAAAGTTTTTTAAAACAGCGCAGTACACAGCAACCAGAGGCCATTCATCTAAGTTATACAAAGAAAGATCAAGACTCAATGTTCGTGCAAATAGTTTCTCCAACAGAGTAATAAATTCCTGGAATAGTTTGTCACAAACTGTAGTAGAAGCACCCTCCCTTAACGCGTTTAAAAGTCGCTTGAACAAACATTGGAGAAATCACCCAGAGAAGTTTGAAGCTGCATGCTATAAAGCAGGTCCTTCTAATGGACAGTACTATCGAAAAGCACCTCAAGAAGTCAGAGAGACTTATCTTGGTGTCGACGACTGGTAAAAGACTGGTAAAAGAGTACTACAATCCTAAATAGATGTAGTACTATGTTATGTCTGTTAGCTTCACATTATGAATAATAACGTTTGCTTTTGTTGATAAAGTACTTTGTAAACCAGCTATAAATCAATGAATACTGGGCACTTAATGTCGCATATTTTACATTTAGTCAAATTAGTGGAGGAAAACTTGTAATCTTCAAACCGAAAACCGAAATCAAGACAGCGAGCGATAAAAATTTTCAGCCGCCGATAGCCGCGAGCTATAATTTATCTCCCTTGATACGGGTAAAAGCCATCACCTTTTACCACGAACCTAATTCGATTATTTCGAAATCTGTACAGGCTCATCAGAATCTTCCGTATGTGTTTTTCAAATGTAGACTGGCACTCCCTATTCTCACAGTACTTAAGATACAAGCAAGTCTGACCAGAAACGGAGGACCAACAGTCCAACATACTATATGTAGTTGAGCTCTATAGTATCTCATCTAAATCCAAAGGCATATCTATTTGGGGTTTCTGCTTGTCAGTGTTAAAATTTTATCAGTTTATATTACTACCCCTGTGTGTTTAGGCAGAAATACGAACTCCATATTCTCACGGTATATGAATATTTTCCTCCAAATTAACAAATTAAATGCATGCAAAAATGTTTCCTTATTCAAAGTATTTAATATAACCATATTTCAATTTAATAAAGAAAGAAACGGCATGATTGGACAATTGTTTTCTATCTTATAGCCGCTTTTATCATCCTGGGGTGTTTCTTGTTACCAGGTTTGGTGCATTTTCTCTTTTTGGACTTTTAGAAGTGACAGCATCTTCAAAAACAGGCAGAAATGAAATCAAAGTTGTTCTGGTACTTTGTTTACCTGATGTCTATAAGCCACTACAAAAATAAGGAATACAAGAATACAAGAATACAAGATCTTTATGTCCAATTTTCGGCCCACATAGGAGCATACATAGAGGTATATAATATGTGAAACCAAATATATAATCAAGGAAAGAATTCCAAATGACAGATTACCTACTGGTTAAACAGAAATAATACTAACACACAGGCATACAGAGAGAGAGAGAGAGAGGTATCTAGCAATTATCTAACTTTGGTAAAAATAAGAATAAGCCCTTGATAGCAAGATGGTATGATTATGGTTATGTCATTCATCATCATAATAATAATAACCACTGTCATGAAACACAAATACTAAAGATATTACTGAATTTTTGATACAGAGCAATAAAGGTTAGGGGAAACATTGCATGTAAATGTTTATGACGCAACCCAATCGAAAAGACAATCCGGTGCATGCATGCTACAAAGTCATAAGTGCCCACCAAGACAGCCAAGATAAGAAAGCATGGGCATACTGCAAAGCTGCATGTACCCCCGAGTCTAACCCACCAAGGCAATCATAGTGCACACCATACCCACATGTCAATGTCATATTGATTCAGGCACCCACCAGTATCGCCAAACAACTGAGTTATGTCATATATCATGATCCACATTAGATACAAAGTATACCATAAACTTATACATAACCAGTACCTATCAGGTATTATATAACAATATGCTTCAGTATATCTCTATTCAATATCAATTGTCTAAGTTCAGATGAATATAGTTAGCAAGACTTTTAATTACATTCTGATCTTCACAATTAAGAAGCCATAGATACTTGTTTAGATTATTCAATCCTATAAAGTTTTTACATACCTTACTCGCTAACCCCATTAATGGCTCTCTAGAGGTACTAAAGGCAGGGCATTCAAGTAAAAAATGTATCTCGTCGCCCAAGACACCATGTGAGCATTTAGTGCATATTCGATCGGCCCTATCAATCCTTGCATATCTACCAGTTTCTATGTTGAGCTTATGGGATGAAATGCGGAGTCGGGTAATATCTCGTCTATATGGAAAATTTAGAAGAGATAGGTACTTCTCAAAGCCAAAATTGCTTTTTACTTTCGTATAAGTATCAAGTTTACCAACAGAACATTCCTGTTTGTTTGCATGCCATTCATTCAAGTACTTAGCCTTTAAGGCTTTTGTCAATTTGGCATGAAATGTAGATTGTTTCATTGACAGTGAATCAGAAAGTGGTAGATCAAGGAAGTTCGAAAGTTGTCTTACTGTATTATACCATGAATTACCAGATACCTCAATATCTTTAGAACATTGTAATGCATTATACAATAATGAGTTTGGGTGGAGATGCTCAATACGATACCAAAATTTAAACATGGCCTTAATTATGTCAATATAATAGGGATGTCTTCCTATCTCAGACATAACAGCAAAGTTAGAGCTTTTCTTATGAACACCCAATGTAAATTTAGCAAATTTCATATGAAGTTTATCAGGTTCACTGTTCAGATAAATTTTGTCTAGAGAAAGGCCATTTCTAAATTTTGAGCTAAAAGGATTAAAACATCCCCAAATTTCGCTACTATATAGTAATATTGGTTTCACAGTGTGGTCAAAAAGGTGTAAACTGGTAAATACTGATGGTTGTAAGTTTAAAACATTTTTACATAATTTATAAAAAGCTTTAAGCCCTTTTTTGTAAAGTTCCGCTTTGGTGTATGAAAAGGATCCTGATGAGGAAAAATACAGACCCAAATATCTATATTTAGAAACACATTCAATATCTTTGTTATGAGTTTTAAATTCATCCTTGATCAGTCTACCTGCCTTATTGAATACCATCACCTTAGTTTTACTGATATTTACTGTTAAGCACCAATCATCACAGAAACTCTGTAATTTATCAAGCTTAGCTTGTAATCCTGTGGCAGATTCTGATAAGATAACTAAGTCATCTGCATACATAAGACAGTGCAAATCAATATTGTTCAGATGGACAGAATCTGGGGTGGACTCTAAATATGATGGTAAATCGTTGATAAATATTTTAAATAAGTTAGGACTCAATGGGTCACCTTGTCGTACACCAACGCCTACATTGAAAGTCTCTGTCAGGGCATTAGCTATTCTAACACAAAACCTATTATTTGCATACATAGATTTTATAATATTATAAAATCTAGTCCCAATGCCAGTTTTTAGTAGCTTGATTTTGATACCAGTATGTATAACAGAATCGAAAGCTTTGCGAAAATCTACAAAGCATGCATATAGTTTACCACCTTTTTTATTGCAATATTTATCAATCAGTGTTTTCAAAACAAACATATGGTCAGATGTACGAGCCTTTTTCGTGAAACCTACCTGACATTTATCAATGACGGAATTATCAGTCACATATACATCTAATCTAGCATCTAATATAGAGTTAAAAACCTTTCCAACTGCATTTGTGATTGAAATACCCCTATAATTTGACGGGTCATATATATCATCAGATTAATGTAATGGTGTTATATAACCTTCAGACCAACAGGAAGGATATTGTCCATTTGACAGACAAGCATTAAAGATCTTTAGGAAACATGGCCCTAAAGCAGTCTGACTACATTTGAGCATTTCATTACAAATTGTGTCTAGCCCAGCAGCTTTCTGATTGATGAATAAGGAGACTTGTTTGTCTCTGGGATTTTATTTGTTACTACCGCGAGAATATGATTGCCGCGAGAATATGGAGTTCGACTTTATATTCATACGGTAATTTTTATTATGTACACCACATCTCGTAGGATTAACATTTGAGCCGCGACACGACAAAACCAACACTGTGGCATGTGCGCCTAGCGAAGACTCAGATCAGTCTGGGCATCAGCCTAGTCTGACCAGAGTCTTCACTTTGCGCTCAAAAGGTAGCTATGGGTCTGGGCTACCTCCATGCGGGCAGCGAAGACTCTGGTCAGACTGGGCGGATGCCCAGGCTGGTCTGAGTCTTCGCTGGGCGCACATGCCACTTTGTTGGTTTTGTTGTGACGCGGCTCATTTGTTTTTTTCTAGACCAGTGACCTATAAATCACTGTCTAGACTAAGGAAATTTTTAATTACTGGATCTATATACTAACACCTCTTAATATACGAACTAGATCTAAATAATGATAATTTTTACGAAGCTATTTTCGTTTTCGTGGTCCTTTACATTTCATCCAATCGTGCCACTCGGCAGATGTTCCATACGGTGGTGATTTTGGTATACTTGACTCCATTCAGTACCGTATTTGCTCCAAAATATTGATGCACCTACCCAACTCTCTAAATGGCTCGATTGTCTTTGAATATGCACAGGTCCATCTGATTTACCAGGACATGTGGCACAAATGGTTGCAAACGTGCACTCTCCGATCAGATGGTCTGAAATAAAGTTTCTCTGTTTGCCCGAGTATTTGGAGTAATTGTGGCTTTTATCATTGTCAGTTTAATTATCCTCAATATGTAGTCTACAGTTAAGAAGCTTTTGAGTACCCACTTTATAACTACATAATCTTCCAAGAGTCGCATCCTGAGAGGGCCGTTCATAAAGTTTCGCAAGTTGAAATCACTTAAAGTCATTTCATCTCCTGGTTTATCCAAACAGTTCTTAATGCTTCAGCCCCAAGATAGGAACTAAACAAAGATAGTAGCAGAAGCCTCTGGCCATCCACTTTAATACTACATAGGGTTTGTGGTGTCACATTCCATATCTGATACGCAGAGGGCCGTTTATAAAGTTTCTCAAAATAAATATCAAAATTTATAAATTCATTTTTACTTACAGCCCAATATTTCTTTATACTTCAGCCCCAAGATATTACCTTGACAAAGACTATAAGACTGTAAGCAGCCTCTGGGTAACATCTTGAGAAATATACCTGTTCTGTGGTGTCGTATTCCACATATTGCAACGAGGGGGTCGTTAAAAAATTATCAAATATCAATTAAAAACAAAACAAAACGCAACAGTTTTTTCATTGGGTTATCTCATTATATCTGAATACTTGAGTCCCAAGATAGGATCTAAACAAAGGTGCTATAAGCAGCCTCTGGATAATTCCATCAAACCTGTATATGTCTTGTGGTGTCACATTTCTTGTATTGTACGGAGAGGGTTGTTCATAAAGTGTAACAAACTTCAAATTCTAAAACTCATTTCATCTATTAGTTCATACTTGTTTTTCTAAATACTTCATCCCAAAGCAGTAAATTACATTACACTTTGAGAAGCCTCTGGGAAAAAACTTGAGATGTCATTATGATTTCTAATTACATTTATTGTACGAAGAGGGCCGATCATAAAGTTTCACAAGTTGAAATCACTAAAAGTTATTTCAGCTACTGGTTGATCCAAACATTTCTCAATGCTTTATCCCCAAGAAAGGAACTAAACAAAGACAGTATCAGAGGCCTCTGGGAAACCACTTTAATACTAAATAGGGTTTGTGGTGTCACATTCCATATACGGTGCGCAGAGGGTCGTTTATAAAGTGTCGCAATATAGATATCATAATCTATAAATTCATTTACAGTTACAGCCCAACATTTCTTTAAACTTCAGCCCCCAAGATACGAACAAGACAAAAGTGATGTAAGCAGCCTCTGGGTAACATCTTGAGAAATATACCGGTTCTGTGTCTTATTCCACGCATTGTAATGAGAGGGCCGTTTAAAAATTATAAAATTTCAATTAAAAACAGTTGTTTCACTGGGTTATTTCATTATTTCTAAATACTTCAGCCCCAAGATAGGAACTAACTAAAGGTGCTATAAGCAGCCTCTGGATAATTCCTTCAAACCTGTATAGGTCTTGTGGTGTCACATTCCTTGTATTGTACGGAGAGGGCCGTTCATAAAGTTTCGCAAGTTGAAATCGCTTAAAGTTATTTCATCTACTGGTTTATCCAAACATTTTTTTACACTTCAGCCCCAAGATACGACCTAGACAAAGATAATGTAAGCCGCCTCTGGGTACCCTCTTGAGAAATATACCTGTTCTGTGGTGTCACATTCCACGAGTTGTATCTAGAGGGCCGTTCAAAAAATATCAAATTTCAATTAAAAAAATAGTCGTTTTTCAGAGTTATCTCATTATTTATTAATACTTCAGCCCCAAGATAGGATCTAAACACAGATGCTATAAACAGCGTCTGGACAATTCCTTTAAACCTGTATAGGTCTTGTGGTGTCACATTCCTTGCATTGTGCGGAGAGGGCTGTTCATAAAAAGTAACAAACTTCAAATTCTAAAAGTTATTTCATCTGCTAGTTCATACTTGCTTTTCTAAATACTTCATCCCAAAAGCAGGATCCAAAAACAACATTACACTTTGAGAAGCCTCTGGGTAACCACTTTATATGTCGTTATGGTTTCACATTCCATGTATTGTATTAAGAGGGCCGTTCATAAAGTTTCACAAGTTGAAATCACTAAAAGTTATTTCAGCTACTGGTTTATCCAAACATTTCTCAATGCTTCAGCCCCAAGATAGGAACTAAACGAAGACAGTATCAGAGGCCTCTGGGAAAGCACTTTAATACTACATAGGGTTTGTAGTGTCATATTCCATATACGGTGCGCAGAGGGTCGTTTATAAAGTGTCGTAATATAGATATCATAATCTATAAATTCATTTACAGTTACAGCCCAACATTTCTTTAAACTTCAGCCCCAAGATACGAACAAGACAAAAGTGATGTAAGCAGCCTCTGGGTAACATCTTGAGAAATATACCGGTTCTGTGTCTTATTCCACGCATTGTAACGAGAGGGCCGTACAAAAATTATAAAATTTCAATTAAAAACAGTTGTTTCACTGGGTTATTTCATTATTTCTAAATACTTCAGCCCCAAGATAGTAACTAACTAAAGATGCTATAAGCAGCCTCTGGATAATTCCTTCAAACCTGTATAGGTCTTGTGGTGTCACATTCCTTGTATTGTACGGAGAGGGCCGTTCATAAAGTTTCGCAAGTTGAAATCGCTTAAAGTTATAGATCAACTGGTTTATCCAAACATTTCTTTACACTTCAGCCCAAAGATACGACCTAGACAAAGATGATGTAAGCAGCCTCTGGGTACCCTCTTGAGAAATATACCTGTTCTGTGGTGGTACATTCCACGAGTTGTATCTAGAGTGCCGTTCAAAAAATATCAAATTTCAATTAAAAAATAGTTGTTTTTCAGAGTTATCTCATTATTTATTAATACTTCAGCCCCAAGATAGGATCTAAACAAATATTCTATAAACAGCCTCTGGACAATTTCTTCAAACCTGTATAGGTCTTGTGGTGTCACATTCCTTGTATTGTACGGAGAGGGCTGTTCATAAAGTGTAACAAACTTCAAATTCTAAAAGTTATTTCATCTTCTAGTTCATACTTGATTTTCTAAATACTTTATCCATAAAGCAGGATCCAAAAACAACATTACACTTTGAGGAGCCTCTGGGTAACCACTTTATATGTCGTTATGGTTTCACATTCCATGTATTGTATTGAGAGGGCCGTTCATAAAGTTTCACAAGTTGAAATCACTTAAAGTTATTTCAGCTACTGGTTTATCCAAACATTTCTCAATGCTTCAGCCCCAAGATAGGAAATAAAAAAAGACAGTATCAGAGGCCTCTGGGAAACCACTTTAATACTACATAGGATTTGTGGTGTCACATTCCATATACGGTGCGCAGAGGGCCGTTTATAAAGTGTCGCAATGTAGATATCATAATCTATAAATTCATCTCTAGTTACAGCCCAACATTTCTTTAAACTTCAGCCCCAAGATACGAACAAGACAAAAGTGATGTAAGCAGCCTCTGCGTAACATCTTGCGAAATATACCGGTTCTGTGTCTTATTCCACGCATTGTAACGAGAGGGCCGTTCAAAAATTATAAAATTTCAATTAAAAACAGTTGTTTCACTGGGTTATTTCATTATTTATAAATACTTCAACCCCAAGATAGGAACTAACTAAAGGTGCTATAAGCAGCCTCTGGATAATTCCTTCAAACCTGTATAAGTCTTGTGGTGTCACATTCCTTGTATTGTACGGAGAGGGCCGTTCATAAAGTTTCGCAAGTTGAAATCGCTAAAAGTTATTTCATCTACTGGTTTATCCAAACATTTTTTTACACTTCAGCCCCAAGATACGAGATAGACAAAGATGATGTAAGCAGCCTCTGGGTACCCTCTTGAGAAATATACCTGTTCTGTGGTGTCACATTCCACGAGTTGTATCTAGAGGGCCGTTCAAAAATATCAAATTTCAATTAAACAAAATAGTCGTTTTTCAGGGTTATCTCATTATTTATTAATACTTTCGCCCCAAGATAGGATCTAAACAAATATGCTATAAACAGCCTCTGGACAATTCCTTCAAACCTGTATAGGTCTTGTGGTGTCACATTCCTTGTATTGTACGGAGAGGGCTGTTCATAAAGTGTAACAAACTTCAAATTATAAATATCATTTCATCTATTAGTTCATACTTGCTTTTCTAAATACTTCATCCCCAAAGCAAGAAATTACATTACACTTTTAGAAGCCTCTGGGAAGCCATTTTAGATGTCTTTATGATTTCTAATTACATTTATTGTACGAAGAGGGCCGATCATAAAGTTTCGCAAGTTGAAATCACTAAAAGTTATTTCATCTACTGGTTTATCCAAACATTTCTCAATGCTTCAGCCCCAAGATAGGAACTAAACAAAGACAGTATCAGAGGCCTCTGGGAAACCACTTTAATACTTCATAGGGTTTGTGGTGTCACATTCCATATACGGTGCACCGAAGGCCGTTTATAAAGTGTCGCAATATAGATTGATTGATTGGTTTGTTGCTTTACGTCCTAGGTAAACTGCTATGGTCGTGTCGGGACGGTCAGTTAACCTAACCACACTTTTCCTGGGCAGGCTTAGACCTCCTAAGCGGTTAACCAGTACTAAGTGCAATGACTTTCGCCAGTAACCGACAACTGCCCTTCTTGAATCAGTGGAAGGAGAAACGAAAGTATGTGGCCAGACCGGGTATCATAATCTATAAATTCATTTACAATTACAGCCCAACATTTCTTCAAACTTCAGCCCCATGATACGAACAAGACAAAAGTGATGTAAGCAGCCTCTGGGTAACATCTTGAGAAATATACCGGTTCTGTGGTGTCTTATTCCACGCATTGTAACGAGAGGGCCTTTCAAAAAATATAAAAATTTCAATTAAAAACAGTTGTTTCACTGGGTTATTTCATTATTTCTAAATACTTCAGCTCCAAGATAGGAACTAACTAAAGGTGCTATAAGCAGCCTCTGGATAATTCCTTCAAACCTGTATAGGTCTTGTGGTGTCACATTCCTTGTATTGTACGGAGAGGGCCGTTCATGAAGTTTCGCAAGTTGAAATCGCTAAAAGTTATTTCATCTACTGGTTTATCCACACATTTTTTTACACTTCAGCCCCAAGATACGACCTAGACAAAGATGATGTAAGCAGCCTCTGGGTACCCTCTTGAGAAATATACCTGTTCTGTGGTGTCACATTCCACGAGTTGTATCTAGAGGGCAGTTCAAAAAATATCAAATTTCAATTAAAAAAATAGTCGTTTTTCAGGGTTATCTCATTATTTATTGATACTTCAGCCCCAAGATAGGATCTAAACACAGATGCTATAAACAGCGTCTGGACAATTCCTTTAAACCTGTATAGGTCTTGTGGTGTCACATTCCTTGTATTGTACGGAGAGGGCTGTTCATAAATTGTAACAAACTTCAAATTCTGAAAAAAAACATTTCATCCACTAGTTTATACTTGCTTTTCTGAATACTTCAACCCAAAAGCAGGAAAAAAACCATTACACTTTTAGAAGCCTCTGGGAAGCCATTTTAGATGTCATTATAGTTTCTTTTTCCATTTGTTTTACGAAGAGGGCCGTTCATAAAGTTTCGCAAGTTGAAATCACTAAAAGTTATTTCATCTACTGGTTTATCCAAACATTTCTTAATGCTTCAGCCTCAAGATAGGAACTAAACAAAGACAATATTAGAAGCCTCTTGGCATCTTCTTTTAAACTTCATAGGTTTTGTGGTGTCACATTCCATATATGGTATCCAGAGGGCCGTTCTTAAAGTTTTGCAATATAGATATCATAATCTATAAATTCATCATCAGTTACAGCCCAACATTTTAATCATACTTCAGTCCCAAGATACAAACAAGACAAAAGTAATGTTAGCAGCCTCTGGGTAACATCTTGAGAAATATACCTGTTCTGTGGTGTCACATTCCACGAGTTGATACGAGAGGGCCGTTCAAAATTTATCAAATTTCAATAAAAAAAGGAGTTGTTTGATTGGGTTATCTCATTATTTCTAAATACTTCAACCCTAAGATAGGATCTAAACAAAGGTGCTATAAACAGCCTCTGGATAATTCCTTCAAACCTGTATAGGTCTTGTGGTGTCACATTCCTTGTATTGTACGGAGAGGGCTGTTCATAAAGTGTAACAAACTTCAAATTCCAGAAATGAATTCATGCACTGGTTCATCCCGCCTTTTCAAAATACTTTATTCCCAAAGCAGGATTAAAAAACCTATTACATTTGTAAAAGCCTCCGGAATCCACTTTAGATGTCATTATGGTTTCTATTTCCATGTATTGTACGAAGAGAACCGTTCATAAAGTTTCGCAAGTTGAAATCACTAAAAGTTATTTCATCTACTGGTTTATCCAAACATTTCTCAATGCTTCAGCCCCAAGGTAGGAACTAAACAAAGACAGTATTAGAAGCCTCTTGGCATCTACTTTTGAACTACATAGGTTTTGTGGTGTCACATTCCATATATGGTATGCAGAGGGCCGTTCATAAAAGTTTGCAATATAGATATCATAATCTATAAATTCATCTCTAGTTACAGCCCAACATTTATTCTTCAGCCCCAAGGTACGAACAAGACACAAATGATTTAAGCAGCCTCTCCGTAACATCTTGAATAAATATACACGATGTGTGGTGTCAAATTCCACGTGACATAACGAAAGGGCCGTTCAAAAATTATCAAATTTCAATTGAAAAAAAAAGAGGGAAAACTGTTGTTTCCCTGGTTTTTTTCATTATTTCTCAATACTTCAGCCCCAAGATAGGATCTAACTAAAGGTGCTATAAGCAGCCTCTGGATAATTTCTTTAAACATGTATAGGTCTTGTGGTGTCACATTCCGTGTATTGTACAAAGAGGGCTGCTCACAAAGTGTAACAAACTTCAAATTCTAAAAAACATTTCATCCACTAGTTTATACTTGTTTTTCTGAATACTTCATCCCCAAAGCAGGAAAAAACGCATTACACTTTAAGAAGCCTCTGGGAAACCACTTAAGATGTCATTATGGTTCCTATTTCCATGTATCGTACTAAGAGAACCGTTCATGAAGTTTCGGAAGTTGAAATCACTAAAACTTATTTCATCTACTGGTTTATCCAAACATTTCCCAATGCTTCAGCTTCAAGATAGGAACTAAACAAAGGCAGCATTAGAAGCCTCGTAGCTTCTACTTTCGAACTACATAGGTTTTGTGGTGTCACATTCCATACATGGTATGCAGAGGGCCGTTCATAAAAGTTTGCAATATAGATATCATAATCTATAAATTCATCTCTAGCTACAGCCCGACATTTATACTTCAGCCCCAAGATACGAACAAGACAAAATGATGTAAGTAGCCTCTTGTTAACATCTTGAGAAATATACATGTCCTGCGGTGTCAAATTTCAATTTAAAAAACAAAAAAAAGGCAAACAATTGTTGCCCTGGGTTATTTTATTATTTCTAAATACTTCAGCCCCAAGATAGGATCTTACTAAAGGCGCTATAAGCAGCGTCTGGAAAAGTTCTTTAAACCTGTATAGGTCTTGTGGTGTCACATTCCTTATATTATACGGAGAGGGCTGTTCACAAAGTGTAACAAACTTCAAATTCTAAAAAAAAAAAAACATTTCATCCACTAGTTTATACTTGCTTTTCTAAATACTTCATCCCTAAAGCAGAAAAAACGCATTACACTTTTAGAAGCCTCTGGGAATTCACTTTAGATGTCAGTATGGTTTCTATTTCCATGTATTGTACTAAGAGGGCCGTTCATAAAGTTTCGCAAGTTGAAATCAATAAAAGTTATTTCAACTACTGGTTTATCCAAACATTTCTCAATGCTTCAGCCCCTAGGAAGGAACGAAACAAAGCTAGTATTAGAAGCCTTTTGGCATTTACTTTCGAACTACATAGGTTTTGTGGTGTCACATTCCATATATGGTATCCAAAGGGTCGTTCAAATAGTTTAAAAAAATAGATATTATAATGTATAAATTCATCTTCAGTTACAGCCCAACATTTCTTCATGCTTCAGCCCCAAGATGCGAACAAGACAAAAGTGATGTTAGCAGGCTCTGATTAACATCTTGAGAAATATACCCGTTCTGTTGTGTCACATTCCACGAGTTGATACGAGAGGGCCGTTCAAAATCAATCAAATTTCAAAAAAGAAAGCAGTTGTTTCATTGGGTTATCTCATTATTTCTAAATACTTTAGCCCCAAGATAGGAAAACTGTATATGTCTTGTGGTGTCACATTCCTTGTATTGTACTGAGAGGGCTGTTCATAAAGTGTAACAAACTTCAAATTCTATTAATAATCATTTCATCCACTGGTTCATCCCAGCTTTTCAAAATACTTCAGCCCCAAAGTAGAAATTAACCATTTCACTTTAAGAAGCCTCTGGGAAACCACTTCACCTTTTACCACGAACCTTATGCGTATTTACGATTCGATTAGTTCGAAGTCTGTACAGGAGCATCTGAGTCTTCTGTGTGTGATTTTCTTATATAGGTATATTTATAATTTTGATTATGAACACCGCACCTCATAGGATTAACATTTGAGCCGCGACACGACAAAACTCACAATGTGGCGTGTGCTCCGAAGACTCCTGAATAAAAGATCTGGGCGCTCTGATTAGACTGAGCGGATGCCCAGGCTGGTCTGAGTCTTCGCTTGGCGCACATGCCACTTTGTAGGCTTTGTAGTGACGCGGCTCATTTGTTATATCCTAGCTCTTCTGAATATAAGAACTAGATCTAAAGATTGACAATTTACGAAGCTATTTTCATTTTGTCAGTGATCTTTTACTTTTCATCCAGTCGTGCCACTCTGCAGATGTTCCATGCGGTTGTGATTTTGGTATACTTGACTCCATTCAGTACCGTGTTTACTCAAAATATTGATGCCCTCACCCCACCCTCTAAATGGCTCGATTGTTTTTGAATTTGCACAGATCCATCTGATTTACCAGGATATGTGGCACAAATGGTTGCAAACGTGCACATCTCCAATCAGATGGTCTGAAATGAAGTTTCTCTGTTTGCCCCAGCATTTGGAGTAACTGTGGTATTTTACTTGAGATATATCAATGGTCAGTTTAATTATCCTCAATATGTGGTTTAAGGCAGTTTCAGAAGCTTTTGCGTACCCACTTTATAACTTACATAATCTTCCAAGTGTCGCATTCAACGCATTGAAATGAGGGGGCCGTTCATTAACTTTCGCAAGTTGAAATCTAAAAGTTATTTCATCTACTGGTTTATCCAAACATTTCTTAATGCTTCAGCCCCAAGATAGGAACTAAAGAAAAACAGTGTCAGAACCCTCTTGGCAACCACCTTAGAACTACATAAGTTTTGTGGTGTCACATTCCATATAAGGTACGCAGAGGGCCGTTCAGAAAGTTTTGCAAAACAGATATTTTAATTCATAAATTCATTTTCAGTAACAGTCCAACATTTCTTTATACTTCAGTCCCAAGATACGACCTAGACAAAGATGAAGAAAGCAGGCTCTGGGTAACATCTTGAGAAATACACCTGTTCTGTGGTGTCACATTCCACGTGACGTAACGAGAGGGCCGTTCAAAAATTATCAAATTTCAATTTAAAAAACAAAAAAAAGGGAATACAGTTGTTGCACTGGGTTATTTCATTATTTCTAAATACTTCAGCCCCAAAGAAGGATCTTACTAAAGGTGCTATAAGCAGTCTCTGGATAATTCCTTTAAATCTGTATAGGTCTTGTGGTGTCACATTCCTTGTATTGTACAAAGAGGACTGTTCATAAAGTGTATAAAAACTTCAAATTAAAAAAAGCAAAACATTTCATCCACCAGTTAATACTTACTTTTCTAAATTCTCCATCCCGAAAGCTGGTAAAAATCATTACACTTTTAGAAGCCTCTGGGAAACCATTTTAGATGTCATTATAGTTTCTATTTCCATGTATTGTACGAAGAGGGCCGTTCATAAAGTTTCGCAAGCAGAGATCACTAAAAGTTATTTCATCTACTGGTTTATCTAAACATTTCTTAATGCTTCAGCCCCAAGATAGGAACTAAACAAAGACAGTATAAGAAGCCTGTTGGCATCTTCTTTCAAACTACATAGGTTGTGTGGTGTCACATTCCATTTATAGTATCCAGAGGGCCGATCATAAAGTTTTGCAATATAGATATCATAATCTATAAATTCATCTTCAGTTACAGCCCAACATTTCTTCATACTTTAGTCCCAAGATACGAACAAGACAAAAGTAATGTAAGCAGCCTCTGGGTAACATCTTGAGAAATATACCTGTTCTGTGGTGTCACATTCCACGAGTTGATACGAGAGGGCCGTTCAAAAAATATCAAATTTAATAAAAAAAAGCAGTTGTTTCATTGGGTTATCTCATTATTTCTAAATACTTCAGCCCCAAGATAGGATCTAAACAAAGGTGCTATAAACAGCCTCTGTATAATTCCATGAAACCTGTATAGGTCTTGTGGTGTCACATTCCTTGTATTGTACAAAGAGGGCTGTTCATAAAGTGTAACAAATTTCAAATTCTACAAATGAATTCATCCACTGGTTCATCCCGGCTTTTCAAAATACTTCATCCCCAAAGCAGGAAAAACATTACACTTTAAAAAACCTCTGGAAAACCACTTTAGATGTCATTATGGTTTCTATTTCCATGTATAGTACGAAGAGGGCCGTTCATAAAGTTTCGCAAGTTGAAATCACTAAAAGTGATTTCATCTACAGGTTTATCTAAACATTTCTTAATGCTTCAGCCCCAAGATAGGAACTAAACAAAGACAGTATAAGAAGCCTGTTGGCATCTACTTTCAAACTACATACGTTTTGTGGTGTCACATTCCATATATGGTATCCAGAGGGCCGTTCATAAAGTTTCGCAATATAGATATCATAATCTTTAAATTCATCTTCAGTAACAGCCAAACATTTCTTTATACTTCAGTCTCAAGATACAAACAAGACAAAAGTAATGTAAGCAGCCTCTGGGTAACATCTTGAGTAATATACCTGTTCTGTGGTGTCCTATTTTACGAGTTGATACGAGAGGGCCGTTCAAAATTTATCAAAGTTCAATAAAAAAGCAGTTGTTTCTTTGGGTTATCTCATTATTTCCAAATACTTCAGCCCCAAGATAGGATCTAAACAAAGGTGCTATCAACAGCCTCTGGACAATTCCTTCAAACCTGTATAGGTCTTGTGGTGTCACATTCATTGTATTGTACGGAGAGGGCTGTTCATAAAGTGTAACAAATTTCAAATTCTACAAATGAGTTCATCCACTGGTTCATCCCGGCTTTTCAAAATACTTTATCCCCATAGCAGGAAAAACACATTACACCTTAAGAAGCCTCTGGAAAACCACTTTAGATGCCATTATGGTTTCTATTTCCATGTATAGTACGAAGAGGGCCGTTCATAAAGTTTCGCAAGTTGAAATAACTAAAAGTGATTTCAACTACCGGTTAATCCAAACATTTCTTAATGCTTCAGCCCCAAGATAGGAACTAAACAATGACAGTATAAGAAGCCTCTTGGCATCTTCTTTCGAACTACATAGGTTGTGTGGTGTCACATTCCATTTATAGTATCCAGAGGGCCGTTCATAAAAGTTTGCAAAATAGATATCATAATCTATAAATTCATCTCTAGTTACAGCCTAACATTTATTCATACTTCAGTCCCAAGATACGAAAAAGACAAAAGTTCTGTAAGCAGCCTCTGGGTAGCATCTTGAGAAATATACCTGTTCTGTGGTGTCACATTCCCCGTGACATAACCAGAGGGCCGTTCAAAAACTATCAAATTTCAATTTAAAAACCAAAAAAGGGAAAACAGTTGTTTCCCTGTGTTATTTCATTACTTCTAAATACTTCAGACCCAAGAAAGGATCTAACTAAAGGCGCTATAAGCAGCCTCTGGATAATTTCTTTAAACCTGTATACGTCTTGTGGTGTCACATTCCTTGTTTTGTACAAAGAGGGCTGTTCATAAGGTGTGACAAATTTCAAATTCTAAAAAACATTTCATCCACTAGTTTATACTTCCTTTTCTAAATACTTCGTCACCAAAGCAGAAAAAAACATTACACTTTTAGAAGCCTCTGCGAAACCATTTTAAATGTCATTATAGTTTCTATTTCCATGTATTGTACGAAGAGGTCCGTTCATAAAGTTTCGCAAGCAGAAATCACTAAAAGTGATTTCATCTACTGGTTTATCCAAACATTTCTTCATGCTTCAGCCCCAAGATAGGAACTAAACAAAGACAGTATAAGAAGCCTGTTGGCATCTTCTTTCAAACTACATAGGTTGTGTGGTGTCACATTCCATTTATAGTATCCAGAGGGCCGATCATAAAGTTTAGCAATATAGATATCATAATCTATAAATTCATCTTCAGTTACAGCCCAACATTTCTTCATACTTCAGTCCCAAGATACGAACAAGACAAAAGTAATGTAAGCAGCCCCTGGGTAACATCTTCAGAAATATACATGTTCTGTGGTGTCACATTCCACGAGTTGATACGAGAGGGCCGTTCAAAATTTATAAAATTTCAATAAAAAAAAGCAGTTGTTTCATTGGGTTATCTCATTATTTCTAAATACTTCAGCCCCAAGATAGGATCTAAACATAGGTTCTATCAACAGCCTCTGGACAATTCCTTCAAACCTGTATAGGTCTTGTGGTGTCACATTCCTTGTATTGTACGGAGAGGGCAGTTCATAAAGTGTATAAAATTTCAAATTCTACAAATGAATTCATCCACTGGTTCATCCCGCCTTTTCAAATACTTCATCCCCATAGCCGGAAAAACATTACACTTTAAGAAGCCTCTGGAAAACCACTTTAGATGCCATTATGGTTTCTATTTCCATGTATAGTACGAAGATAGCCGTTCATAAAGTTTCGCAAGCAGAAATCACTAAAAGTTATTTCATCTACTGGTTTATCCAAGCATTTCTTAATGCATCAGCCCCAAGATATGAACTAAACAATAACAGTATATGAAGCCTGTTGGCATCTACTTTCGAACTATATATGTTTTGTGATGTCACATTCCATATATGGTATCCAGAGGGCCGTTCATTAAAGTTTGCAATATAGATATCATAATCTATAAATTCATCTCTAGTTACAGCCCAACATTTCTTTATACTTCAGCCCCAAGATACGAACAAGACAAAAATGATGTAAGCAGCCTTTGGGTAACATCTTTAGAAATATACCTGTTCTGTGGTGTCACATTCCCCGTGACATAACCAGAGGGCCGTTCAAAATTTATCAAATTTCAATTTAAAAACCAAAAAAGGGAAAACAGTTGTTTCCCTGGGTAATTTCATTATTTCTAAATACTTCAACCCCAAGATAGGATCTAACAAAAGGGGCTATAAGCAACCTCTGGATAATTTCTTTAAACCTGTATACGTCTTGTGGTGTCACATTCTTTGTATTGTACAAAGAGGGCTGTTCATAAAGTGTGAAAAAATTCCAAATTCTAAAAAACATTTCATCCAATAGTTTATACTTGCTTTTCTGAATACTTCATCCCCAAAGTAGAAAAAAAATATTACACATTAAGAAGCCTCTGGAAAATTTATTTAGATGTCATTATAGTTTCTATTTCCATGTATTGTACGAAGAGGGCCGTTCATAAAGTTTCGCAAGCAGAAATCATAACGCACAACCACTTTGTTGGTTTTCTCGCGTCGCGGCTCAATTATACTTTAATATTATTCATTTTAACAACTAGATTTATCACAGCGTTTCTTAATACTACAGCCCCAAGATAGGCACTGCCGAAAGTCAGTTTAAGAAGCTTCTGGGAAACCTCTTTACAACTTAAGAAGTTAATAAGTGTTGTGGCGTTACATTCCATGTACTAGATGAGGAGGGCCGTTCATAAATTTTCTACAGATGAAATCACTGATACACGTAGTTATTTCATCTATTGATTTTTCAAAAATTTATAAAAACTTCAGCCCCAAGTTAAGATCTAAAGAAATGTATTTAAAGCAGCCTCTGAATAACTCCTTTAAATCTGCAAAAGTTTTGTTGTGACACATTCCCGGTATTTTCCGGAGAGAGCTGTTCATAAAGTGTAACCAATTACAATTACTAATGATCATTTTATCAACTGGTTCATACAAACATTTCCAGATACTTCAGCCCCAAGATAGCAACTAACCAGAGACAGTTTAAGAAGCCTCTGGGGGGTTTTGTGGTGTCACATCCCATGTATTGTACAAGAGAGCCGTTCATAAAGTTTCGCAAAGAGATAACACTATTTATAAATTCTTTTTCAGCAATAGACCAACATTTCTTAATTCTTCATCTCCAAGATGCGAACTAAACGAATGTGCTGTAGGCAGCCTCTAGATAACTTCTTCAGAGATAAACCAGTTCTGTGGTGTCGCATTCCCTGTATTGTAATGCAAGGGCCGTTCAAAAATTATCAGAAATTTCAGTTAGTGAAAAAAAGTTGTTTCAATGTTTAATCTCATTTTTCTTAATACTTCAGCCCCAAGATAGGATCTTTACAAGGGTGCTCAAAGCGGCCTCAGGATAACTCCGTCAAATCTAAATAGGTTTTGTAGTGTCACATTCCTTGTATAATACGGAGAGGGTTGTCCATAAAGTGACACCAACTGCAATTTCCATAAATAATTTCATCCATTGTTTAATCCTAGCATCTCTAAATACTTCAGCCCCAAGATAGAAACTAACCAAAGACAGTTTAAGAAATCTCAGGGTAACTACTTTAAAAATACAAAGGTTTTGTGGTGTGACATTCCTCGTTTTGTACAAAGAGGGGCGTTCATAAAGTTACGCAAAGAGATAACACCATGTATAAATTCTTTTTCAGCAATAGACCAATATTTCTTAATTCTTCATGTCCAAGATGCGAACTAAACGAATGTGCTGTAGGCAGCCTTAAGATAACATCTTTAGATATAAACCGGTTCTGTGGTGTCACATTCCCTGAATTGTAATGCAAGGGCCGCTCAAAAATTATCAGAAATTTCAGTTAGTCAAAAAAGTTGTTTCAATGTTAAATCTAATTTTTCTTAATACTTCAGCCCCAAGATAGGATCTTTACAAGGGTGCTCAAAGCGGCCTCAGGATAACTCCGTCAAATCTAATTAGGTTTTGTAGCGTCAAATTCCTTATATTATACGGAGAGGGTTGTCCATAAAGTGACACCAACTGCAATTTCTATAAATCATTTTATCCACTGTTTAATCCTAGCATTTCTAAATACTTCAGCCCCAAGATAGAAACTAACCAAAGACAGTTTAAGAAGTCTCAGAGTAATCACTTTAGAAATACAAAGGTATTGCGGTGTCACATTCCTCGTATTGTACAAAGAGGGCCGTTCATAAAGTTACGCAAAGAGATAACACTATTTATTAATTCTTTACCAGCAATAGACCACTATTTCTTAATTCTTCATCGCCAAGATGCGAACTAAAATGTGCTGTAGGCAGCCTCTAGATAACTTCTTTAGAGATAAACCAGTTGTGTGGTGTCACATTCCCTGTATTGTAATGCAAGGGCCGTTCAAAAATTATCAGAAATTTCAGTTAGTCAAAAAAGTTGTTTCAATGTTAAATCTCATTTTTCTTAATACTTCAGCCCCAAGATAGGGTCTTTACTCAGGTGCTAAAACCGGCCTCAGGATAACTCCGTCAAATCTAATTAGGTTTTGTAGTGTCACATTCCTTGTATTATGCGGAGAGAGTTGTCCATAAAGTGATACCAACTGCAATTTCTATAAATCATTTTATCCACTGTTTAATCCTAGCATTTCTAAATACTTCAGCCCCAAAATAGAAACTAACCAAAGACAGTTTAAGAAGTCTTAGGGTAACCTTAAGAAGTCTCAGGGTAATCACTTTAGAAATACAAATGTATGATGGTGTCACATTCCTCGTATTGTACAAAGAGGGGCGTTCATAAAGTTACGCAAAGAGATTACACCATTTATAAATTCTTTTTCAGCAATAGACCAATATTTCTTAATTCTTCATCTCCAAGATGCGAACTAAACGAATGTGCTGTAGGCAGCCTCTAGATAACATCTTTAGATATAAACCGGTTCTGTGGTGTCACATTCCCTGTATTGTAATGCAAGGGCGGTTCAAAAATTATCGGAAATTTCAGTTAGTCAAAAAAGTTGTTTCAATGTTTAATCTCAATTTTCTTAATACTTCAGCCCCAAGATAGGATCTTTACAAAGGTGCTAAAAGCGGCCTCAGGATAACTCCGTCAAATCTAATTAGGTTTTGTAGCGTCAAATTCCTTATATTATACGGAGAGGGTTGTCCATAAAGTCACACCAACTGCAATTTCTATAAATCATTTTATCCACTGTTTAATCCTAGCATTTCTAAATACTTCAGCCCCAAGATAGAAACTAACCAAAGACAGTTTAAGAAGTCTCAGGGTAACCACTTTAGAAATACAAAGGTCTTGTGGTGTCACATTCCTCGTATTGTACAAAGAGGGCCGTTCATAAAGTTTCGCAAGGTGATAGTTATTTTATCCACTGGTTTATCAAAACATTTCTTCATACTTCAGCCCCAAGATAGAATTAAAACAAAGGTACTGTAAGAGGCTTCAGGACAACTTCTTCAAACCTCGATAGGTTTTGTGTTGTCACATTCCTAGTATTGTACGGAGAGGGCTGTTCATAAATTGTCAGCAACTACAATTCCTATCAATCATTTAACCACTGGTTTATCCCAGCGTAACTTAAAACTTCAGTCCCAAGATAGGAACTTCCAAAAGTCGGTTTTTCAACTTGATAAGTTTTGGGGTGTCACATTCCATGTGCTGGTAAAGAGGGCCGTTCATAAAGTTTCTAAAAGTGAAATCACTGATAGCCATTTCATCTACTGGTTTATCCAAACATATATAAATACTTCAGCCCCAAGTTAGGATCTAAAGAAAGGTACAACAAGCAGCCTTTGGATAGCTCCTTTAAATCTGAATAGATTTTGTTGTGTCACATTCTTTGTATTGTAAGTTGAGGGCTGTTCATAAAGTGTCGCCAACTACAATTACTATTAATTATTTTACCCACTGGTTCTTCCCACAATATCCAGATACTTCAGCCCTTAGATAGGAACTAACCAAAGTCAGTTTAAGAAGCCTCTGGGCATCTACTTTAGAACTACATAGGTCTTGTGGTGTCACATTCCATGTATTGTACGGAGAGGGCTGTTCATAAAGTTTCACAAAGAGATATCACCATTTATAAATTCATTTTCAGTTATAGACCAACATTTCTTAATACTTCATCTCCAAGAGATGAACTAGACAAAAGTGTTGTAAGCAGCCTCCGGATAACTTCCTTAGAAATATACCAGTTCTGTGGTGTCACATTACCTGTGTGGTAATCAGAGGGCCGTTAAAAAATTATCACAAATTTCAGTTACTCAAAAAAGTTGTTTTAATGTTAAATCTCATTTTTCTTCCTACTTCAGCCCCAAGATAGGATCTTCACAAAGGTGCTTAAAGCGGCCTCCGGGTAACTCCTTCAAACCTAAATAGGTTTTGTGGTGTCATATTCATTGTATTGTACAGAGAGGGCTGTTCATAAAGTGACACCAACTGCAATTTTTCTTAATCATTGTTTCCACTAATTAATTCCAGCATTTCTAAATACTTCAGCCCCAAGATAGAAACTTAGATACTAACCAAAGACAGTTTAAGACGCCTCAGGGTAACCGCTTTAGAACTACATAGGTATTGTGATGTTATTTTCCCTGTTCAAAGAGTGTCGTTCATAAAGTTTCGCAAAGTGAAATCACCAATAATTCATTTTCAGTCGAAGCCCAACATTTCTTAATATTTCATCCCCAAGATAGGAACTAAACAAAGATGCTATTAGCAACCTCTGGGTAACTACTTTAGAACTATACAGGTTAGGTGGTGTCACATTCCTTGTGTCGTAATTGGAGGGCCGTTCATAAACTATTACAAATTGCAATTACTAAAAAAAACAACAGATTTTTGGTTTACTGGTTCATCTTATTATTTATCATACTTAGCCCAAAGATTTTTTTACAGAGTATGACAATCAATGAGGGATTAGTATTATGTGCATCCATCAAATTATAACACAAACATATCCCAGCGGCCTACCTACTCCACAAAGTACAGTGTAAGCCCCCCGACCCCCCCCCCCCCACCCACAGGGGGGGGGGGAGAGAGAGAGAGAGAGAGAGAGAGAGAGAGAGAGAGAGTGAGAGAGAGAGAGAGAGGTGTATGGTCCAGTCAAATCCTAAAGTCAAACACACGCACAGTAAAAAAATTCCGTCGACTTTACCATTTCCTGTTATTTTTACGGGAGCCCGTAATTATTGGCGGAATTATAACGCAGAGTAGTGTAGAATAAGACGGATACTGTTTTGTTCATATAGCCCTTCAACACTTTAAAGGTATTTTCGAGTGCAGTCAGTTAGCATAACTCTACCATATCGAGATTTCTAAAAATGTTTACAGGTAGACGGCCGTAAAAATAACGGGAAATGGACGGGGGGCTGGTTGCCAGGTATTCTACCGTAAAATCTACAGAAATATTTTACATTGCGAGAGAAATAAAATAGCAGTATCCTTTTAAATTTTTTTTAAAAAGTTACCCGGAGGCTAGCAAGATTCGGGCCTCTCGCCCATGCTATGTTTAGCTCTTCAGAAGAGACACGTTTTAATAACCAGGCTTTCTAGAAGCAGCGGGAAGGTGTGTTTGTAGGAGGGGGAGTGGGGGTGTAATCAGGCTTTCAAGAAGCGGGGTGGGAAGTTGTGTGTACAGGGTGTGTACCCAGCAGGCACATAACGTTGAAATGACGTCGTACTGACGTCTATGCGACGTGATGACGTCACACCGACGTCAGTACGACGTTATGTGCCCGCTGGGTAGGGCGGGTGGGGGCGGAGTGCTGGTCGGTGAATTTACTATTTGTTCTGCCTCATGAACGGGAGACATGCCTGAAAGGAATGAATCCTGCTGTATAAATAATTTATTAGATAGGCCTACACAACCAGTCTGAACGCTAACATGCACGGACCTGTACCCAGTCATACATACAACGTAGAAATAACGTGGTATTGACGTCTTTTGCAACTCCGTTTGTCGTTATGACGTCCGTCACCGATTTCATATTTTCCCTTCGTTTCAACGTGTCCTCTTGGACAGATAGTCACTTCAAAAACATAAAAGTCAGAAGCAGAATTAAAATATTTTGTCAATAAAAGGAATTATTTCATTCTCATAGGCTCAAACTAACTCAAATACGGCAGAAGGGCCGTACAGTTTCAATCAGTGTAAAATAACCAAGTATGGTGCTGTCTATTACCCAAACAATCTCAAGGAAAGCAACCCAAAAAGCCTTATCCTTATCGCTCGCGGTTCTGCTAACGCTCGCAGTTTTTATCGCTCGCTGTCTTGATTTTAGCAACCCGAAAGTAGAAAAATCTCCAAATCGAAAGAGTATCGCCAGACGCTTGATACGCTCTTTTTTTATAAGCAGCCAGCTGAGACAGATGTTTCTGGCAGGACCCTAAAATTTATCTGTGTATTTCTAATATTCTAGGCCTTAAAAAACCAAAATGTTTTCTAAATATCTATTTCAACGACAGGTAAAATATTATTGAATGCACCTCTGTAAAATTTTGGCACTGTCATTGGCTAGATGTTATTTTAAATGAATTTGAAAATTTGTACTTCATTTGATACGGGTGGGTGGGGCTATAAAAAATTGACCTTGTAATCATTTTTTTGATCATGCATATGAGGCATGTAGGAAGTTTAATCATGCAGGTCATAGTTAGATAGGTTCTGTATGTCAGTTGTTCTTTTTCTGTCATCACAGCAGGGATATGCTTTCTTTTTAGGTTTATGAACTGGTTAGTGCATCAAATGCACCCATTTGTAGCTCAGCAGAAGGCTTCGGGGAAGCTTATAGGATAGGCAGTGTCTGTCGTCCATCAACACTTTCAAACAACTTCTCTGAAGCCCGTGGGCTGATTGGGCCCAAGTTTCATCTGTAGCATCCTTGGGCTGGGGAATTGAAAGTTTCTGGGGTTTTTTTTTTTATGAAAATGCACTCTTGAGTTTGGTTTCTATAAAGATAAAGTTAAAGAAGCTTTATTTAACATCCCATATTAGAAACAGACAACATGTGCTCTGTAGAGCTTTTATTCCGACAAACAAGGTATCCACTATCGAGTAACAAATTATTCTACCTGATGACTTAACTTTATCTTCCTAGGACTATCCTTTATAGGCAAGCATCAGCCAAGGAAGCTCCTTGTGCCATTTTTTACGCCTTTAGTATGGCTTGGCTGGGATTCAAACTCATGACCTGTTTCAAAGGGGACGCTCTACCACTGAGATATTGGGGCTGGTAAAAATGTGGCAGTTCCAACTGATGTATAATGGGGGTGTGGGGGGGGGGGAATGGCATTTACTGCAGATCCATTGCAGATATTTTGACAAAAATTTATAGAAATGTTCCTTGAGAAGTCTTCTATCCACAATATGTTGTTTGGCCGTAGCTCCTCCTTTTCTTGGTTGCCATGGCCACTAAAATGCCAAAACGGAAAAAAAAATTTACAAAAATTGTCTCCTTTGAAACCGCTGGGCAAAATGGGCACAGATTTCATCTGTAGCATCCTTGGGCTAGAGAATTAAAAGTTTTTTTTTATTATGAGAATCAGCTCTTTAGTTTGGTTGCTATGGCAGCTTAGAGTTTCCATTGACTTAAAATGGGGAAAATTGAAAAAATGGATTTCACTGCTAAGCCATTGCAGATATATTTTGACAAAACTTTTATAGAAATGTTCCTGGAGAAGTCTTTTATCAGCAGTATGTTTTTTTTGCCCCATTCCTCTTTTTATCCCCCGACCGAAAGGTTCGGGGGATATAGCGATGAGCCTGGCGTCCGTCCGTCCGTCCGTCCGCCCGTCACCCGTCCGTCCGTCCGTCCGTAAACATTTTCTTGTCTGCTCTATATCTTGAATACCCTTTGGAATATTTTCATGATACTTCACAGTTATGTAGAACAGGTCATGACAATGTGTCGCGTACAAGAATGGTAACTGTTGCTATTGTACTTTTTGAGTTATTTCCCCTTTGGTGAGTTTTTTGGCAGATTCGTGTCCGCTCTGTAACTTGAATACCCTTTGGAATATTTTCATGATACTTCACAGATATGTAGAACAGGTCATGACGTTGTGTCGCGAACAAGAATGACAACTCTTGCTTTCTTACTTTTTGAGTTATTTCCCCTTGATGGTTTTAGGTGTGATTTTTTGGCAGATTCGTGTCCGCTCTATAACTTGAATACCCTTTGGAATATTTCCATAATACTTCACAGATATGTAGAACAGGCCATGACGATGTGTCGCGAACAAGAGTGACAACTCTTGCTTTTTTACTTTTTGAGTTATTTCCCCTTGATTGTTTTAGGTGTGGTTTCGTGTCCACTCTATAACTCATATACCTTTTGAAATATTTTCATGATACTTCACAGATATGTTGAACAGGTCATGATGATATGTTGCGAACAAGAATGACAACTCTTGCTTTCTTACTTTTTGAGTTATTTCCCCTTGAAGGTTTTAGGTATGATTTCGTGTCCGCTGTATAACTTGAATACCTTTTGAAATATTTTCATGATACTTCACAGATATGTAGAACAGGTCATGACGATGTGTCGCGAACAAGAATGACAACTCTTGCTTTCTTACTTTTTGAGTTATTTCCCTTTGATGATTTTAGGTGTCCACTCCATAGCTTGAATACCTTTTGAAATATCTTCATGATACTTCACAGATCTGAAGAATAGGTCATGACGATTTGTCTCATACATGAATGACAACTCTTGCGTTCAAACTTTATGAATATTTCCCTTTGGTATTTTGAGCTGCTGTTTGAGTCTCTGCTCCATATCTGTATTACCCTGGCCTGCTCCACAATTTTAATAACCTTATACCTTTTAGAATATTGATGAACATGCTGTGATATTTTATCAGTGTTCCTAACTCCCTCTCTGACCCCCCCCCCCCCCCCCCCCCCCCAAAAAAAAAAAAAAAAAAAAAAAAATTCTCCAGATTTGGATTCTTTGTCCAAATTCACTTACTAGAGAGCTCCAAATAAGGTTTGTAGGGCTTGTAGTTTAGAAGTTATTCACACAATTTGGAAGTTTAATGTATCATATGCTATATATTTATGTATATAAAAGTTTATAAAAAAGGTCCCAAAACCAAGGCAGAAAATTACCGGCCAATATCCCTCACGTGTATCTGTTGTAAGGTCATGGAGCATATCATAACCTCAAACATCATGGCCTACTTGGATGAACACCATCTTCTCCATTCAAACCAACATGGCTTCCGCAAAAAACTCAGCTGCGAAACTCATCTTATTCAATTTGTCCAAGACATCTCGGACACACTAAATGACAAAGGACAGACCGACGTCATTGTAATGGACTTCAGCAAGGCCTTTGATAAGGTAGATCATAAAAGGCTCTTGCTGAAGCTCCACCGCTTTGGCATTAATAAAGACTCTATTTCATGGATTGGGTCCTTTCTTTCAAACAGAACGCAACGAGTAGTGCTCGATGGCGAGGAGTCTGACTCTTGCTCTGTCATGTCAGGCGTTCCACAGGGTTCCGTTCTTGGGCCCTGTCTGTTCCTACTTTATATAAATGATATGCCAGACATGATACGGAGCGACATCAGGCTCTTCGCTGACGACACTATAATGTACCTTACCGTTACAAACCAGACAGACTGCCAGTCCCTACAGGACGACTTAACAAAACTTGAAACCTGGGAGAGTGAATGGTTGATGGCGTTTAACCCCGACAAGTGCGAAGTGATCCGTATACATGCAACTATACTTTGCGTGGGGTTAACTTAAAAGAAACTGACTCCGCAAAATACTTGGGGGTTAATATCACACGTGACTTGTCGTGGGCTAAACACATCAACCAGATCACAACGAAAACAAACAACTCACTGAGGTTCATCAAACGTAATATTCAAACTAATAACCCTAAACTAAAAGAATCTGCATATAAGACTTATGTCCGCCCACTCGTTGAGTATGCGGCTTCTGTGTGGGACCCTTGGCAGAAAAAATACATCGAAAAGATTGAAATGGTCCAGCACAGAGCCGTCAGGTACATACTCAACGATTACAGTTCCACTAGCAGTGTCAGTTACATGTTATCAAAACTAAATCTCCCTACTCTCGAGAAACGTAGACAAATTTCATCCCTCATAATGTTCTATAAAATAAAACATAACCTTGTAAACATTAAATTTCCTAACAATATCCAGCCATCCATGAGGTCCAGATACACATTTCCACGTTCAAGTATAAATGCCCATAGTCACTCATTCTTCCCAAGAACTGCCAAAATCTGGAACAATCTCCCACCTGACATCTGTAACAGCCCTGACCTCGGATCTTTCCGAGCAGGGCTCCTCAATACTCTCTAAACAAACCGACATCACATCATCATCATCATCCATCATCTTAAATTCACCCCCATTAAATTACCCTCTCAAATACTGCAGGCTCTGTCTTTCTTTAGAGACCAAAACTTCCAAATTCTAAAACTCAATTTAATTGCATACAAAATCTATTTTGAAATACTTTTTGGTGTTTTTGAAAACCGTCATTTGCGCACGCGTACGCACTCCATGTAATACTCATTAGAGGTGTTTGGAGTACTTGGCAGATTCAGTATATGGCGGCTGCTTGAGATGTTACTTCTTTTAGCAGTCAAGCATACTATTTAGTCTGAATGTTAGATAATCATGCATCTGTTAAACAGATAATGTCAATCAGAAGCATAAAAGAATGACAATATTTTACTTATATGTGTTTTGAAGTGCACCCGTTTTACCAAGGCCCATGGGGGTCTTCGGTCGGGGGATTTGCCATCTCCTCTGATGGCTATTTTTATTGTTTGCTATGGCAACCAAACTGCAAAAGTTGGAAAAAAGATACTTAAAAGAATTGTCTCCTCTGAAGCCACTGGGCCAATTCGATTTAGATTTTGTCTGTATCATCCTTGGGCTGGGGGATTGAAGGTTTATGTCTTTTTTTTATAAAAATTGGCTCTTTAGTTTTGTTTCTATGGCAACAGAGTTTCCTTTGACTTATAAAGGGGAAAATTGAAAAATGGAATTCACTGCTAAGCCATTGCAGATATATTTTGACAAAACATTTTAGAAAAGTTCCTGGAGTAGTCTTCTATCAGCCATATGTTTTTTGGCCCACTGCTCATATTTATTGGTTGCCATGGAAACCAAAATGCGAAAAAAATGGGGGAAAATACTTATAAATTATCTTCTCAGAAACCATGAGTTCTCTGAAGCTTAGACTTTAATGAAATATTCCTCATATTAGTCTTATCAGATTTAAAGTTTTTTTTTTAATGAAAATCAGCTCCTAAGTTTTGGTTGCTATGGCAACTTGGAATTTCCATAGACTTATTGAAATCAAAAATTGCATCTTCTGCCAAGCCATTGCAGATATTTTGACAAAACTTTTACAGAAATTTTCCTTGAGTAGTCTTCTGTCAGCCTTATGATTTTATGCCCACTGCTCATTTTTATTTGTTGCCATGGAAATCCAAATGCGAAAATAGAAAAAAAAATCCTTAAATTACATGTATCTTCTCAGAAACCATATGCTCTTACGAGACAGAGACTTAATAGACATACTTTAATATCATATTAGACGTTTACAGATTTTATGCTTTTCATTGTCATTGGCCGGGCCGCGTAGCGCAATCGGTAGGGCACCTGACTCGTAAGTCAGAGGTCCTGGGTTCGAAACCCGGTCTGGCCACATACTTTCGTTTCTCCTTCCGTTGATTCAAGAAGGGCAGTTGTGCACTTAGAACTGGTTAACCGCTTAGGAGGTCTAAGCCTGCCCAGGAATAGTGTGGTTAGGTTAACTGACCGTCCCGACATGACCATAGATGTTTACCGTGGACGTTAAGCATCAAATCAATCAATCAATCATTGTCATTGTTCAGAGGACATGGTTGGTATGGCAACTTGTAATGTAAAAAACAAAAAATGGGATTCATTGCTAAGCCATTGCAAATATTCTGACCTAAAATTTTCAGAAATAATCCTTGAGTGGTCTATCAGCCCTGTGTTTTTTCTGCACTCTGCTCATTTTAATCGGTTGCCATGGCAAGCAAAAGGAAAAAAAAGCAAAAAATCCTTTGAAAGTTATCATTTTTTGTTGCGGTGGCAATCAAAATGTGGAAAATGTTAAATATTTTGTTATCAACTCAACAGACTGTCAGACTGAGACTTTGTAGTTGTATAGTTTGTGTTAGCCTGTCCAAACGTTACAGCAATATTGAGCCTATACAAATGTGATAGCAATTTTTGAGCTAGAGATCTGTAGAGCTTTGTGGCCTGTGTGCCTCTTGTTTGATTACTTTTTATGGTTGTGCTTGCATTGTCTTTTTACTCTCGATATTTAGAACACTGATTTCTCAAAGTAGCCTCTTATATCAAAGAATATAGTTAGGACATAATTCCAATTTTTCTTTACTTTCCAACTCTTCTTATCTGAAGCTACTGATAAAACAATGTAAATTTTCTGTGACCAGAAAATTTACTTTTAGATATCAGTAGTTTGGAATAAAATTTGACTTTGAGATATCAAGAGTTGATTGTTATATGGAAAAATAAGGAAACTTATCACAAAATTATCCCCATTACCCCGTCTTTTATATAGCTCTGACAAGGTACAGTGGGAGTTGAGTTTTTGATACATTAATTCTGTATGTGACCCACTAGGTATCAGAGGCATGTATCCCAGCAGCAGCCACAGCTAGATCAGGCCCGAGGCTATTAAACTTTTTTTGTGCTCAACTCAGCTGAGCATGAAATTTTCTCTGCTGATAAATATGAAAATGCCAACATCAGTTGGCATTTTCATATCTGTCAGCAGAGAAAATTTCATACTCAGCCAAACTGAGCAAGAAAACAACTGTACTTATCAGTAATTTTCTATTTAAAGGTAGGTTCCTGGACTAGCGATAACAATTATGTCCACAAAATAATTTTGTCTTTTTCTGAGCAGTATTGAATTCTCATATTTTTCTCAACTTGTTGCTACTGAGAAACTCATCAGATGTTGAAGAAAATAGTCATTTTCCCTTTTGGTTTATTTTCTTTCGTTGGAATTCCAGTTCTAAAAATAACTGTTTATTATGTCTACAAGTGGGCTATTTCTGATGCCATTCTCCAAAGGTCAATTTTCCCTGGCCGTGAGCTCTCCTGGATGTCCTGGCATGGCGGATGGGTTAAAACTATCCCAAAATGCAATGCAGCATGACGTCAGACACGTTATCTATTTTTGGCGCGAACTAAAAATGTCGCTAACTGGTGTGCGAAGCAGAGTTAGGAAATCCCTTGCAAAACAACTTTTCTAATATTTTTTGTATTTACACTGTTTAGTGAAACTTATTCATTCCCTTTTATAAGCGCTTTCCAACAACTTGGATGAGCGATCATCAAAATTATGATGCATTCCAAAGTACAGGAACCTACCTTTAATAGCAGGTAAAATTTCATGTGCAGCTGAGTTGAGCGTGAAAAATGTTTTATAACCTCGGGGCCTGGTCATTCTTTGTTCTTAAGAGTTGCTTCAAAAACACACACACAGACACACACACACACACACACACACACAAAAAAAAAAAAACACCCTGCAGATACACGTTTTTCATCACAAAAATAAAGTAGAAAGAATTCTATAGCCTCTATTATTGGACTACTTGTCAGTTGGTAGGGCAAGCTAGCCTGAAATCGCTGTGCTCTAGCTAGTCTGTGCATACTGCATAGGTACTTAGGTAGTATAATGTTATTTTGACTGGCATTAAATCCCTTTTTGCTGATAGTGGATTCTATTAACAGTAAACAGTGTCTTTGGGAACCATAGTCCAGCTCCAGACCGAAATTATTTCAGAAACAAAGTTTCTAATTTAGTGAAAATTGAAACTTGTTTCTAGGTATTTTCCGGCCCAGAGCTGGGCTATGGGAACCAGGGCTGATGTTATAAAGAGATTGTATTGTAAAATAAATTCTTCTCTTGTCTGATTTCAGTCACTTCTGAACCAGGGACTATTGAGAGGCTTCAGTAAGATTGCTGGTTTAAATGTAAGTATGAGCAACATCATGTTACTTCCAACAATATGGCAGTTTTGTTATGTGATATTCAGATCATCCTTCTCGTTCTCAAGTGGTCTGTGGAGGCCTCACTGTTGGCCATATAGTTTGGGCCAATTCTGTGTATAGCAAAGGCTCAGGTCAGACTGCACTTAATTACAGTCTGATCAGAGTCTTTGCTTGTCATCAGTGTCACATTGTTTGAAATCCCATGATGTGGCTTGTATATCTTTTTGAAATCAGAGTGTGTGGGAATGTCCTCATACAGAATCATCCACTTGGCCAAGTGCTTAAAGCTCCCAACATCTGATCATAAGGTCATGGGTTTGAGTCTCCCTGGCAGTGAGATTGCACAGAGCCCTTCATAGCCACCCTCCCATTGTCCTGATATGACAGAAAATACTGTTGAAAAGGACATAAAACTACCCAATCATCCATCCATCTGTTCCCCATAAAAATGCTGCCCATTTCCCATTATGAATGATTACAATTTTCTGGCTTTGTAAAGGTGAACCATAAGTCTGTTCAATGTCTGCACTGTTTGCCAGTCAACCCACACTTTTCTGTAACATTACTTAGTGGACTGTTTAAATCTAAAGGCGAAAAAAAGAGAGAAAAAAACGGTCAAAGAAGTTAGTAAGGTAATGGTTAATGTAGAAAGTATGCTGATACATAGAACTACAGTGGTTGTAAGTTTTACATACAATATGTATTGATCTGCAGTTTGCTCTGACCTATGCTAATTACACAATGCCACATCCCATATTTCTTCAGTTATAAGCCAGACGTTTTTCCCATCCAGAACTATCCCAAAAATCTAGATCCAGCTTATAAGATGGGTCTAGATTTTGGGGACATTTTTCCCTTCCAAACCAATCCCAAAAATCCAGATACATCTTGTTTTGAAAGGGAAAAAATCCATCTTTAAGCAGTTTAAATATTTGGGATCATTCTGGAGATGCCTAGGAAAACTCTGTTTTTATACGCCTGTTTTGAAAAAAACAACGGACGTATTATGGCATGGCGCTGTCCATCCATCTGTCCATCCATCCGTGTGTTCGTCAACATTCTTGTGCACGCCATAACTCAGGAACAGTTTGGGATATCTTCATGAAATTTTGTAGGCATATGTATTAGGCTAGGGGAACGTGTCGCGTACAAGAATGGTTGCTCCCATTTTCTTAGTTTTAAAGTTATGCCCCTTTGAGGATTTTTTTTCCCGCCTGGTCTTGTACGGGCCATAACTAGATAACCGTTTGAGGTATCTTGCTGAAACTTTACAGCCATGTGTATGAAGTCCCAACGACGTGTCGCATACAATAATGGTTGCTCTCTTTTCTTAGTTTTAAAGTTATGCCCCTTTGATATTTTTTTTCCCGCCTGGTCTTGTGCAGGCCATAACTATATAATGGTTGCTCTTCCTTACTTTGTTTTAGAGTTATGTCCCTTTGATAAGTGTTTAAAGAAAGCTATTTTTTGTGTTTACTTATCTTGTGCATACTAAAACTTGGTAACACTTTAGAAGTTTTTGATGAAACTTTATATCAATGTGCATGATCACAAGACCATGTGTCAGATATAAGAATGGTTGCTCCCCCTTACTTAATTTTGGAGTAACTTCCCTTTGATTAGTATTCTAGGCTATTCCCATTCACACCATAACTCCTTAACCTTTTGAAACATTTTAATGAAACTTTGTAGAAATGTGTATAATAATGGGGCAATGTATCCTGAGCAAGAACTACAACTCAGGCTTACTTAATTTCTGAATTATCTGCCCATGCATAAATTTCCTGTTCACTCTGCAACTCCTTCACAGTTTAAAGTATCTTATTGAAACTTGATGATGATGTGTATATTGTCAGGGGATGATGTGTATATTGTCAGGGGAATGTATTAGGACCCAGAATGGTAACTCTAGCTAACTTACTTTTTGAATTATCTTCCTTGTTTGACTTTGGCAATACTCAGCTTCTGAGCCACTTCACCTTGGAAGCTGATTTTGGTAAATTAGTAATACTTGATGTGTTAAATGTTTAAATAATGTTGCAGTCATCAATTATAGAGTTGTTGCCCCTGTTTTTCTGCCTGTCCATCCTTTTGCAAATTTTGTTTATTCTGTTACTCCTTCATGACACTTAAACGGGCGTGTTATGCACCACTTGCGGAGCTCTTGTTAGCTGAACAAATGGTCTTTTGGGGCCATATTTATCCTTCCAGGATGTTGTGATAGTCAGTGCAGTGAGAACTCCAATAGGGTCCTTCCTTGGGAGTTTGTCCTCAGTGCCTGCCCCACAGCTGGGCACAGTTGCTATACAAGAGGCTGTTAAAAGGGCTGGGATCCCTAAAGATGCTGTGGATGAGGTGTACATGGGGAATGTGCTGCAGGCAGCAGAAGGACAGGCCCCTTGTAGACAGGCTACCATAGGGGCAGGTAAGATTATTTTAGTTTCTTAATAAACGTGGTTGTCAATGGTTTTCTGAAATTAGTTTTATTTAAATGTTCAAAATTTCATGTCACATACAGTATACATACATAACATATATATACACCGGTACATATATAGTACGAGCCACGACACGAGAAAACCAACAAAGCGGTTGTGTGCACAGCGCAGACTCAGATCAGCCTGTGCAGCTGCCCAGCATGATCAGAGTCTTTGTTGTGCACTTAAAGGGTAGCTAAGGGTCTAAGCTACCCTCATGTGGACAGGGAAGACTCTGATCAGACTGGGCAGATGCCCAGGCTGATCTGAGTCTGCACTGGGCGCACAACCACTTTGTTGGTTTTCGCATGTCATGGTTCAATTATATGCATAAATACACACATTTGCCATAGGATTGGACTTTAGGCTAAGCCTATATTTGCCCTTTCCTAATTAATAGGTATTCTATAAGATTCTATAAGCAGTTCTGAGACTTGTTAAAATTTTAAAAAAACATACTTGACATATATGGGAATTGGAAGGCTTCTCGAAGGTAAATTAAAAAGAGATTTTTAGCTCTCTGAGTGAAACTTGGCATTTACCGTATTGACATTGTTCAGAAGAATTCTCTTGTTTTAGGTCTGCCTATCACCACACCAACAACAACAGTGAATAAAGTATGTGCATCTGGAATGAAGTCGGTTATGATGGCAGCACAGAGCATTATGTGTGGACATCAGGTAATCTTTTTGTTTTATCAAACTATGTCTGTCACAGTCGTGAGAATAATGGGATGCCTTAAATTGAAGGATTGAATGTGATCACATACATTTTGGCCAGTTGTAGAAAGTCATAAAAGCAAGTTTTAGTGCCCTTTGGTAAGCTCCATTTTGTCAAACATGACATGAAGCCTTCAAATACTATTTCATGTGTATTGCATCCTGTCATTGAAAGTCATGAATGATGTTTTCCCAAAATACACAAGTATGAAATTCATGATGTGTAGAAATAGGCATAAATGGAATTTCAAATGCTATAAATTTCTAAGTATTGGGACAGGTGTGTCTTAGCTGATCAGGGTCTATACTGCTTGCTTTTATGACTGCATCTTTTGGATGCATTACTGGATTGTGAGACTAGACTAGACTAAACTGTTCTATTTTTAGGACAATTATGGTTAATATTTTAGGTGTCCCAGTTTTTAGAATTTTTTCAGTAAGTCTGTCTAATTCCTATGTATTTCAGGATGTTATGGTAGCCGGTGGAATGGAGAGTATGTCTAATGCTCCCTATTACATGAAGAGAGGACAGACACCATATGGGAAAATAGAAATGATGGTAAGAAACTTTTAACTAGGGCTTCTAGTTTCTGCTCTTCCTCACAAAGAGTGTCAATATCATAACAAACCAAAGATTCATAGAATGTAGTTCTGCCATCTATGCTAACCTTTCCATTATTTCAGTATATGTGGGGTATCTCATGACCTTTTTAAAAATACAGTAGGACTTTAATGGCTCGAACCCTGATGGCTCCTTTACTCTGCCAGGCTAAAACTCATTCTTGGGCCCCTAGAGGTCAATTTATGTAGAAACTAGCACTGAATGGCTGGAACTACCTTTGGCTGGAACTAATATTCATGGTCCCAAGCGTATTAGAGCCATTAAAATTCTACTGTAGATCTCAACATGAAAAGGGTTTCAAGAACTTTTACTAGTTCTGTCTGGCAGAAGATTTCAGCATGTGATATGACTAAATCTTTTTTTCTGTGTCAGATGTCTTAACATTAAGGTCAAGGTCACAACTTTGGGCTGTAGAATTTTGAGAATTTCTAAATATTATGTATGGAAACTTAGCTATAATAGAAACACAAGCTGGCCAGACCTTTCTGTGTGTACTGATACTGATTCAAAGATTGTTCCTTTATATTCTTGTAGGATGCTTTAGTCTATGATGGGTTAACTGATGCCTATGGAAAATATCACATGGTAAGTAAAATGATAATTTTACATACTGTTAAAATTCTCAGGATTGGAACACGTAAAATAAAAATTTTACCATAATTATCCTAAAAATGGAGCAGTTTGGTTTTACATGCAGTAATGCATCCAAAGGGTGCAGAAGAAATGGCAAACAATGTAGACCCCTATCAGACTGCTCCTTTGGATCATTCTGGTCTGGGTCTCCACTGTTTGCTAGACCTATCTGTGCTCATACTTAGAATTTTTAAAGTACTTTATATATCTTGTATTGCTGTTACTGAGAAGTTATACTTGGCAAAGACAGACACAAGTCAAAAAACAAAGAAATTTTAGAATCCTCTGTCCTAAGTATTAAAAGGAGGACTGATATTGGGTAGATAATACTGTACGTTTAACTAATTTACTTACAGATTCTCTTCTGGTAGAAGGCCTTCATGGGCCTGTTGGACCAGCACTAACTCGTCATTATATTGTTTAGGTCATCTAGAATAATTATGCCCTCATCCACAATGTACAACCTCCTTAGGCAAGTGAATAAAAGCACTGATTACATGTAGGTCTCCCACCACTGTAGATTGGAGCCTTGGTCGGCACACAAGTGAGAAAGCCACATTCTTGCTTTAGGGAGGTCAGGTGCCTTTTGCCCTGGGAGCCCCATTTTGGCTAGTGTCGGCCTAACGGTTGGCTGGATATAAGTGAAATAATTCTTGAAGGCCATATCCTGAAAACAAAAATCTTATACAGTGTCTGCAGTTTTTCACAATTTGCCGGAACAAAAAATTTGTTTTAAGATATTTTTTCTGCCATTGGTCTGAAAAGGTGTTCAGGAGAAAAACTGACAGCAAGTAGAAAGTTTACTGTTGCATAGATAATACATGTATTCGCATACAGTCATGTCATAGAAAATAATTGGTTTGAAATCAATGGATGAAAATCAAGTTTTAAGTGAATAAGATTAGATTAACATTTGTTGCTGTTGGTGTTAACAACAGTGAGCATTGGCTGCAAAAAGTGTTAAACACCTCGCATTTAAAATGTAAACTGCCTCTTCCCCGCCATAGTGGCTATTTTTATAATCCATTGTTAAACACGTCATAAAGTGTATGGTTACACTGCAATGTTTTTCTGCCATTTTATTAAAGGAGACAAGTTGTATGACTTCCTTTATGCTTTCCTAGACAAAGGACCCCTTTTTTTAAAGGAAAGAATATGCATTTAGATGAGCAAATTCTCTTCTTTAAGAGTTGACCTTCATTTGGAAGGACGCAAAAATAGAAATGGCAGAGTTGTTTCCCATGTAAGTGTACCCATTCACCATCAGAAACACATAAGTTTATATATTGTGTTTATTCAGCAACAATACGGTAGTTTATCCTTATAAAATTACAGCAAAATAAAAATAGTCTAGCGTAATCAGCTATAAAATGGGTTTGTATGGCGGCACTTCTGTTTTGGTTCTTCTTGGTTGTTTAATGTGTTGTTCGTTGCTATGTCTGTTATTGATATATTGTTTGTGATGTTAAGGCTAGCCGGCCGCCGGTGACCACCTACATAGGAAACGGCTGTTCACATGGCTGCTGCTGATGATGTCTTTGATTGTGACTAATTTTGTGTTGTCTTTTTCCCACATGGTGTCTTGGGTGGGATTGAATTGTGTCAGTTCCTGAGAATTTTCCTGTTTACTTTTCTCTTCCAAAACAATCCCAAAGATCAAGATCCGTCTTGAAACTTCCAAAACAATCCCAAAGATCAAGATCCGTCTTGAAACTTCCAAATCAATCCCAAAGATCAAGATCTGTCTTGCAACTTCCAAAACAATCCCAAAGATCAAGAGGGTCGGGTAGCGCAATCGGTAGGGCACCTGACTCGTAAGTCAGAGGTCCTGGGTTCAAATCCCGGTCTGGCCACATACTTTCGTTTCTTCTTCCGCTGATTCAAGAAGGGCAGTTGTCAGTTACTGGCGAAAGTATGTGCACTTAGTACTGGTTAACCGCTTAGGAGATCTAAGCCTGCCCAGGAATAGTGTGGTTAGGTTAACTGGCCGTCCCGACATGACCTTAGTTGTTTACCGTGGACGTTAAGCATCAAATCAACCAACCAACCAAACCCAAAGATCAAGATCAGTCTTGCAACTTCCAAAACAATCCCAAAGATCAAGATCCGTCTTGAAACTTCCAAATCAATCCCAAAGATCAAGATCCGTCTTGTAACTTCCAAAACAATCCGAATGATCAAGATTCATCTGGTAACTTCCAAAACAATCCCAAAGATCAAGGTCCATCTTTCAAGATGGATCTTGATCTTTGAGATTGTTTTGCTTGGTGAAACCTGGGGCCGTATTCATAAAACGACTTAAGTGGTTGCTATGCTGTTGCTAAGGCTAAATTTCTTTGAAGGAGATTCCCTACAACTAAGAAATGTGGTCTGGAGGAACAGTCTTTGTAAGACTATTCCTCCAAACCAAATTTCATAGTTGTAGGGAATCTCCTTTATAGATATTTAGCCTTAGCAACCGCATAGCAACGACTTAAGTGGCTTTATGAATACAGACCCCGGTCTTATAACTGAATAAGTATGCCTCTAGGGTATCTGTGGAGAGAATACAGCCAAGAAGTACAATATTGGTCGTGAAGCTCAGGATGAGTATGCTATTCAAAGCTACAAAAGGAGTAAAGCATCTGTAGATGGTGGGCTGTTTAAAGATGAAATTGTGCCAGTAGAAATACCACAGAAAAAAGGTACCACATTTCCTGTATATGTTTGGACACCATAGCTTTTTTGTTCTGTATAGCATACATTCAGTAAAAATCCTAAGAATTTGGACAGCTAAAATAATTACTGAATTGTCCTAAAAAATGGAACAGTTTGGTCCACGATACAGTAATGTGTCCCTAAGCAGGTATGTTTTCTTCCCACATTTGTCTGCTTCGAGCATGCGTTAACAATCCAGTTTTGGTCACCCAGAGCATGCTCCAGGGTGCTCCGAGCGTTTATCTAAATCATGCTCGGGAACCACAAAAATTGGAAAGAAGATAGATAAAGTATGCGTGTCTCGCAAAAAAATACAAACGATGCGCGGAGCAACCACTGCTCAAAGTATATAGAACTAGGATTCTGCATGTGTGCTGGGCTTCCCAAAATGCTGTAAAAGTATACTTAAAGTTAGTGTCACAGATTATATACTGCTAGACTATACAGGTGTTGACTATATACAGGAACACTTGCTCTAAACTGAAATTTTTGTAAATAGGGAGCTTAATGGGAGTGACCATAATTGGGCAGTTAACGCATGCTCGAAGCAGCCATATGTGGTATAAAAACATAGCTCTCCAAAGATGCAGATGAAATGGAAAGAGTGCAGACCCTGATCAGACTGCTCCATTAAGACAATTTTGGGGAATATATTTCTTAATGAAAATGTATGTTCAAAAATGTTGCATGAAAACCTTTGTCTCAATGAGGCTGTTCTGATGAGTGAGGCAGCTCTGATGTTGGGCCACAACATAATTGAGCCGCGACAAGACAAAACCAACAATGTGGTTGTGCGCCCAGCGCAGACTCAGATCAGCCTGGGCATCCGCCCAGTCTGATCAGAGTCTTTGCTGTCTGCACGGAGGTAGCTTAGACCCTTGGCTACCTTTTGAGCACTTAACGAAGAGTCTGGTCAAAGAGGGCGGAAGCCCAGACTTATCTGAGTTTACGCTTGGTGCACAACCACATTGTTGGTTTTGCCGTGTCACGGCTCATATGTTTTAGGAAAATGAACAGAAGCAATCTGAGAATGATCACCTTATCTGGTGCTATGAGTAAAGAGGCCCGGGTAAGAGGATTTGATAATTCCGAGATAGCTTTTGTTAATTCTCCATAAAACATATATTGTGACCCCTCACAACATATGGTTTAATGGAGAAATAATAAAAATTCTCCTAGAATTATCTCTAGATACTCACCTTATCTCATGCTCTGTGTTATTCTTGTAGGAGATCCTGTAGTCGTATCAGAAGATGAAGAATACAAGAAAGTGAACTTCGAAAAGTTTACAACACTCAGATCTGTCTTCCAGAAAGATGGTAAGTTAGTTTAAACAATATTTTATTAACTATAAATTACATACATATACTACAATACAATTTCAAAAGTAACAGGATTTGACAGTTAGCAAATTGCTTATATATAAGATGGTAAGTTTGCACTTCTGTTTTCTTTTGCTGCTTTATGATACATTTGATTGGTATCACTTGAGGGACCTTTCCCTACGAGCATTCTATAAATACTAAAATCAGTCTTTGCTGCTGCTCTGCCTGAGCAGACTCTTCACTTTTATCTCTATAGATTCCCAAAGCTTCATAGTGGAAAGGAAAGACTCTGATCAGACTGTGCACGTGCACTGGACAAGCTTGTGATAATCACCCTATATGACTGAAATACTGTTGAAAAGGATGTAAAAGTGTAAAGTCACCCATTCATTTCTAAATTTATGTAAAGCTTAATCATATTATCATTAAAGTTAGTTTCATAGAGTTTAGTTAGACAGAGTATGGAGTAGTTTATATTTTTTATTGATGAAATTTTCCCAGTTCCAATTCTGTCAAACAAAGTACAGTATCAGTTGTATCTGACATATCTGACATTGTGCAAGAATGAAGTGTAACCTTGATATTTATGTACCATTAAGTTACTTTAAATGAAGTTGGACTGATTTTTAGCTGGGATTCTGTATGGAAATTTTTCATTACTTGACAATTTTTCAGATTAAATGAATTAAGATGTCTTGTTCAGAAGGACACTATAGGGTGATAATTTCAACATAATTTCTGTAAACACACTTTGTTGTCTCTTCTCAGATGGCTGGATGGATGATTTGCAATTTTACTTCCTTTCAACAGTATTTCAATCATATCAGGAGGATGTGTGGGTAATAATGAATGGCTCTTTGCAATGGAATTCCATTTGAAGTTGAAAGATTTCAGCCTCCATCTAGAATCAGACTAACTTAGCAGGCCAGTGCCTAGCCCAATGAGCTACCGGGGCTCTTTGACTCTTCTCAGATTCCTCTCATCAAAACCTTCCTGATAGGGCCACCATTATTAGTGTTAGGGAGAAATAACAAAAAAAATCCTGGAATTACCATCATTAACTCTGTTTCCTTGACATTAATACTCAAGGGACAGAATTTTGACTGATTACATTTTTGTACTGATTATCCTTAAGGTGAATGGGTTTACACTTTCAGGGTTAGCAACTCTGGCTTTCATTTTTGCCTTCTCAGTAGGGGTCAACTCTTGGAGCAAATTGTTTCTTTTAAAAGTTGACCTCATTTTTGTACATTGCCCATAAAAGCAAACAGGGAGTCCCAAAAATATTTGAGCCGCGACATAACAAAACCAACAAAGTGGTTGTGCACCCAGCGCAGACTTAGATCATCCTGGGCATCCGCCCAGTCTGATCAGAGTCTTCACTGTCCACATTGAGGTAGCTTAGACCCTTAGCTACCCTTTAAGTGCTTACCGGAGAGTCTGATCAAACTTGTGGAATGGCCAGGCTGATCTGAGTCGACGCTTGGCGCACAACCACTTTGTTGGTTTGCTCGTGTTGCGGCTCATTTCTCTTTGTAAAATGAAAGAAAACTATGGCAGTGTACCCATAGACCGTAAATGGTTCTTTCAATACTACTTTATTCTTGTTTCTACGAATTTCAGGGACTATTACGGCAGCTAATGCAAGTACACTTAACGATGGTGCAGGCGCCATTGTACTGATGTCAGCTCAGGCTGCTGAGAGGTTGAAGGTCAAACCATTGGCAAGGATAATGGGTAAGAAAACCCAGCTCTCTGCAGTATATATTTGACTTGTTGTTTCTAAGACTGGCTCTAAATTTATGGATCAGATGGATGGTACAGTAAACAGTGAGCACTCAAGATTAAAAGATTTTTTCTTTTTGATAATTCAAGGATTATTCCTTAGTGAAAATGTATGTTTTCAACCCGTCATTAGAATTGTCTTGGTGAGATGGTTCTAATGAGGGGTCACAACATATATATTTTGGTGGAGAAATAAGAAAATTATCTCTGAACTAACCTCAAAGCCTCTTTTTATCTGGAGCTCTGAGTAAAGATAAGATCTTATCTGTTCAGACAGCAGACCAGTCTGCACACTCAGAGCATGTGCAGTTCTCTTTTTTAAAATCAATAAGGTTTAATAATATCATATTCCTTTTGTTATCAGACAGACTTTTTTTCCTTTCTGAAACAATCCCAAAAATCTAGATTCATTTTATAAGATGGATGCAGATTTAAGGGATTGTCTTAGAAGGGAAAAATCCATCTCATAGCAGAAATTCCTACTGCTGATTTAGGTATTTTGGGGTCATTCTAGAGAGCAAAGCACTGTCATATAGCCAAATAGATACGGTACCGGTAGTATGCATAAATGTGAGCACTTTGACCACTCTGCTCATACTGGCACCTTGGTCTGAGCACTCGTGGTTTGAGGTGTGTTCATTTACATTAGAAGAAGTGAGATAGAGGGTAATTCAGGTGCATACTTGTTCCAAAAAACTGACAAGGGAAACAACTATAACCAGATGTATTTGAACAGTGCAACCTTTACCCCTCTAATTTCTGTAATAGATTCTTTTTGCCTATGAAATCATATAAGATGCTTTCGGTTTTCTTAAGTCCCCTCTCATATGTCTAATTTTAGGTTTTGCCGATGCAGCTCTTGAACCAATAGACTTCCCTATAGCACCAGCGTATGCCATACCAAAGGTAGGTGAACCGGTACCATAATAGAGGTATCAAACATCAGCCACATTGTGATTTCCAACAGTGAGGCATTGGTGACAAGCAAAGGCTCAGATCAGACTGCATATAGGTGCAGTCTGATGAGAGTCTTGGTTTGTCAAAACAGCCATCTATGGAAGTGACTCAAGCCAAAGAGCCAGCAGTATGGTCCCTGATTACACTGTATAAATGAGAAGGATAATCTGAATATCACATGACAAAATTGCCACATTGTGGAATCACATGACACAGCTCATATGATTTTCTGTGAATCAGTATCTGCAGACCCCTAGAGAGGTGTTGAAAATCTGAGCCTGAAAAGCAAGGATTTCAACATCCAGGGCTGCCACAGTCATGGAAATTATCTGGAAAATGAATTTTTTTCCAGGTAAGGGAAAAGTCAGGGAATTTTGTGATTTGAAAGGGAAATTTGGAAAGGACTTGAAAAGGCAGGGAAAAGTCAGGGAAGCAGAAAATGTATTCATTCAGTTCAAGGAGAAAGGATGTTCTTTCTAGAGAGATAGTCCAGGTATTTCCCCTCCTCATTGGGAGCAACTCTAAAAGAAAAAGAATTTGCTGTCTAGGGCAACAAATTCTTTTCTTTAAGAGTAACCCCAAATTTTCAAGTGATACACTTAGCACTGTTTAAGGAAAGAGTAAAATCAAATTTTTGATCTATAAACGGGTATGGAAAACTGTAAAATATCAGGGTAAAATCAGGGAAAAATCAGGGAAATTTGAAGTGGAAGATGAGTGGCAACGCTGCAACACCTTCCAAGGGGCTCAACAGATATAAATGCATTAGAACATGTTTGATCACTGTTATCGCATGAAAACAGGAGAAGTTGCCACTGATTGCTTCTTCAAGCTGTTATCATGCATACTTCCTGTGTACATTTTGTAAATGCTGCTTGCAGGGAAATTGATAACATCATTTTCTGATACATGTATCAGTGATTTTCTGATTACACAAAATTGTGTCTGTAACAGTGCATGCTACAGATTTCAGATTATATGGTGACTCTTGATTGCTTATATGTAAAAGTGTGTGGCCAGTTTATAACAGCATCTGAATTGCCTTGTTAAGGGCTGGCCTGCTAAGCTAGCGGTCCAGTTTGAATCCTGCTGGTTTCAAACCATGCACAGGTTTCTTTTAAACACAACCTTTCATTTCACACTTCAGTTGGGTGGGTATGGCTGAAATACAGTTGAAAGGCCTGTAAAACCTAAAGTTGTCCATCTGTTTGCTCAAAGACTTTTGTTCTAATATTTTGATCAGTATGGTACCTTTATTCATGATAATGCCAAAAATGTTCAACTATGCCTCTAAAGAAATGCGTCACAGATGAAGGTCACAGGTGAATGAGCACACTTTCAGGGGCTGCAACTCTGCAATTTTCTTCTTTGCATCTCTTTTCAATGTGAATCAACTCTTAGAGGAAAGAATTTGCTCCCCAGGAACATTTTTTTCTGGTAAGAGTAGATCCCATTTTGGAAGGGCCACGTCTTCCAGGAAAGTGAACAGGAGATCAGAAAAATTGTCTCCTTTTGTAAAATGGTGGAAAAAACATGGGTGTATCCATTCACCTTTTGGTGGTTCTAATGAAATTTGCTGCATCATCAGATGTCATGTTTTGTGCTAATTCTGCCTTATTTGAAGGATCAACAGATAAACAAATAAATAAAAATCTAACAGTGAAAACAAGCAATTAGCCATCATTTTTTCTATTCACTTTTTTGTCAGAATTCTAGACATTGTAACTGGACTTCAGAGTCAAAGCCTCTTTTCCATAGATTCCCTTTTTAGACTTCTGACTGCCACCTGTTTCATTGGTTTTGAAATTCTTTAGTTTTGTGTCTTGGTTTTCTCCAAACATTGAATTTAAGACATAATTATATCCATTGGTAGTTTTCACTATATTTTTCTTGTAGCTCTGTAGTCCATAGGAAGCTATCATTCCCCCAAATCCATATACCTTGGAATCAAACCAAGCATTTCTGTGACAATGAGTAACTTTCTGGTTCCCAGTGCTTGTGGAGTAAACACATTTTTCAACGGTTGTCATAACAGTTTGTAAACTGATATTTCTAGTGTATGTTGTAAATGTTTTTGAGTCAAGATCTAAAATAGATTCTTCAATAAGGTAGACTTCATTAATGTTCCCAGTTATCTTTTCCGCCCAGTTTGGTAAACTGCTGGTCTTGCATATCAGTCGTTTGGTTATGAGCTGGTTTCCAGATACCCGTCTGTCCACAACATCTTCAGTGAGTACATGTGTACTGAAGGGGTTTGGATAACGTTTCCAGAATGCTGTCACCATGTTGTGCCAGCTGAACTGATAGACACATTCATCAGAGTGATGTTTCATTTTTATTAATATAACAAACTTTAATAGCTCTTTCACAAAATATCACAAATTATCTTGTCTGTCAAGGCACTATTCCAGTATGCATCCTTTTTACTGGTATTTTATCACTTTGATGTCCACTGTTCGAAACTCTGTGAGTTCACAGAGATTCAATCTATAAAATGTAATTTCATATTTTTTATGTTTTATATTGCTTTATTGTCATGTCAAAGTTTGTTTTAATTATTATTATTATTATTATTATTATTATTTAATTAACAATCTTTTGTTTTCATCTAAATATAGGTTCTAGGTCCAAAAAGTATCAAAAAAGATGTGTATTCCATAAAATTTTATTTAAAGTGTCTTGAAAGTTCAAACTTTCATGATTTACTTCCCTTCCTTGAGGCTATTCTTGCTCTTCTAACCTAAATACCAGATTCACTTCCTCAAAATTGTCAGTACTGCTGAAATATTTGACAATTTATGCATAAAAATTTGCTGCCTTCAACTTCATATTGATTTGATGACCCCATTTGAGGATAATTTTGACTTTTTCTTCACATGTAAATACTGTATTGATCTTAATAAATGCCCCTCCTCTAATAAATGCATATCGATAATGGGATTGACTAGACTAGAATAATACTAGTTATGATCTTTGACCAAGCTGATACTGCTGTTGGTTATCTTGGTTGACAGCCAATTTTACCAGAGTTCCTGATAAGTTGGGATATGGAGGATTATTCAGAGATAATTTTTCTTATTTCTGGATGATAACATGTGTTGTGATCCCTCATTAGAACCGTCGGTGAGACGGTTCTAATGAGGGGTCACAACCTATGTTTATTTGTAGAAATATGGAAAATTATCCTTAAATTATCCCTTTCACCCCTTCTTATCTGGATCTCTGTTTTACATGTATAGTAATTGAATGGCTCGGTTGACAGCACATAAAGGGAATAAGGCACTACCCCTGTGGTAAAAAGAGGATCTCTTTTGTAGGTATTAGAAAACACAGGTGTGAAGAAAGATGACATTGATATGTGGGAAATAAATGAGGCCTTCAGTGTTGTAGTGATAGCTAACATCATGGAACTTGGGCTAGACAAAGAGAAAGTGAACATTCATGGAGGAGCTGTCAGTCTTGGACATCCTATTGGGTAAGAGTTCCGACTTTATTTTGCAGTAAAAATGGGGATCACTTTCTGGCATTGGAAATTTCTGATTAAGAATGGCTGCAGGTGAAAATAGATGGATGGGTATGATGATTTTATACAGCAGTTGATGTCACATGAAGAGGTAACTTTAGGCATGTGTAAACAGGTAAACAGGAAAGACTCGGGTCAGACTGCACAACTGTGCTGTCTGATCACAGTCTTTTTGCATTTATAATAAAACAGATATGTCAAGACTTAAAGCAGATGTGTAGGTTGGTTTGAGTATCTGTGGTATACATGTAGCTTAAGGTTCCTTTTCAGTGCACTTGCCAAAGTTACCTTTTCTTACGGTGTAGCAAATTCTGAGTAACTTCATTTATTATTATAAAGGGATCACTGTACTCAAAACTGTTATTTGGGCAGGAAAATCCTTAGTTTTACGGTCACAAATTTTGTATAATGGCAAATTTCTATGCAGTCACAAGTATACTCGAAAAAAAAAAAAAATTAAGGGGTCAAACTTTTTCCCTGCGATTTCTGGAACATCTTAAACATTTGATAAAATAAATCATTTCTACCTTCCATTTTATTCATTTTGCAAGTTTTGTACACATGAAGTTTGAACCTATAGCCTTTGTCTTGACCAAGTCCAGGCTTCAAGTTCACACTACCCTCAAAATCAAAGTGGTCAGAAGTCCATAAGGAGCAAATTCACCAAAGTTTTTGATTTTGCCAATTCATGAATTTTTTGAAATGCTAGATACTCCCTCAAATTTAATCATTTTAAGGTCAGCAAGCTGTAACAAGATTAAAACACATAGCAATTTTAGAAGTTTTGCCCAACCAAACTAACACACTATCTTTTCACTATGGGAATTCATACCCCTTTCATTTTAGGGGTAGTTTGACTTAAAGCCTGGACATGGTCAAGACAAAGGCTAGACAAGGTTCAAACTTCATGTGTTCAAAACTTAGAAATGATTTATTTTACCAAATGTTTGAAATGTTCCAGAAATCGCAGGGTAAAAGTTTGACCCCTTAATATTTTTTCAAGTATATTCCAATTCTAACGCGCTTCTTCACATTTTCACCTTGAAAAGTGTACTACATAGCACCAAGAGCAAGTGCTTTTGGCAAAAACAAAACAAAACAAAAACAATCAAACATCAGCCATTAGGTAGCATATTGATGTCAGGTTTCCTACATTATTGTCAGGATATTCTGATGCAAATTTTTGATGTTATCCAATCAGATGTCACTTTATATCTGCAAGAGCTTTAGGATTGTCAGTTTATGTGTCTGTGTCATGTTCACCTGTATTCACTGACCAATTTCATTTGTTGTTTCTTTCAGCATGTCAGGCAACAGAATCACCACCCACATGGTACATGCCTTGAAGAAAGGACAAAAGGGTTGTGCTGGAATTTGTAATGGAGGAGGAGGAGCATCAGCAATTATCATTGAGAAATTATAACAAAGTGTCCAAATAAAGACCAGGGCCCGGTTGTTCAAAACTAACGACGTCATTGGTGAACAAGATGTTTCAAAATTTCAAACTTTAATATCTCAAATATGCTAGTATTTTTTGTTGAAAAAATGTGAGAAGCTTCTCACTTATTTTCAACAGAAAATATTAGTGTATTTGGACATAAAGTGATAAAACGCTTTACGAATTGTCCTCTTAACGAGCTTGTTAGGCTAACAATGTTTTGAACAACTGGGCCCAGTTGAAGTGCTATATCATAACAAAAATGTCCAATTAAGACCAGTTGAAGTGCTAATATTTAACCAGAGTGTGACTTGAACTGTGAGTTAAATCAGAATCGGGGATGATTCAGATTTTTATGTGAACAAAGGCAGCTTGCTGGATTCTTCCAGCTGTTATAGACCATTAGCATGATCAAATAAGACATTGTTTTGACTCACTTGTAAGCTGATGTAATGAACCTAGATACTGGGACAGCAGTGTTAGATGGAGCAGTGTAGACCAAATACAGACTGCTTCAATGAGCAGTCTGATCAAGCTCTGCTTTGTTGACCATTTCACCAGCAAGTTTATTTATACTCCCCCAGAAAATAAAAATAAAATACATATATTTAGCTGTCTGTCTTGGAAGATGGATCTAGATTTTTGGGGTTGATTTGGAGGGGAAAGAAGAACACTTAGAAGAAAGAAAAAAAATAATATGTTAGTTGTTCAAATTTTAGAATAGTTACAATAATTGGTTAAATTGTCTGAACTTGTCTGAGTATTTGAGGGTTATTGCAGTATATGCTGTATATCTTACATATTTGATGTTCTTGTTTAGGGATATTGGCCATTAAATGATTTTGTGTTAAATGATTGAGTGGCATGTTTAGAACTCTGCATATAATGCATATAGATATAATCAGAGGGATTTTAAATCTCAAGAACAATGCTTACGAGTAAAACTCTTATGAACTAATAAATAAATTTAGAGTTGATTCTGTTCCTATGATAATAACTATGAGAGCTCATGATAAGAGGAACAGTATGTATTAATTCGGAGATAGTTTGTATTCATTTTATTTTGCACGAAGACATATGTTGTAGCTCGGTTTAACTATATATTGTGGACACTTAGTAAGAAAGGCCTCTCCAAGCAGGTTCTAATTAGGGACCACAATTCTCCATAGAACTTCCTCTGTGAGGGGTTATAATGAGGTAGCAAAGGCTATTCCAGAAGTGCTATGAATATGACAAATCATCCACAAGTTAATATAAAATGTTCCCCTTTACTATTGGTAATAGCAATTAAAGTGTGTGGGTACAGCTTCAAGGGAGGTAACGGCCTCCACAGAAACAGGAATGAGTTTAGGTTTTTTCAGTATTAGCTGGGTGATGGAGGGATGGGAAGACAAAGATGCTTTCCTCCTCCACCTAGTTTGCTGCTGTTGTGATTCTGTTAATCAAATAGGACTGATTTAATCCAAAGTCCGAGGACAGCCATGGCCAGATATAATTTTTAAATGGAACCTAACATACTGTACATGCAACCCGTCAAGTTTGTGATTTGCTGAGCCTCAACAAATTAAGGTGTATGGGTACACCTCCACATTTTTCCACCATCTTTACAAAGGGGGACAAATTTTGTGACTTCCTATTTGATCCCCTGGATGATGAAGCCCTTCCAAAATAGGGTCTACTCTTAAAGGGAAGAAATTGCTCCTACAGGAGCAAATTCTTTCCTTTCATAGTTGACCCCTATTGAGAAGGGGGGGGGGGATGGGTTAACAGGCAATGTCATAATTTCTACCCATTTGCCTTAACATCTTTTTCAAACTATTTGTACCATGCACACAAATTTGAAATGTTGCCATGGTATTTTTTTGCATGCTTATAAAATGTAACTTCATGATTGTCTCAGGAAGTATAAATCTATACAATCTAGAATGCAATCATTAAATTTATAAAATACATGTATATGTAGTGTTGTTTTCTCAAATTCTGTATCCCAGACTGAGCAAAGCTCTGACAACTTTATGGAACAAAACTATCACATCTATGAGATTAAACAAAATATCAGGGCGCTTGATCAAAATATTGTTTGCTTAACAAATTTGGTTGTCAGAGGTTTATTTTAAAAATCCTAAAGTACCCATAAAATCAAGAGTGCTAGTGCTAATAGTTTTTGCTGAAAAAAAATGTGAGAAGGTTATGCACTGCAACTCATCACATTTTTGTCAAAAAACAAAACAAAAACAAACCAGAGGACCAATGGTCCTGTAGCTCACCTGCCACTTGGTCCTGGTATATATTTTAATGCTTTTATACATGTATATAGCACCAGGGCAGGGGCAGATAACCCCCCTCCCTTGGGGATTAATGTTGAGTCCCAATTCTATATACCAAGCCACAAGGTCACTGGGCCTTTGGTTCTGGACAAAGATTTCTGAAGGGTTTTTATCATATATGGGCGTGGCGGCCACCATGTTCATGTGACCATGACCATCTGAACAAACTTTGATTCCTTTGACCCAGTATTAAAGCTCCATATGAAATACAATAATCATTTGTATAAACTATGATATATACATACCGGTACCAAGTTTCAAGGTTATAGGCCTTTCGGTTCTCGAGAAAAAGACGTTTGAAGAGTTTTTACCATATATGGGCATGGTGGCCATCTTGGTCAAGTGACCAAGACCATCTGAACAAACTATGGTTCCTTTAAGCCGGTGTAGCTCCATATGAAATATGGCTTCAATTGACCCTAGTGGCCTCTGAGAAGATGTTTGAAAATGTTGACGGGTGACAGAATCTCAATGACCTTGTACAAAAGTCAAAGAATGACCTTGACCATATCTTCATCTGGTCATTTAATCAACCATATGTACACCAAATATTGCACCTTAGACTTAAATAGTTTCTGAAAAATCCACTGTTTAAGCATTTTCCCATATAAAAGCCTACATAATGTACCAAAGTTGACAGTGTCATAAATTAGGTCAAGGTCAACGCACGATCATTTGTATGAACTATGATGGGCTTGAGTGCCCAAAGCTACATACCAAGTTTCAAGGCCATACGCCTTTTGGTTCTGGAGAAGAAGATTTTGAAGGGTTTTTACCATATACGGGCATGGCGGCCATCTTGGACAAGACCCCAAGAACAAACTTTTATTCCCTGATCACACTTAGACTCCATATGAAATTTAGCATTAATCAGACCAGTGGTTTCAGAGGAGAAGATGTTTTGAAAATCATGATGACGGACAGACCGACAAAATGACCTTGACCTTCAGTGACATAATATCTTCATCTGGTCATTTAGTTGACTATATATACCACGTATAGTACCTTAGACTTAAATAGTTTCTGAGAAATCCACTGTTTAAGCGTTTTCCCATATAAACGCCTAATGTACCAAAGTTGACAATGTCGTAAATTAGGTCAAGATCAACGCAAGGTCATCATTTGTATAAACTATGATGGGCCCGCATGCCCAATGCTACATACCAAGTTTCAAGTTCATAGGCCTTTTGGTTCTGGAGAAGAAGATTTTCGAAGGGTTTTTACCATATACGGGCATGGCGGCCTTCTTGGTCATGTGACCCAGACCCCGGGTATAAACTTTAGTTCCCCTATCCCACTGAGACACCATATGAAATTTGGCTTCAATCTCCCCAGTGGTTTCAGATGAGATGTTTGAAAATCTTGATGACGGACAGACCGACAAAATGACCTTGACCTTCAGTGACATAACATCTTAATCTGGTCATTTAGTTGACCATATATACCACATATTGTACCTTACACTTAAATAGTTCCTGAGAAATCCACTGTATAAGTGTTTTCCCATATAAAAGCCTAACATACCAAAAGTGACCATGTTGTAAATTAGGTCAAGGTCAAAGCAAGGTCATCATTTGTATAAACTATGATGGGCCCACATGCCCAAAGCTACATACCAAGTTTCAAGGTCATAGGCCTTTTAGTTCTGGAGAAGACGAATTTTGAAAGTTTTTACCATATATGGGCATGGCAGCCATCTTGGTCATGTGACCCAGATCCCGGGTACAAACTTTCGTTCCCCCATCCCACTGAGACTCCATATGAAATTTGGCTTCAATCTCCCCAGTGGTTTCGGATGAGAAGATGTTTAAAAATCTTGACGACGGATGGTCTGAAGGAACGACCTTGACCTTTATAGACATGATATCTTCATCTGGTCATTTGGTCAACCATGTATACAACATATTGTACCTTAGACTTAAATAGATTCTGAGAAATCCACTGTTTAAGCGTTTTTCCATATAAAAGCCTAAGGTACCAAAGTTGACCATGCCGTAAATTAGATCAAGGTCAACGCAAGGTCATGATTTGTATAAACTATGATAAGCCGGCCTGCCCCATGCTACATACCAAGTTTCAAGGTCATAGGACTTTTGGTTCTGGAGAAGAAGAGTTTTGAAGGGTTTTTACCATATATGGGCATGGCGGCCATCTTGGTCATGTGACCCAGACCCTGGGTACAAACTTTCGTTCCCCCATCCTACCGAGACTCCATATGAAATTTGGCTTCAATCGGCCCAGTGGTTTCAGAGGAGAAGATGTTTGAAAAACTTGAGGACGGATGGTCCGACGGAATGACCTTGACCTTTAGTGACATAATATCTTCATCTGGTCATTTAGTCGACCATGTATTCCAAGTATTGTACCTTAGACTTAAATAGTTTCTGAGAAATCCACTGTATAAGCGTTATCCCATATAAAAGCCTAACATACCAAAGTTGACCATGCCGAAAATTAGGTCAAGGTCAACGCAAGGTCATGATTTGTACAAACTATAACGGGCCCGCATGCCTGATGCTACATACCAAGTTTCAAGATCATAGGCCTTTTGGTTCTGGAGAAGAAGAGTTTTGAAGGGTTTTTACCATATATGGGCATGGCGGCCATCTTGGTCATGTGACCCAGACCCCGGATATAAACTTTCGTTCCTCCATCCTACTGAGACTCCATATGAAATTTGGCTTCAATCGGCCCAGTGGTTTCAGAGGAGAAGATGTTTGAAAAACTTGACGACGGATGGTCCGACGGAATGACCTTGACCTTTAGTGACATATCTTCATCTGGTCATTTAGTCGACCATGTATACCAAGTATTGTACCTTAGACTTAAATAGTTTCTGAGAAATCCACTGTTTAAGCGTTTTCCCATATAAAAGCCTAACGTACCAAAGTTGACCATGCCGTAAATTAGATCAAGGTCAACGCAAGGTCATGATTTGTACAAACTATGATGGGCTCGCATGCCTGATGCTACATACCAAGTTTCAAGGTCATAGGCCTTTTGGTTCTGGAGAAGAAGATTTTTGAAGGGTTTTTACCATATATGGGCATGGCGGCCATCTTGGTCATGTGACCCAGACCCCGGGTACAAACTTTCGTTCTTCCATCCTACTGAGACTCCATATGAAATTTGGCTTCAATCGGCCCAGTGGTTTCAGAGGAGAAGATGTTTAAAAATCTTGACGACGGATGGTCCGACTGAATGACCTTGACCTTTAGTGACATAATATCTTCATCTGGTCATTTATTTAGTCGACCATGTATACCAAGTATTGTACCTTAGACTTAAATAGTTTCTGAGAAATCCACTGTTTAAGCGTTTTCCCATATAAAAGCCTAACGTACCAAAGTTGACCATGCCATAAATTAGGTCCAGGTCAACGCAAGGTCATGATTTGTACAAACTATGATGGGCTCGCATGCCCGATGCTACATACCAAGTTTCAAGGTCATAGGCCTTTTGGTTCTGGAGAAGAAGAGTTTTGAAGGGTTTTTACCATATATGGGCATGGCTGCCATCTTGGTCATGTGACCCAGACCCCGGGTACAAACTTTCGTTCTTCCATCCTACTGAGACTCCATATGAAATTTGGCTTCAATCGGCCCAGTGGTTTCAGAGGAGAAGATGTTTAAAAATCTTGACGACGGATGGTCCGACGGAATGACCTTGACATTTAGTGACATAATATCTTCATCTGGTCATTTAGTCGACCATGTATACCAAGTATTGTACCTTAGACTTAAATAGTTTCTGAGAAATCCACTGTTTAAGCGTTTTCCCATATAAAAGCCTTAAGTACCAAAGTTGACCATGCCATAAATTAGGTCCAGGTCAACGCAAGGTCATGATTTGTACAAACTGTGATCGGCCTGCATGCCCGATGCTACATACCAAGTTTCAAGGTCATAGGCCATTTGGTTCTGGAGAAGAAGATTTTTGAAGGGTTTTTACCATATATGGGTGTGGCGGCCATCTTGGTCATGTGACCCAGATACCCGGAACAAACTTTCGTTCCCCCGACCTAGGTAGGCTCCATATGAAATATGGCTTCAATCGGCCCAGTGGTTTCAGAGAAGAAGATGTTTGAAAATGTTGACGGACGACGGACGGACGGACGACGGATGCCTGGCTATACTATAAGCTCACCTATGAGCCTAAAGGCTCAGGTGAGCTAAAAATTGAAAAAAACAGCAGTACTTTTTAGTTAAAAAATGTAGGAAATGTAAACTTTTTGTTAACTAGAAACATGTTAACTAATAGGGCCCCGCCTTTATATGGGACTATTGATGGCATTAAGTCATATGTCACCAGCTGGAAATAACAATAAAACCTTTCAGTTTTAAAGTTATAGACTGGCTACAGTTTCTACACTAAAAATTACTAAGGGCATAATTCTGTAAAAAATGTAGATGGAATTACAATTCTTATTCTCTGCAGATTGTCTGATATGCTTTATATTTGTAACAACTTCTGTGAAAATATATTTTGCTGTTTTAAAGCTACAGAGTGGATGGACACAATTTCCATACACAAAATTACAAAGGGGCAAAATTCTGTAAAAAATATAGGCTGAGTTATAGTTCCAGTCCTCTGCATATTATCTGATGATGATTCATATTCGTACCAAGTTTTGTGAAAGTATCTTCAACAGTTTTAAGGTTATAGAGCCGACACAATTTCAATATAGAAAATTTCAAAGGGGTATAACTCTGTAAAAATGTAGATGGAGTTATGATTCTTATTCTCCGCACATCATCTAATAATGCTTTATATTTGTGCAAAGTATTCATGAACATATCTTTGTGAGTTTTAAAGTTATAAGGCAGACATGATTTCCATACTAAAAAGTACAGGGCAGAATTCCATAGAAAATGTAGGTGGAGTTACAGATCTTGTTCTCTGCACATAGTCTGATGATGCATCGTACTTGTATTAAGTTTTGTGAAAATATCTTAAACTGTTTCAGAGTTATAGAGCTTACACAATTTTGAAATTTAAATTTACAAAGGGGCATAATTCCATAAAAACTGTAGATGGAGCTATGGTTCTTGTTCTGTGCACATCGTCTGATGATACTTTATATCTGTACCAAGTTTCGAGAAAATATCTGAAATAGTTTCAGAGTTACAGACCTGACACAATATCATACTTAAAATTACAATCGGGCATATATCTGTAAAAATGTGGGTCGAGTTATGGTTCTTATTCTCTGCACATCGTTTGATGATGCATTATATCTGTACCAAGTTTCGAGAAAATATCTCAAACTGTTTCAAAGTAATGGCCCGGACACAATTTCCCTACTTAAAATTATAAAGGGGCATAATTCCATAAAAAAGTAGGTGGAGTTATGGTTCTTGTTCTCTGCACATCGTCTGATAATGCTTTATAACTGTACCAAGTTTCGAGAAAATATCTCGAACAGTTTCAGAGTTACGGACCCGACACAATATCATACTTAGAATTACAAAGGGGCGTAATTCTGTAAAAAAGGAGGTGGAGTTACGGTTCTTATTCTCTGAACATCGTTTGATGATGCTTTATATCTGTACCAAGTTTTGAGAAAATATCTAAAATTGTTTCAGGGTTATGGTCCGGACACAATTTCCATACTTAAAATTATAAAGGGGCATAATTCTGTAAAAAATGTAGATGAGGTTATAGTTCTTGTCCTCTGCACATAGTCTGATGATGCTTTATGGCTGTATCAAGTTTCGAGAAAATATATCAAACGGTTTCAAAGTTACGGACCGGACACGATTTCCATACTAAAAATTACAAAGGGGCATAATTCCATAAAAACTGTAGATGGAGCTATGGTTCTTGTTCTCTGCACATCGTCTGATGATACTTTATATCTGTACCAAGTTTCGAGAAAATATCTGAAATAGTTTCAGAGTTACAGACCTGACACAATATCATACTTAAAATTACAATCGGGCATATATCTGTAAAAATGTGGGTAGAGTTATGGTTCTTATTCTCTGCACATCGTTTGATGATGCATTATATCTGTACCAAGTTTCGAGAAAATATCTCAAACTGTTTCAAAGTAATGGCCCGGACACAATTTCCGTACTTTAAATTATAAAGGGGCATAATTCCATAAAAAAGTAGGTGGAGTTATGGTTCTTGTTCTCTGCACATCGTCTGATAATGCTTTATAACTGTACCAAGTTTCGAGAAAATATCTCGAACAGTTTCAGAGTTACGGACCCGACACAATATCATACTTAGAATTACAAAGGGGCGTAATTCTGTAAAAAAGGAGGTGGAGTTAAGGTTCTTATTCTCTGAACATCGTTTGATGATGCTTTATATCTGTACCAAGTTTTGAGAAAATATCTAAAATTGTTTCAGGGTTATGGTCCGGACACAATTTCCATACTTAAAATTATAAAGGGGCATAATTCTGTAAAAAATGTAGATGAGGTTATAGTTCTTGTCCTCTGCACATCGTCTGATGATGCTTTATGGCTGTATCAAGTTTCGAGAAAATATATCAAACGGTTTCAAAGTTACGGACCGGACACGATTTCCATACTAAAAATTACAAAGGGGCATAATTCCGTAAAAAATGTAGGTGGAGTTATGGTTCTTGTCCTCTGTACATCGTCTGATAATGCTTTATAGCTGTACCAAGTTTCGAGAAAATATCTCAAACGATTTCAATGTTACGGACCGGACACGATTTCCATACTAAAAATTACAAAGGGGCATAATTCCATTAAAAATGTAGGTGGAGTTATGGTTCTTGTTCTCTGCACGTTGTCTGATGATGCTTTATATTTGTACAAAGTTTCAAGGAAATATCTCGAGACATTTCAGAGTTATGACCTGGACACGAAAAGCTGATGGACAGACAACAAAGGGGCATAATTCCGTAAAAAATGTAGGTGGAGTTATGGTTCTTGTTCTCTGCACATCGTCTGATGATGTTTTATATTTGTGCAAAGTTTTGAGAAATCTCAAAACGGTTTCAGAGTTATGGCCTGGACACAAAAAGCTGACGGACGGACAGACAAGGTGATTACTATAGGGCCTCCGCCGACTTCGTCTGGCGGGGCCCTAAGACTGACAAATCTGTCAAGAGCCTGCAAACAGCTATCAGTCATCCTTGACCAAACAAAGCCATTACACCCCTTCATTGATCAAAGCCATTAGACCACGGCTGAAGTACAAAGTCATTAATCCTTCTAGACTTATGGTGAATTGATACACTTTCAGGGGAAGCAACTCTGCAATTTTCATTTCTGCCTCCATTCTCAGTAGGGATCAACTCTTAGAACTTTTTCCTCTGGAAGCAAATTCTTTACTTTTAGAGTAGACTCCTTCTTGGAAGTCCTGAGTTATTCCTCTTCGTAACTGACAGAAAAGCATGAGGTACACTTTAAAAATACTTTCAGACCTAAGCTGAATGACAACGAATAAAACACGAATGTTTATATTTTTTTAACATTTGTTTTCAGTATAAACGTAGTTGTAATAGAAATCCTGGTAGAGTTGATATCCTATTATGTAATTGAGAGCTTTATCAGGATTCATTGGAACTAATTCCAAACACATCATGGAGCCACGGTTCGAGGTTATAAAACTTGAGAATAATCTTAAACTCAAAATAAAGCACACTGCTTGGCAGCTTGTGAGCACGGAAGCAGCCAATGAGTGTGCTTTATTTTGAGTTTGAGAATGTACTCAAGTTTTATAACTTGTATAGAGGCAAATGTTTTTCCTCCACTTTTACACGGAAACATTTTTTGTTGACTTCCTGTTCACTCCCCTGGACAACAAAGAACAAAATAAAAGGCCATCGGCCAAGTGTCACCCGACGTTTGAAATGTGTCACAAACTGCAGCCCTTTATTCCGTTTCAGAGTAACTGTATGGCCAAAACCAGAAAATATGTGTACAACAGAATCTGGTAAGGAAATAATAATTGAAGCATAAGCAAAGACATATACCCAATTACTGGGCCTCTATGAGGTTATAAAATACTTAAGTTCAGGACTGGGCGTATGTGTGTAAAATCAGGTTACTGAAACTTTAGGCCCTTACAGAATGCCTAAACATCAAGGCCATATACCCAATAACAAAGTAACAAGGGCCATAATCCTCCTAATATGAATCTGATGAAAAATGAACATTGCATTTATGAAGATTCATCCCATTAATATGAATAGTTCTTGAGTTATCCTTTTACCTTTAAGTGAATGTCTATTATCTATGAAAGGGGAATAACTCTGTCACTAATAAATTTAGCATATCCTAACAATAATCAGAATACTCAATTTACCAAATGCTAATAGCATACTAAATTTCAGCTGTCTCGGTCAAACGGTTCAAAAGTTGGAAAATTGCCAAAAACGACAAAGGGCCATAACTTTGTAAAATATTGGGCAATTGAAATTCCAAAATCACATGCACATCTTCAGATCATGATGAAACATTCTGCACAATTTCAAGTTGATCTGATAAAAGATGTGGTAGGAGTTGCGGGGACAAGGTCTGAGTCAGCAAGGGCCGTAACTCCATCAAAAATGGCCGAAACAAAAATCAAAAACCACATGCACATCTTCATATCATAAGAATATAATCTGTAAAATTTCAAGTCAAACCGATAAAAGATGTAGGAGGAGTTGCGGGGACAAGATTTTGGACAGACAGAAAATGCCAAAAACGACAAAGGGCCATAACTTTGTAAAATATAGGGCAATTGAAATTCCAAACTCACATGCACATCTTCAGATCATGATGAAACATTCTGCAAAATTTCAAGTCAATCTAATAAAATATGTGGCAGAAGTTGCGGGGACAAGGTCTGAGTCAGCAAGGGCCGTAACTCCATCAAAAATGGCCGAAACAAAAATCAAAAACCACATGCACATCTTCATAACATAAGAATATAATCTGTAAAATTTCAAGTCAAACCGATGAAAGATGTAGGAGGAGTTGCGGGGACAAGATTTTGGACAGACAGAAAATGCCAAAAACGACAAAGGGCCATAACTTTGTAAAATATAGGGCAATTGAAATTCCAAACTCACATGCACATCTTCAGATCATGATGAAACATTCTGCAAAATTTCAAGTCAATCTAATAAAATATGTGGCAGAAGTTGCGGGGACAAGGTCTGAGTCAGCAAGGGCCGTAACTCCATCAAAAATGGCCGAAACAAAAATCAAAAACCACATGCACATCTTCATATCATAAGAATACAATCTGTAAAATTTCAAATCAATCCGATGAAAGACTTAGGAGGAGTTGCGGGGACAAGATTTCGGACGGACGGACGGACGGATGGACGGACGGACAGACTGACACACTGACGGACGAGGGTCATTTCTATAGTCCCCCTCCGCCTACGTCGGGTGACAAAAATATGGGTCTGCTCTTGAAGGGGAGCAAATTCTTTCCTTTAAGTTGACCCACACTGAGAAGGGAGGCAAAAAAGAAAATGGCAGAGTTGCTTCCCCTGAAAGTGTACCCAGTCAACTTGAATCAGTGCTATGATATGGCTTAAATAATGCCCGAATTTGATACTTGAGTGATCAGCAAGAGTTAACAAGAATATGGTGTGAAAGGAGGGGCAAGAGATTGAGTTAACAACTGGGAAGAAATAACTACAAACCATGAATTTTAAATGCCGTAGTTTGTTTTTTCATATATCAATAAATGAGAATTTAAGAACATAGAAAATTTATAAATACACTTATACATATATAACTATACAAAATGTACATGGATATGAATATACATATATAGTACACAGACAAAATACAGCAGATGATACACTGACAATATCTGGGGCTGTATTCATAAAGCCACTTAAGTCGTTGCTATGCGGTTGCTAAGGCTAAATATATCTATAAAGGAGATTCCCTACAACTATGAAATTTGCTCTGGAGGAACAGTTCCTCCAGAGCAAATTTCATAGTTGTAGGGAATCTCCTTCAAAGAAATTTAGCCCTAGCAACAGCATAGCAACCACTTAAGTCGTTTTATGAATACGGCCCCAGGACACTTCATCTGTTCTAAAATGGTTTCATCCACCTTTCAACTCAACAAGCCAAGGGTACTTAGTCCACTTGTTCCTTATGTACTCTTGGCCGATGGCCTATTCGAAAATCGAATTTCCCACTGCGCCGTTTCATTGGATGTAAGCAACTGCCGTCACACCCAATCAAGTTATCTGTAACAGATCATTTTCCAAGTAACAGGCGCTCTTGTTCGTAAAAAAATATCGTGTTTACTGTGACAAAGAGTAGACTGTCAAGATTTAACCAATTCATCAGTGTTTTTGAACGACCATGTGAAGTTGTGGGACAACTGTGTTTTGCAACAGATCTTCTGATAGGTCTAAAGATTACATGTACCAAGGGGACCAACTTGCTACAGCTAAAATGCAGCACAGTGGGAAATCTGATTTGCAAATAGGCCGTTGACCAAGGGTATGTAAGGAACAAAGTGGACTTAGTACCCTTGGCTAGCAAAGATGCCTTCAACTTTGGATGAGTCCATTTGTCCTATCAGGAAATAGTTAATAAACCAGTTGACAAACAGTGTAGACTGTGATCAGACTGCTCCTCAGGAGCAGTCTGATCACAGTCTACACTGTTTGCTTAGAGGAGCTGTCCAAATATTTAGGGTATATAAGATAAAATCTTAATAGGGCTCCAGATAAACTGTAATTCTGCAGATAAAATCTGATCACTTTGGGTTTTTTTCTATTTCTCCATAAAAAATGTATGCCCTGGATTTCTAGAATGACCTCATCATAAAAAGATTTTCACCTAAAAATCTAACCTAACATATTATTACATGTAGCTGCTGTAGTACGCAACAACAAGACCTGACTTCATACATGATAGCTCGCCTTTCAGGGCCTTGCTCATCACATAAAAAAATCCAATGTGGACACCGTGAGAGTACGGATGCAAAGATGACAACAGTACTTCCTGTACTTTGGTAGATGTGAGCTAGTAAACACATCTTTTCAAAATGCAAATGAATATGTAATACTATACAAATGAGATCTTTTATGTACACAACTCTTTAACCACAATATAATACACAGCACATAATGTAGGTAAGCTGCCCTATTTGTTCCAGGAATGCGAGAAAATGGAAAATCTGATTTGTATAATGAGCAGCTGATAGGAATGTAGATTATATATATATGTTCAAGGTGATTTGGTACACCTCAGTGTTTTTACTGACATTTTTACAAAGGGAAACAACTTTTGTGACTTCCTATTTGCTTCCCTGGATGACAAAGCCCTTCCAGAATGGGGTCTAATCTAAAAGGGAAAGAATTTGCTTCTTTCCTTTAAGAGTTGACCCCTATTGAAAAGGGAGGCAAATGAAAATAACAAAGTTGCTTCCCCTGAAGTGTATACCTGTGTATGAGGACTAGTTTTGCAACATGTATGGATTTTTTTTTCATATTTCCAATAAAAAACATCAATTGTGGTCTACATTAAAACTGCATCACTGAGGTGGCTCTAGTAAGGGCCACAACAAATGTTCTCGTGCATTATGAAAAAACAAAATTTCAAAACTATCATCAAATACTCCCCTTTACAGTAATTTATGTAGGCAGCTAAAATGTTTTTTTTTTTTCTTCAATATATAAGCAATACTTATATCAATACTGTAACCTTACACCAATACTTTTATGAAATAAAATAAAAATCTTTAATAAAAAAATCCTTTACACAAATGATTTTTACAATTTTTAATCAGATGGAAGTTCAATCACAAGTAATGTGTATGCTGAAGTGTCTTCAGAAAAATGGAAAGAACTTCTGTACACCAAAAGCAAACCAGTTCTAGAAATCTCTTTATTTTCACATATTCTTTAATGTTTTGGAATTATTGTCTAGTTCTTAAATTTGCCTCTGACTGCCATACACATACAAGATTCTTCAATTTGGGAGCCTTTAACTCAGCATATATTAGCCAAACTAAACTTTCACAAATGAGCCGCGACACGACAAAACCAACAATGTGGTTGTGCGCCCAGCGCAGACTCAGATCAGCCTGGGCATCCGCCCAGTCTGATCAGAGTCTTCGCTGTCCGCATGGAGGTAGCTTAGACCCTTAGCTACCTTTTGAGCACTTATCAAAGAGTCTGATGAAACTAAGCGGATGCCCAGGCTGATCCGAGTCTTCACTGGGTGCACAACCACATTGTTGGTTTTGTCGTGTCGCGGCTCAAATATTAAGTGATTTAAAGTGCATTGATTGTGAATAATCATGCAAAGAAACTAAAAAGTCACTTTCATGCTTGTCTCTGACTAGTGAATGATTACATACTTTTAAGTATTGAGATCAATTCAAGTTCAAGGTGCAGGTCAAGGTGCAGGGGTAGCTATGGGAAATCAAAGTTGCCCTTGACTTATAATGTGAAAATCTGCATCAAACTTTATTGCTGTTGATAAGCCTAAGTTTGCATGGTAAAAATATAGTTTTCAAGGTTTTTCCATAAAAACAAGCTGCAAAATCTCATTAGAATGTTTAGCAGTCAGATCTTACATCTTTAATGCGACACATCCATATTTTATCCTAACAAGAGGGCCATGAGGCCCTGAATCGCTCACCTGAACAATTGGCAAAGTGGCTTTTTCTTATGTTTTGAAATTGTCAAAATATGAGTCTTGGGTCAAAAGTCAAAGAATGACCATGACCTATTGTACTCATAAATCTTCATGTACTCATTAAGGCAACCATATATACCATTTTTAGGCAAAACTTTCCATGAAATCTTATGTTCTAGCATTTTCCCATATTTGACCATGCCGCAAAAAAAAGTTAAGGAAAAACCGAGGTCATCATTTGAACAGTCTTGGTAGTACTCTAATACTCCATGCTACTTACCAAGTTTCAAGGCCATTGGTGTATTGGTTCTGGAGAAGAAAAAAGGTTTATACCATAAATGGGTATGGTGGCCATGTTGGTCATTTGACCTGGACCCTTTGAACAAATTTTGTTCAATCAACCCCTGGAGGCTCTATATGAAATGTGATTACAATTGGCCCTTTGCCTTTTGAGAAACTGTTTGAAAATGTCAAAATATGAGAGATCTGGGTCAAAGGTCAAAAAATGACCTTGACCTCTTGTACTCATAATTCTTCATGACCTCATTAAGATGACTGTATATACAAATTTTTAGGCCAAAAACTTCCCATGAAATCTTATGTTCTAGCATTTTCCCTTATTTGACCTTGCTGTAAAAAAGGTCAAGGTCAACCAAGGTCATAATTTGAACAATCTTGATAGTACTGGAGTACCCAATGCTACATACCAAGTTTCAAGGCCACTGATCAATTGGTTCTGGAGAAAAAGATTTTGAAAGGTTTTTTACCATGTTGGTCATGTAACCCAGACCATTTGAAGAAATTTTCATTTCCTGGACCCTAGAAGGCTCTATATAATATTTGGTTACAATTGCCGCATTGGCTTTTAAGGCGAAGTTTGAAATTGTCAAACTATTCTGAGAATTCAGGGTCAAAGGTCAAAGAACGACCTTGACCTCTTGTAGTCATGAATCTTGATGTACACATTAAGATGACTGTATTTACCAATTTTTAGGCCTAAATCTTCAAAACTTTCCATGAAATCTTATGTTCTAGCATTTTCCCATATTTGACCTTGCTGTAAAATAGCCAAGGTCATCCCAAGGTCATCATTTTGAACACTCTTGATAGTACTGGAGTACCCAATGCTACATACCGAGTTTCAAGACCATCGGTCAATTGGTTCTGGAGAAGAAGATTTTTTTAGGTTTTTACCATATATGGGCATGGCGGCCATGTTGGTCATGTCACCTGAACCGTTTGAACAATTTTCATTCCCTCATCCCCTGGAGGCTCTATATGAAATTTGGTTACAATAGGCCAAGTGGTTTTTTGAGAAGATTGTTTGAAATTGTCAAAATATGGGAGCTCAGGGTCAAAGGTCAAAGAATGACCTTGACCTCTTGTACTCACAAATCTTCATTGTACTCATTACAGATGACTGCATATACCAACTTTTAGACCTTAATCTTCAAAACTTTCCCTGATATCTTAAGTTCTAGCATTTTTCCCATATCTGACCTTGCCATAAAAAGGTCAAGGTCAACCCAAGGTCATAATTTGAACAATCTTGATAGTACTCCAGTACCCAATGCTACATACCGAGTTTCAAGGCCATCGGTCAATTGGTTCTGGAGAAGAAGATTTTTCAAAGTTTTTACCATATATGGGCATTGGCGGCCATGTTGGTCATGTGACCTGAACCGTTTGAACAAATTTTCATTCCCTCATCCCCTGGAGGCTCTATATGAAATTTGGTTTCAATTGGCCCAGTGGCTGTTGAGAAGATTGCTTGAAATTGTCAAAATATGAGAGTTCTGGGTCAAAGGTCAAAGAATGACCTTGACCTCTTGTACTCATAAATCTTCATGTACTCATTTAGATGACTGTAGATATTGATTTTTAGCCCAAAATCTTCAACAGTTTTCAAGATATCTTATGTTCTAGCATTTTCCCATATAAAAGCACAAGGAAGCAAATTTGACCTTGCCGTAAAAAAGGTCAAGGCCAACCCAAGGTCATAATTTGAACATTCTTGGTAGTACTCATGTACCCGATGCTACATACCAAGTTTCAAGGCCATTGGCCTATTGGTTCTGGAGAAGATTTTTTTAGGTTTTTACCATATATGGGCGTGGCGGCCATGTTGGTCATGTGACCAGGACGGTTTGAACAATTATTCATTCCCCCTTCCTCTGGAGGCCATATATGAAATTTGGTTACAATTGGCCCAGCGGTTTCAGAGGAGAAGTCGTTTGAAATTGTGGACGGACGGACGGACGGACGACGACGGAGCCTTACCATCCTATAAGCTCCCCCGGAGCCGCTGGCTCAGGTGAGCTAAAAATTATGACTTTTTTGGGGTACTGAACTCTGTGTCAATAGCACAAACTGAATGAAGAAACCATGGTGTCAGAATACATAATCAATATAAGAGGAAGCTGATGAAAATTGGCAATTGACAGAAGAAAATGAGTTTTTAGCCACATGCAAACAGGCGAATGGGTACACTTTCAGGGGAGGCAACTATGCCATTTTCATTTTTCCACACTTCTAAATGGAGGAAAACTCTTAAAAGAAATAATCTGCTCCCCTAAAAGCAATTTTTTTCCTTTAACAGTAGACCCCATTTTGGAAGGGCTCTTTCCCACAGGAAGCAAACAGGGAGTCATAGAAAGTTGTTCCTGTTAGTAATACTGGTAGAAAAACATGATGTACCCATATATCTTAACCCTATTGCACTCAGAACGGCCAAAACTCCATGGAGTTTTGGCTGTTCTGAGTGCAACAGGGTTAAAAGACTTAGCTGCTTGAAAAGAACAGAAAGGAGCTGCAACACAGCAAAACCAACAAAGTGGTATGTGCAGCAAGAAAAGACTCAGATCAGCCTGGGCATGTGCTCAGTCTGATCAGAGTCTTCTCTGTTGGCATAGAGGTAGCTTAAACTGTTAGCTACCCTGTAAGCACACAGCGAAGACTCTGACCAGACTGGACAGATGCCCAGACTCATCTGAGTCTTTGCTGGGTGCACATGCCACTTTGTTGGTATTGTTGTGTCACAGCTCACAGGTGTTCAAATAGGTGTTTAAACAGGAATAAAAGACCTCAAAACATTAGCCCCATCTTACATCTTTTCGAAATTTATGTTGAACTGCGAATCGAAAACACACAAAAACACTAAGTCACTTCAATGCACTTCTAAGATGGCAAACAAAATTCACAGAACAAAAGCATGTAAGATCAGGCTGTCTGAGGGAGAGAAGCGTACCTGCTTTGAAGTTTAAACGGTTATATGTTCAAGACAGTTCAGTGTTCCAGATAAGAAGGGGTAGTGGATGATTTAGGGATGATCAATTTTCCGTATTCTCCATAGAAATGTATGTTGTGACCCCTCATTAGAACTGTCTCACTGAGACAGTTCTAATGAGGATTCACAACATATGTTTTTCTAGAGGAAAAATATTTCAAATTATCTTAGAATTATCATTAAAACCCTGCCTTATCTGGAGCTATGCAGACTGTCATAATAGGTTTAGACGTGTCGAGATTCTGAATAATGACTGGATTAATTGGAACTATTCCATTCTTAACATAAAGCTTATGGCAGTCAACTCTCCATATCTCAAACACTGATACCTCAAAGAACCCTCTTATATAAAAAATATAGACTGCACAAATTTCCTCTATTTCAGCTCTGGAAATCTCAAACTGCTGATACCTCACAGTAAATTTTCTGGGACCAGAAAATTTACTTTGAGATATCAGTAGGTTGGGATGAACTTCGACTTTGAGATATCGAGAGTTGACTGCAGTTTTAAAGAACTTGTAAATTACACAATGTCTATCTAAACATCACTACCTCTTGAATAAGTTGAAATAAGATGGCTACCATTATTATGGAGACCATAGCCATTGGTATACTGTGTCTGTCCACCATATTGGCTTTGACCTCCATACTGGTTTTGTCGAGAAAATTGTGAAATTTGTGCGTAGTCATTGTTTCCATAGTTTCTTTCTTGATAACTTTGTCCAACATTTTGTGAAATCTTTGCATAGTCACTACCTCCGTAACTCCTTGTTTGATAAGATGGTTTGCTATTTTGCGGAATTTCAGCGTAGTTATCATTACCGTAATGATTTGCCTGATAATTTTCATTGCCATTTTGTCTCAGCTTTCTGGGACTGTTTTCAGCCTGCCAGTTGTCATAGCAACGCTGTGTGGCTTCTTGCAGCTTTCTTTTATACCAGCTCTGTACTTGTGACTGCACCTCATCCTGGTATGGTTGAGATGGCAGGGGTTGGTAGTCTGGGTTTGAGTACGTGCTGTGCGGGGAGTTGGTGTTACTCGGGGTGGAGAGTCCCCGGTCCGTGCTGAAGGAAGATGATGGAGTGCTGTTACTACTGGCAGGGTTCACTGATCCAACTCGAGTACCATATATTTTACTGCTGTAGCCCGAGTCTGGATTACTACTAGAGTCCTCTTTACTGTTATTACAAACATTGGGAGAGCTTTCTCTCTGCCGCAGATTTTCTTTTGAGCTATATAACTCTGGACCAGTCAAGTATGTCTGATAGGCAGTCTGAGATCGTGGTTCGAGATTTGCGTCCTTACCAGTGAGTGAATCATGACTATAATAAATGGTTTGATCCACATTATGAACATCAGCTTTCACAGTAAAGTTATGATTACTGTCCTTCTGCAGTTTAACATCTCTCACACTGCTATAATGAGCATCAGAATTATTAGTAACGTTTCTGTTGGCATTGGTTACAGGTCCTGCTCTGTAATCCTTTGTACCACCTCGTGGAACTTCATGCATTGTCACATATGGATAATGAGGTTTATTAGAGTTATCTCCCATTTGTGCTTGGAAACCAGCCCAAGAATTGGAGGTATTGTCTCTATTAGCGTCCAAAGGAGTACTTGCCCTCCTACCATAAGAACTTGAATGACTAACCTCGGGTGCTGCTGGGGTGCTTGCACGTCGACTAAATGCATTTGACTGAGAATATGAAGGATTTGTTGATGAGGGGTTTGTTAATGAATTAGATGTTTTAGCACTTGAACTTAGAACACTAGAATTAACAGCACCACGAGATTCAGAGGACGATCTTGGAGAACTAGACTGATGAGACACATCACCAGATGACTCTAAAAACCTATCCTCACTCTGACTTCTGCTGAACAACCTAGCTTTTGCTGAGTTATTACTTATACTACTGTCTGTAAGGAGCCCCTCTGTTGATCTTGTTCTTTGTTTTAATATTGAAAACTGAGTTGCTGCTGAACTTACATGTAAATCATCCTTATGTGAAGGTTCAAAACCAAATGATGCATGACTCTCTTGTCGACTGTAAGGATGAGATGAATTATTCTGCCGACTGTCAACATCATCAGCAGAATTATTAGTGCCACTATTTGACCTTGGAGAACTACAACTGCCATTCCTTACTGGCAGAATATCACTATGTGTCCGGTACACTGTGTCAGTATTCACACTTTGTTCTGGACTATTTGTTGGTGCGGTCCTTCCTTCATTAGCAGTTTCATCATATCCAAAAGTTGTGAATGTTGGTTTGCGAAGACTACTTTTCAATTTATCACTGTTTTGAGAATTTCCTAGTTCTATATCACTCTGTTTAAAACTTGACGTCTGCTTCAAGTCACTTTGTTTTGATGATGAGTCGTGCTGATTATTTATTAGTATCTGCTGATGTGCTCTACTATTTTCCTGGACATGCCTAGAGATGCCAGAATCAGTGTGACTACGAACAACTGTTCCAGGATTTTCAAATGGACTAGATTCACGAGACTTTGGTGTACTATGCGTCATTGGACCACGTGAAGAACTGCCCTGTCGGACATGGATATTTTGCCATGACTGCGACTGTGAGACACGTTTTGGAATTGCACCTTGGTTATGAACACCAGACATTGTCATATAATTTGGATCACTGGAGTTTTGAGTATTTGGATTAATGTAAGTTGGTGCAGTGCTCCTAGACTGCACAGCCAAATTCCTAGCACTATTTCTTATTTCAACTTTTGCTTCAACAGGAAAATGTCTGCCCTGCTGCTGTTGCAACATAGCCGGCACTTTCTCGCTGATGTGACTTTGTTGCCGATCATGTTGATTAACTTGCTGATTATGATGTTGCTGTTGCCACTTTTGTCTCTGATACTGTTGATGAGCCTCTTGCTGGGCACTTGGATTTTGCGGCTGTTTTTGTTGAATACGAACTTTATTTCTATCACGACTATACTGTGGAACCTGCCACGCTCTAATTTGCTGCATAGCAGCTTGCCGCGATTCGTAAAAGTCCCTTTTCCGAAAATGACCACTGTGGTTGTCAGATTGTGATAATGTCTCGTCTGAACGTGATTTGAACAGTCTGCCATTTGCTGTTTCCTGAATGTGAGTGAAAATGTTATCATTAGGAAGTGCTGAGTCATCATGGTGATGATTCAGACAATGACCATAATCCTCCAGTTTTTGCTCTAACCAATCCTGAATTTGCATTTTCATATGATCACCATGACCACCAGGATCCATTCTTTGATTAATCCTATTGTGGCACAAAGTCTCTTCTTCCGTAAATCTTTCCTTTGTATATTGTTCAAGAGCACGAACACGCATTGAGGATCTATGGTCCACTTGTTCAATTCTGTCTGTTAAAGCTCGGTTTGTAGATTCTATGCGTTCATACACATTATCACAAGCATCATTGACATTTTTCTCGACTCTCTGAATGGCAGGTACACAATGGCATGTTGGACTGTACCCTATTGGCCCCTGTAAGAAATGGAAAAAACAACTCATTATACATGATCTGTAAGATACACTCAACATTTAAGGGGTTAACAAAGCTTCAGATAAGTGTGATTTTGGCAATAATTTTGAAAAAGTCTGTTCTTTTCTCCATGAAAGTTAAATTCTCCATGAAAGCAAATCTTAAGAGGTGGGTAAACTTTCAGGGGAAGCAACTCAGACATTTTCATTTTTGCCTCCCTTCCCAATGGAAGCTCAACAATCAGAGGATAATAGTAACAAGCAAATTCGACGAATTTATGTCCCCCGCCTTGGAAACTAGGTCGCCACTGTATATACATTTAGCGTTTGAGCTGGAAAAGCGGCTAAGTTAAAAATGTGAAAAAAGTAATAAAAAAATATTGTGAGGATTATATTCAAACAACATGCATATCTTCAGACCATGATCAAAACACCTGTGAAGTTTCAAAGGAATGGGCATAAAACTGTAGGAGGAGTTGAACACACAAGGTACCCACTATCTATTCACTTTGAAAGTAAAAATGTATGAAAAATGGCTAAGTTCAATTTGTTAAAAAAGTAATAAAAAAATATTGTCAGGGTTATATCCAAACCAAATGCAAATCTACAGACCATGACCAAAATACCTGTAAAGTTTCAAAGGAATTGGCATAAAACTGTAGGGGGAGTTGCGCACACGAGGTACCCACTATCTATTCACTTTGATAGTAAAAATGTATGAAAAATGGCTAAGTTCAATTTGTGCAAAAAGTGATTAAAAAATAATCTCAGGATTATATCCAAACCACATGCATATCTTCAGACCATGACCAAAATATCTGTGAAGTTTCAAAGGAATCAGCATAAAACTGTAGGAGGAGTTGCGCACACAAGGTACCCAATATATAGTCACTAAGATAGAAAAAACCGCCTAAAAAATGACTAAGTTCACCTTCTGGAAAAAGTGACAAAAAATAATCTCAGGATTATATACAAGCCACATGCATATCTTCAGACCATGACCAAAACACCTGTGAAGTTTCAAAGGCATTGGCATAAAACTGTAGGAGAAGTTGCACACACAAGGTACCCACTATCTAGTCACTTTGATAGTAAAAACGCCTAAAAAACGACTAAGTTCAACTTGAGGAAAAAGTGACAAAAAATAATCTCAGAATTACATCCAAACCACATGCGTATCTTCAGACCATGACAAAAACATCTGTAAAGTTTCGAAAGAATCGGGATAAAACTGTAGGAGGAGTTGCGCACACAAGGTACTTACTACTTTAGGGGGATGGAAAGACGGAAGGACGGATGGACGGACGGACGGAAGGACGGAATGCCGAAAACTATGTCCCTCCGCTTTTCTTCGAAAAGGCGGGGGACAATAAAACCCGAGCTGCAATACCTGTAGCTCTGATTTGTTGTGCGGGGGGTGGGGGTGGATGGTGGTGTTTTCCATCTGTTGAAGCTATAAAGTGACATGGAGAACTAACAGAGTAAAGACAAAATGAAATATGCAGAAAATACATGTCTTAAGTCAGTTTACGTATGAAGAACTTTCGAGCAAACAAAATCTTTTAATAAACCTATCATGCTTTATATGTCAAACTACTATTTTGTTCCAGCCATATGTAGAGTCTTTGCAAACACCCCCTACCTAAACTGGCACATGTTTCTCAATTACAAGCATTTTTTGGAATGAAACAGAGTAGCACATGTTGCTTTGTTGATATATGCAAGTTACTACAAAAACTCTAAGTATTGCAACAGATAGATCTGAGCAGACCATGCAGACCCAGATCAGACTGCTAAAAGGAGCAGTCTGATAAGGGTCTACATTGTTTGCCATGCAATCTGCAGCTTTTGAAAGCATAACTGTATTGTAAAACTAAAACTATTCTGTTTTAAGCCAATTATGGTAATTAATTTTGGTGTCCCAAGTTTTAGACCTTGACGGTATGTGGTACAGTAGAACTTCAATGGCTCGAACCTTGATGGCTCGTTAACCCTGCCTGGTTAGAACTCTTTTCTTTTTCCCTGGAGGTCACTTTAATTAGAAACAAACCCTGGATGGCTAGAACTACCTTTGGCTGGAACTAATTTTCATGGTCCCGAGCGTGTTCGAGCCAATGAAGTTTTACTGTATTTAGAGGTTTCTACACCAAAGAACCAGCACTTAGGGCTACTAGTGGGTTGCTGCATGTAAGAGAACAGATAATGACGGATGTACTAGATTATTCATTCTAATAAATCAGAATTTACCTTTTTAATGTTGCCTGCGAGATCTCTGTAGAACTGTTCCCCTTGTCTGGGTACATACTGACTGAAGAAGCCTCGTACTGGGGTTCTACCGACAGGAACAGGTTTCCCTGCTGGAACTATCTTCTGTCCTGTTACCCCACCACTCTGCTTTTCTTTCTCCTGTAAACAGGGTTAGAGGTTATAAAACTTGACAATAATCTCAAACTCAAAAAAAAGCACACTGATTGGCTGCTTCCGAGCATGTGCTCGGAAGCAGCCAATCAGTGTGCTTTATTTTGAGTTTGAGAATGTACTCAAGTTTTACAACCTCTGGGCCAGATTTACTCTGATGAACTTAAGGTGCATGGGTACACCTCCCTGATTTTCTGCTTTTTTTACTCAGGGAAACAACTTTTGTGACTTTCTGTTTGCTTCCCTGGATTAGGAAGCCTTAAAAATATGAAAGTTGCTCTTAAAGGAAAGAATTTGCTCTTTTGGGGCAAATTCTTTTAGACTTAGCCCTCATTGTGAAAAGAAGAAAAATAAAAATGATAGAATTGCTTCCCCTAAAAGGGTACCTATTCCCCTTAAGATGTCACCAAGAGGGAACACAAAAACTGGTTGCTTTAGACAGGTAAGCCCTTAATACACATTCATTAGCACTTTTTTAGGTTCAAGGGACCCTACAAAGGTGGCTGCTAAAACAGGAGATCCCACTAATGATTAATTGCATGTTGACATTTTAGGGTAATAACAGTAACTGGTTTTATTAGTCCCCTTTTTTGTGTTGAAGGTCATACAGAAAGAAAGTATCAGTAACAAATAAATCTGTTCTCCAGGTCATATAAACCTATCCACTTTATATAATCAAATAATAACCATTTATCCAACATTATAAGACTTACTGCTGGCAGATTTTGTATTTTGTGGTATGCATGACATTACACAAGAACAAGGGAATGAAAACTGAAGAAACAAGCAAATAATTTAGCAGTTAGAATGACAGACCTCTAGCAATGCAAATATAATGCTGCAGATGATACTGACAGCATTATTCTCTGTTAACATAAGATAAATTTTGAGAAATTGTCATTTTTAAGGTGTACGGGTACACCACCAATGGTCCATGTTTTCCTACCATCTTTACAAAGGGGAACAACTTTTGAGACTCCCTGTTTGAATCCCTGGATGACACAGCCCTCCCAAAATGGGTTCAACTCATAAAAAGAAAGTTTGCTCCTAGAAAACATTTTTTTCCTTTCTTGCTCTCTAAGTGCAAATCCTTTCCTTTATGAGTTGACCCCCAATTAAAAATGGAGACACAACTGAAAATGACAGAGTTGTTCTCCTGAAAGTGTACCAATTTCCAAAGTTGTACGAGATGAAGTTGCTCACTCCAGTCCCCTTACCTTTGTCTTTTTCTTTTTAAAGAAGAAGAATTTCTTTCCTTTCTCTGGTTTGACCTCAGGTTTCCCTGGCAACTCTTGGTCCGGTATTACTACAGGGCCATCAATTTCATGCAGGTCATCCTTAAAGTTCACCTCTTTTACATGTGTTCGAGGAGCTCTTGGCTGCAGGGGAAAGAAGAATGTTCTCAGTACATGTAGATGTGTTTCAGGGATATGTGTTAAGTTTATGCATAATACCGTATTAATCCTACTAAATGCCCCTGCTCTGATAAACGCCCACTGCCTCTTTTCTGAAAACTTGCATAAATTCCTGTTTGCCTCTCTGGATGACGGTTCTAATGAGGGGTCACAGTGTATGTTTTCATAGAGAAATAAGAAAAATTATCTTTGAATTATCCCTGTTACCCGTTCTTATCTGGAGCTCTGTAAATGGGACAAAAGAGGATAGCTGATGCGTCACCATAAAACGAAATTTCCAACCATAAAACCGATGATTTATCTCCCCAAATGACAATTTTGAGTACAGTTATCCCCTAATCAACAAACTGTTCTGACTTCATAAAAACATAATTTCTTCAGTGATAAAAAAGCTGATAAGGGTATTTAAATAATGATATTTGAAGGATTGTTACAAATGACAAGGCAAAGTACTTTGTTCCCATCACAGAAAATATGCACACAACAAAACGACCAACCTCAACTCTGGATACAAACAAACTTTGCAGGCCCAAATTTTTACTCCACAAAAACTTATGAAATGAGATACCATTAAAATTGTGCCTGCACAGCAATTTTTACTGAGACCCAAAAAATATAGATTGAATATATATCATAAATTTGTTAAGTCTGAAATCCCATGGTTTGTGATATATGTGGGCTTTGAGAACATGCCAGTGGAGCTTAGCACTATAAAAAGCAACAACAAATATGATATAGAGATAACCTACAAATGTCATGCAATTCATGAATTACAAAAAATGTGTTTGTGCAGGTGAGCACTATGACCCAGCCACAGGGAACTTTCCTTGATGTCTAAATGAGTGCAAGAAGATTAGAGAATATGAGCCACGACACGACAAAACCAACAATGTGGTTGTGCGCCCAGCGCAGACTCAGATCAGCCTGGGCATCTGCCCAGTTTGACCAGACGCTTCGTTAAGTGCTCAAAAGGTAGCTAAAGGTCTAAGCTATCTCCATGCGGACAGTGAAGACTCTGATCAGACTGGGCGGATGCCCAGGCTGATCTGAGTCTGCGCTGGGCGCACAACCACATTGTTGGTTTTGTCGTGTCACGGCTCATATGTATTTTACACACTGAGCTCTGCTTTCCAGTGTTCCAGATAAGGGGAAGAACAGATAACTTAAGGATAATTTTTCTTATTTTTCATAAAAAGACCATCTCATCAAGATGGTTCTTATGAGGGATCAAAACATGTTTTTGTTGCAAAAGGTGAGTTTTTCCATATGTTCATCAGATTTTATGACTACTGAAAAATCTGGTAAGTCCATTGCAAAGTCATGGATCTCATATGTCTAATGTGCAAACTGATTTGTGTCTTGGCTGTGAGCACATGATACCTGAAGGCACTATTTCTCTTGATCCACAGGCTGTGGCTCAGAAGAACTGATTTATATATAGCAGAGTTCAAGAAAGTCTGTGAGAATTTACATGACTGAATCTGGTTATATGATTAAAATGTACTTCAAAATTTTTAGTATTTTCATTAGACCAAATGAATTTTTATCGAAAATGTTAGGTGGTCAGATGGAGTTTCGTGAGGACTGATACTGATCTGATTTTCTGGTCAGGCATGGTATAAAGCATTATACCTTGTCATGCTACTCATATTTAAAGTGGGTGACAACACCTCTATGGTTCTGCTGCGATTTTCACAGGGAAGATAATCTTATCAGATCAGTATTTGGTTCCCTGACAAATGAATTCCTTCTCCAAGGGTGGCTTTTGTTTTTATAGCGAGAGTTCTCCATGTCCCTAGGAGCAAATTCTTTTCCAGAGGAGCCACATATGAGAAGGGCACAAATGATTCCATGACAGCACAATCTCTCTGGTGGTGTATCTCATTATTCACCACAAAGTGTGTTGCAAGTCCCGCCATTTTGAATGGGAACAACTTTTGTGACATACTGTTTGCTTCCCTCGATGACATAGCCCTTCCAAAATGGGTTCTACTCTTAAAGGAAAGAATTTGCTCATAGATGAGCAAATTCTTTCCTTTAAGAGTAGAACCCAATTGGAAAGGAATGTTAAACTAACAATGGCAGAGTTGCTTCCCCAGAAAGTGTACCCATTCACCTTAAGCAAACACAATACATACCCTACTAAAGGTCTGTACAATAGCAATAATCTCATCATGTTCCTTTCTCTTTGCTACATCAGCTGCTGTCTCGTTTTGCTGTAATGAAGAAAATGTTTTTGATTTTTATGTCACAGAGACATCTACATTTAAATATGTTAAAGACTTGACCAGCCAGCTCAAAGCGCTACTTCTTTATGTAAATTACCAAATCAAAAGCAGTTAGCACCTGCAACTTCCTGTATGTCAATCAAACAAATCAAATAAACTTTCAATTACATCACGAACATAATGTAGTGAAAAGTCCACAATACACAACTTTTGTTCTACACATTTTTCTGTCTTCCAAACTTCCAGGCATAAAACAACATACCTGTACTCTATGTCCATATCAGCAAGACATTTTAGAACTAAGTTCATATATTTAAAGAAGCTTGGCATTTAAAATTTCAACCACATGGTCCAGGGACATGCCCATACATCTGTGCAGTCATCATTATAATGAAAGTACCACAGCCACAAATAAGCCAAAAATTTTAGGTGAAAATTTTAGTATTCTAATCTTTGATTGGCGCACATGAAATGGTACTTTGTGGCAGCCTATACATCCAACCAGTCAGATCAGAATCTTCCCTTTCCTAATATAAACCTAAGAATCCTGAAGAATTTAAGAAGTGACAAGAAAAAAATTTCATGTGATGCCAATCATTTGAGCCGCAACACGAGAAAACCAACAAAGTGGTTCTGCGCCCAGCGCAGACTCAGATCAGTCTGGGCATCCGCCCAGTCTGATCAGAGTCTTTGCTGTATGCATGGAGGTAGCTTAGAGCTTTAGCTACCCTTTAAGCGCTTAGTGAAGAGTCTGATCAGACTGGGCAGATGCCCAGGCTGATCTGAGTCTGCGCTGAGCACACAACCACTTTGTTGGTTTTCTCGTGTCACGGCTCATTTATAGATGGATGGACAATTTGCCATTTTACATCCTTTTCAACAGTATTTCATTCTTATCAGAATGATGTGAGGGTGCTAATGAAAGGCTGTGTGCAATGGAATCTTGTTAACTTTTGAAAAGATTTCTGCCTCTTGTGGGAATCAAACCTTGGACTGGTTGAGCATTGAGCTACCAGGGTTCACACATTTGTTATAGACATAAGGAGAAAGCACACTCATCACCTCCAACATTCTGGCGTTGTGCTGAGAACAATGGCTGTACATACCTTATTTCTGATGTGAATATCTATCCCGGACTCGACCAGCAGTTTAGCTATCTTTCTTCTCTTCAATGCTGCTGCTATATGGAGGACAGTATCACCATTCTATAATAACAATCAAAATGAGATTTAATGTAAAACATATTTGTCAAGAATGACGGAATTTCTCTCAGTGGGTTTGCTGTATGATTTGCAGAGCTTCTGATCGGTATAGATTTTCTGATAATTCTGAGATAGCTTTTGTGTTTTTGTCTGCAAAATCTACCCATATTAAAAGCTCTGTAAAGCATACAGCAAACCGGGACCATTTGTTCAAAATTAGCATCTTTAGTTACTGTGACACAAGAACTGTGCTATTTCAGGATTTGTGTCCAAGGGCTAAACCTCCTTGCATTTTTTCAGCAAAAACATATGCACTCTTTGTTATATGTGTATAACAAGACTTAACAAATCCTTGACTAAGCTAACAAATTTTTGAACATCTCATGACCTGCTTCCAGATTTCTTTAGATACCAATACCCTTTACATTTTGCTAACTGCTACGTGAAACTTCTATCAAATTTCTGACCACCTGTTGCTTGGTTGCCTGTGTTCTGTTTCATTTCTCATGAACACTGATGTTTTTTCAGTGATGCAATGTGACAAATCACCACACTTAATACTGAAACATTTTGCTCCTTTTAAAGTCAGTTCTCGTGTTAAATGAATATGTATAAATTGTTTCTATGCAGAGTATGCAGCTTTTCCAAACAAATCTGTCCATCCATGTACACCAGAGAGGACTGAATTCTGCCAAGACCATATGCAGGAATTCTCTAAGGTGTAAGGATGCATCTGCATGTTTTCCACCATATTTACAAAAGAGAATAACTTTTGTGACTTCCTGTTTGCTTCCCTCAGAGACAAAGCTCTTCCAAACTGGGGTTTGCTCTTAAAAGAAAGAATCTACTGCTAGAGAAACAACTTCTTTCCTTTGAGAGTTGATCCCCATTTAAATGACATGCAAGAATAAAAATGACAGAGTTGCTTCCCCTGAAAGTTTACCCATTGACATTAAAAAGTTATACTGACCTTATTAGGCTCATTCATTTTGGCTCTGGCACTTATCAGGATCCTGGTGACCCCAGCATGACCATACCTTGCTGCTGTGTGTAGCGCTGTATCTCCATACTGAAACATAGTGAATATTTTTTATATGAAACTGTAAAACATCTAAGTTGTCAATTTTCACTATCAAGCTATTCAAAACTACTAAATCTTTCCAACTACTTATTGTTTACTTACAAAGCATGTTTTATCATTTTTCCACATTTTTTTCACATACAATTTTGTTTCTTACTTTTCTAAGTGGTTTATGACATATTGAAGGTAACTGATTTTATTCAAAGATATAAATGTTTGTTACATCTATTTTAACAGCACAGATCAAACTCTTATCAGCCAAGATAGGTCTTTTCCATTTTCCCATACTTTTTTTCTTTTTTTTTCAAGATAAAAGGGTTTTTTTCATATATAACACATGCTGCTCACCGCATCAATAAAATCTTAAGCATTATACATATGTATGCAAAAAAACAAAAACACATGCAATTTTTGCTTGTATACTGCAAAAGCTCCTTACTTTTTATCACCGAAAAATAAAAGAACACTTAAATTTATGTGTACTAGGAATGTATCAAATCCTTGACTAAGGACTATATTAAAACTAAACATGGTTGAAACAACTGGGCCCTGATTGTTACATCAATAACACACTCATTACCGTGTTCTACTGTACTACTAGGGAAAACAAGACCTGTCTGCGTACAGGATAGCTCGCCTGCAGTGCCTTGCCCATCACATAAAAAAACTTTGACGTAAACCTTTAAAGTGTGGCGCCCACGCCCACGGCCAAGTGACAACAAGAGCTCTCTGTACTTTTGTACAGGCGAGCTAACAATGACTTACATTATTTTTATGATCGTTGTTACAGCCAGCATACAACAGGACCCTAGAACTCTCATTATGTCCATTCTGGGCTGCAAGATGCAGGGCACTGAAGCCAGCCTGCAAAAAATTGAGAACTGTCTATCCACAACACAGGAAATGTAGAAGTGGAACAAGAAGAGGATTAGCTAGATACCGATATTACATTGCTTAATTCTAACGCATTTCAGTACTTCGATAGATCATCTAGGAATGAACAGTAATGTCATTATTGTTCATTCCTTGACGATCTATCGAAGAAGTGAAACGCGTTGAAATTAAACAATGTAATATCTGACCTTGATTTTCCTCTTCTTGTTTCACTTTATATATATATTAAGAATTCATATTCAGCATGTCTGGTATCAACACTACACTGTTTGCTGAGGAACTTTGTATCAATATTTTGGGTCATTCCGGTACAAACAAGTTGAAAGTTGAACAATGTGGGAGGTATGAAAGTGATCCTTAATTGGTTTTTGATAATTGATTTCATGTCAAACGATTTAATAAGGGCAAAAGAGCAATAATGCTGCCTTAACCCTTTCAACCCCACAGATGAAATTATGTGCTGTCTTATCTAGATTTGCACTGTTAAAAACAGTTTTCAAACCAACTTTAGAACTGTCAAGTACGCCTTCTGAAATTAACGCACCTGTTCAAATTTAAAACACAAAGACAGTAAAATCAATTTTTAATATTGTAGGTGTGAATGTTTATGTCATGAATGTCATATGAAAATTTCAATGCTGGCATATGACTTTCATACCATTATATTTCTACGAGACATTTAATTTAAATAAATTGCTAAAATGATGAAACCATGAAAATGCACAGACTGTAACCAGGCCCAGAGGTTCTAAAACTTGAGTAAATTCTCAAACTCAAAATAAAGCACACTGATTGGCTGCTTCGAGGCCATGCTCGGAAGCAGCCAATCAGTGTGCTTTATTTTGAGTTTGAGATTATTCTCTCGTTTTATAACCTCGAACCCAGGTATTACACCCCACCCAATTCTCTCTGTACTCAGCTTGATGTGTGTCAGAAATCAATCTAAAGAGTCATTGCTGAATCTTTTTTAACTACATCTTCTGTGGTTTTCACATGGGAAGTGTCCCAAAATTTTTAAACATCAGACAAACTTCTACGTACCTTATTAGTGGCCGCAACATTAACATTATGTTTCACCAATACTTCCAATGTCTTACTGAAACCATTCCAGGCTGCTTCATGTACAGCTGCATTGCCATGCTGGAAAAAAATTGGTACAACTAGAGGTGGCAGTAAGCATGGCTTACTAAATACCCCCCGCGTTTAACAGTTAGGAATGCAGCTTTGTCATTTAAGTTTTACATTTACACAGCATACATGTTATGACAACTAGAAGTGCACATCTATATACCAATATGTGTTCACATATTTAATATCAGTAAAACGGTTTAGGAGAAGTAGCGACAACAAACTCTGTTTTCCGAGACTACTAAGGGGCACAACAAAGCTGGAAAACCCTTTTGAGAAAAACAGAGCAATATGTGCCAACTCTTTCTTCTACTGTATCTGTGCACCAAATCTGAATAAAATGGAAGTGAAAATGGCATAAAAAACTTCAAACTAGGGCAAAACATATAAAAGAAGGGGCATAACTCTTGCAAAAAGGGTTAATGTACATCTTCATACCAATATGTGTTCGCATACTTAATTTCAAGAAAATCCGTCAAATGGTCTTGGAGTAGTAGTGATAACAAACTTTTCTTACGAAAACTACAAAGGGACATAACTCAGTAGGAAAACCTTTCCGGAAAAACTGAACAATATGTATCAGCTCTTTCCATATGCTGCATCTAGTAATCCAATTTGAATAAAATGGGAGCAAAAATGGAAAAAAACTTATAAAAAAGGGCAAAAATATCAAAAAGGGGCATAACTCAGGCAAAAAGGGGCAGAATTTAAAAACAAAACCCTAATGCACATCTTCATACCAATATCTGTTCACATACTTAATTTCAAGAAAATCCGTCAAACCATCTAGGAGGAGTTGCGATAACAAACTTATTTCATGAAAAATACAAAGGGGCATAACTCCGCAATAAAAACCTTTCCGGAAAAATTGAAAAATACGTATCCACTATTTTCTCATGCTGCATCAATGGACAAAATTTGAAACAAATTGGAGCAAATTTAATGCAAAAACCCTTTAAAATAGGGCAAAAAATATCAAAAAGGGGCATAACTCAGGCAAAAAGGGGCAGAATTTAAAATCAAAATCCTAATGCACATCTTCATACCAATATCTGTTCACATACTTAATTTCATGAAAATCCGTCAAACCATCTAGGAGGAGTTGCGATCACAAACTTATTTCATGAAAAATACAAAGGGGCATAACTCCGCAATAAAAACTTTCCAGGAAAAATTGAAAAATACGTATCCACTATTTTCTTATGCTGCATCCATGGACAAAATTTGAAACAAATCGGAGCAAATTTAATGCGTTGCGGACGAATGGACGGAAAGACGGACGGAAGGACAACGTCAAAACAGTATACCCCCCACAAACACAGTTCCCCACAAACACAGTTTGCGGGGGGTATAATTATTTCATTAAATGGTGAATGGGTACACCTACATGTTTTTCTGCCATTTTTACAGTGAGAAACAACATTTGTGATATCCTATTTGATTCTCTGGGAGATGCAACCTTCAAAATTGTGCACACCTGTCCCAATACTTTCTAAGTTAACAATGGTACAATATGATGTTATCAGATGTGAGAAAGTTAAAAGCAAAATAAAAAGTTGATTTTTTCTTTCAGTTTAATGACCATGGCAATTTGCAAAATACATAGAGGATCTTACATGAGTGCTCATGTATTATTGAATTTATTAAACAAGTTGGGGCAAAAGATAAGATGCGAGGCTTTGCCGAGCATCTTATCGGTTTCCCCAACGAGTTTAATAAATTCAATAAAATAGGAGCATGAATGCAAGATTCTATCTATCATATGACACTAAAATCGCATTTTATTAGCAAAATTTGCACACAAACGTCACGATTTCGACATTAGAAAACGCTACGTTTTAATGGACGTCAACTTATAACGTTATGACGTAATTTGCATATTTAACCCTCTAGTGGATTATCGTTTTTAATGCATGGCTTTATTACACTCTCAGATGCGACGCCATATGATAAATTCATATACAACATGAAAAATGTTTGTGATAAGAACCCTTTGGTTTGGACACATCTGTTTTCCTTCATAACCATAAACAAGCAGTTAACATATTATGAAATCATTATTAGCAACTATTCTGCCCATGAAATGTTCTGATCTGTCGCAAAACAGTAACCAATTGTTTTGGCAGCAATAGTACATGTATTGCTTACAGGAGAAATCTTTTATTATTTAAGTTGACTTATAGGAGTTCAATCACCAACCAAATGTCTGTTCTTCTTTAGGCGGCAGGTCACTATACCTTTCATCATCTGTTACTCCTACATTTAATCAATAGTCAATCAAAACAATAAGGGTCAAGTCAGGTAAACTCGGACAGCAGGTAAATTCGAACAGTGACACAGTTTCCTTTATATGTCAGTTGTTTGGAATTAAAACAAAAATAACCAGGCAAACAGTGAAAATCCTTATGAGACAGCTCATTATGAGCCGTCTCATCTAGATTTTCACTGTTTGCAATGGTATGTCCGAATTTACCTGCTGTCCGAATTTACCTGACTTGACCCTAACAGTTCTTTCATTTTTTGCCAACAGCAGGAAAACAGTTACATAGATCAACCAAAATAAGCCTGTGGTTTGTTTGATCATTTTGGGGAGTTCCGAATTGTGATCATGTGATACAAAACCAGGGACAGTTCCATCAACTTTGGTTAAGCAATGGTTAACTGTGCTTGGTGATAGAACTTGTTCTTAATATAATACCTCATCTTGTGTGTTGGGGTTACAGCCAGCCTCTAAGAGAAGCGTGATGACCTCCAGGTGACCTTGAGATGCTGCTCTATGTAATGCAGTGTAACCACTCTGAAACATTAGAAAGAAGTGTCAAGTAAATCATAAACAAGATAAGAAAATCATTGAAACAGATAATATACATCAAAATCAATATTTTACCAATTTCAACAAAATCATTGCCCACTTTTCTATATCTTAATGATTCTAAGTATTGGGACAGATGTCTATGAGCATAAAGTGTAGACACAGATCAGACTGCTCCTAAGGAGCAGTCTGATCAGCGTCTGCACTATTTGCCATTTTTCACCAGTACTTTTACTTTTACATCATCAGATACTTAACTTATTTGTAACTTAAGATAATCATCGTGACTAGTTAAGGTGTCCCAACACGTAGAGTTATTAGGGCATGTCAAAGGAGTTCATAGTAATTTCGTACTTCATATGGGTTAACTTATCAGTACTAGATATGATCAGTGTTTATATTATACTGAAATCCAAAATCCCAGAGATTTTACATTGCACAAAAATTTATATTGTCTGTCTAATAAAACCTTAAACAGGAAGTTTTGTAATTCTCAGGGTTACAGGATCCTGGAGTTTTCAGTGTGAGGGGCCTGATTTTATTAATGAGGATCAAAATAAGGAAATTTTCATGTACGAAGGCTGATGAAAAATTCCCAGCCCAGGATATGTCTAGTAAATTTGCGCATTTGTGCTCAACATGAATGTAATAATAGTCCTTTGCTAGTTTTCTGTGGAAGTTTAAAAAATTTCTGGTGAAAGATTTCTTTTATACAGCACCTAAAACACAAGAGGGGTGGCCTATTTTTAGATTACATTTAAAATGAATGTCTTGCATTACTTTGACATATCATTCCTCACATTCTATAAAATTAAATAGTTCTTGTCACAGTACAAGCAAATATGATGATTTGCCAATGGTTTGATGGAAATTCAAAATAATTTAACATCTGGCGGCTCTACCCTAAGCCCTTAAATATTCAGAGACCCATGTCTTATTTTCTTGTTTGTTGGGAACATTGTGGGTAAATCCACTGGCAATATTCAGTATGACCTATTCACATTTAAAATTGATATTTGGACCAGTTCGTAACTATTCAAACTATAAAGAGTCTATATTTTGTGTTTGTTAGTTTTTTTTTAACAGAAAAATGGCCAAAAATTAAGTTAATATTTCCAAGACAAGTATGCTTTTTATTTCTATTTGTTATAAATGGTAACTATCAAAAGTATATGCTTGCTCTTACTCAGTAAAAACAGAGCCCTAGATAAGAGGGAGTATTTGGTGATAATTAGGGATAATTTTTGTTAATTCTGGATAAAAACATATGTTGTGACCCCTCATCTGAACCGTCTCGACGAGACGGTTCAGATGAGGGGTCACAACATATGGTTTCAATGAGAGATAAAGAAAATTATCGCTCAATTATCATCAATTACCCCTTATCTAGAGCTCTGGTAAAAGATACTTTTACTTGCTTGCTCTTACTTAGTAAAAGATGCCTGCTCTTACTTAGTAAAAGATACTTAATTTCATGAGTCACTCAGTATTTTCAATCAGTCTCTCGAAAGATAAGCACTAGAGGATTTTTGCCATTGTTATGGTCAGCCATCACAGCAGAAAGAAATGAACATTATGGCTTTCCATCATGCTGCATCTTTTGGACATGTGATGACATCTTGTTGCAAAAATTTAAGTATGCTATGGTTCACCATCATTTCAGTTCATTTAAAGTGCACGGCTAACCATCACAAAAAGCATGACGGATGACCATCGAGTCTCTTGACTGGTAAAAATTCTAAGTATTGGTATGGACAGATCTGAGCAAACAGTGCAGACCCAGATCAGACTGCTCCAAAAGGAGCAGTCTGATCAGGGTCTACACAGTTTGCCATACCATCTGCATCTTTTGGATGCATAAAACTGCACTATAAAACCAAACTGTTTCATTTTTAGGACGATTACAGTAAATGTTTTAGGTGTCACAATTTTTACAATCTTTACAGTATCTGGTAAATGATTCTGAACACCAGGGGCAGATCCAGAAATTTGGTTAAAACAATATTTATTCAAAAAGAAATAGTACAATGCATACATGCATATAAGCAGTACACATATAACTAAGCGAAGAAAAGCATACATGCATACTATGTTGAAACACTAATGACTAAACATGGATCTGAATGGAAGCCAGGAATTTTGGATAGGGGGCTCAAATTAGCTGAGTGGGGCTCGATTCAGGCAGTTAGACCCATTTTTCCTGAAATTCCCCATGAAAATAAGATAATTTGGGCTGAGGATCCGCCACTGAACACAACTTACAGCATCTTGAACATCAATGGGACATCCCCTCTCTAACAGGAATCTTGTTACATCTAAATACCCGTTGAGAGCAGCATAATGTAACGCTGTTCTACCATCCTGAAAATATAGAAACCATGGTCATATGAGCTGCGACATGACAAAATTAACAAAGTGGCATGTGCGCAAAGCGAAGACTCAGATCAGCCTGGGCATCCGCCCAGTCTGATCAGAGCCTTAGCTGGGCGCATGGAGTAGCTTAGACCCTTAGCTACCCTCTATGTGCACAGCAAAGACTCTGATCAGAATGTGTGGATGCATAGGCTGATCTGAGTCTTCGCTGGGTGCACACGCCGATTTTATGGTTTGTCGTGTCGTGGCTCAATTATAATATCCTGTATATTTGAATGTATACATGTCTGATCGAAACCAGTCATAATACCATTTATACCAGTCATTTATAGAATAATTGCAAATATAGGTCAACCATCTTGTACTACAACAGCCCCGGATCCAGGGGGTGGGCTTGGGGCTTCAGCCCCGCCATCTGGGCTATCTGTTATGTATAATATGTAGGCCCCCAGACGATGACAGTTTGAAATGATTAATTAATGGTTAGATTAAAATATATGTAGTGACATCTCATTAGAATCGCCTCGCCAAGGTATATATATATATACATATATTTCAAGGCAAAAAAGACATTATCAAAAATTTTCATCAAATTGATCCCTAATTATGTCATATTTTCAATGCCCCCACCCACACCCCACCACCACCACACATACATCTCGGTACCTCCCAGCCCGACCAGTCATCCAAAGCCCAACCAGTGGTGGTTTGGATCAGGGCCTGTACAATGTAAGTCAAAGATGAATAAGAAAATAATTGCTTTTCACATTAACTTGTTGACAGCATTGTTATTATTTTCTGTTTTTCTCCTTTCTTTTCTGGTTTCTTTCTCCTTTTTTGAAATACTTTCAGATGATAAAAAGAGAATACAGCAAAACATTTAAAAAATCTAAAAAAAAAAACACTTTTCCTATTTTTACATAAAAATTTTCTTACCAAACAATGACAGTGAACATCATCAGAACTTTTTGAACAATTTAATCCAACCATTCTGTTTTTTAATCATTCCATCTTGTCTTCATCAGGCACACACAGTGAAGTGGCAAGTCTTATTTACTAATGAATTTAGTCTTAAAGTACACCTAGCTATGTGCCTTTAAAGTTTGACAGTCACTGGAATTAAAATTTAGCGACTACTGCCTTATGACACTGACTGTTTCATTTCCCAAAAACTCATAAAAAGGTAGTAACTTTAACAATAAGTGTGCCAGATTGTCTTTATGATAACAAGCCCAACAAAAAAGGAGTGATTATTGTCCCCTCCTTTATGACCAAACTAATCACCCATAATCTAATGACCTATGGCATTTTAATCAGGGACATGATCATACCTGTAGGTCACTAAGTGCAATTAAGGTCAAGGGTGAAGGTCAATCAAACAATGAAACTTCACACTTGGCTGATTGTTTCAATGCTTGCCATAGATGTAATGGTGGGTCAGGGTGATGATGACAACTTGATGTATGACAAGCTTAGGTCTTAAATGAAGTTAAAATTCTTTTTATGACAGGTTTGAAAGTGGAATTTTGAAAATTTAAAATATTTTCATACCAGACTTATATATTATTTAAATCTGCATTTATATTAATAATGATAAATGCATTATTTACAAAAAAGTTAAAGGTTTATAATTCTGTAAAGTTCAAAAACTAGAAACAAATAATAGAAGGAACTATGTCTTCCATTTCTTTTTTTTAAGATAGTGTTACAAGTAAAATGTTTTTAAAAAGTCAGCACCACAGGGTATAATCGATTCCGCTAATTTTTGCTTCCTGCAGAGACTGTCCGTCATATTTGGCTTCCGCCGAGACTGTCCGCAAACTCTTGCTTCCTGTAGGGACTACTGTCCTCGAACAGTGGCTTCCTGCCGAGACTGTCCGTGTGATTCTGCTTCCTGCCGAGAGCCTCGGCAGGAAGCAGAATCATGCGGATAGTCTCTGCAGGAAGCCATTTATCATGTACAGAAGTCTCAGCAGGAAGCAAGAGATCGCGGACAGTCTCGGCAGAAGCCAAATATGATGTACAGTCTCTGCAGGAAGCGAAAATTAGTGGAATCGATTATACTCTGTGAGCACCGTTCCTGACATAACATTAGAGACAGTGCCTATCTGTAATTACAAACCAAGCTCTGACATGAAATTGCACCGACTTTAGAACCATTTTACATTAAATACTGTACTGAAAGATTTAGGGTAAAAAAATGTGTGAACTAGCTATGCAGTTTTATTTCAACTCAAAATAAGTGTTAAGGCAGCTGGATGCAAAAGATGCACATGTAGTTCTTGCCAGATAACATTAACATCTGATTAGGATTTGCAAAGTTTGGTACATCTATTATACACCTTTCAAAATCAGTCCAAATTCAAAGGCAGATGATTTTACAATGGACATCAATGCCGAATTTCTTCCTTTACTCCACCATTCAGACATGGCTATTTCCAAAGTATGTGTTTTCTGATCTGATTTATTTTTTTCCTTCAAAAATTCCTATATTTAACAAAAACAGTGCAGACCAGATCAGATCTGATCTGGTCTGCACTGTTTGCCAAGGTGCAATTTTCTGGGATGCTATGAATCAATAGATGAAGTGTTATTTTCAAAACTTTGCCATATTTATTTGGTTATAAGACGAGGAGTTCCTTCCTCCAAAATGTAAATTGGTCTTGTATAATTTTGGTATAAGATGTGATTTGTCTCTTCCAAAAAATCCCAAGAATCTCAATCTGTCTTATAAGACAGATCCAGGGGCCGTATTCATAAAGCCACTTAAGTCGTTGCTATGCGGTTGCTAAGGCTAAATATCTATAAAGGAGATTCCCTACACCTATGAAATTTGGACTGGAGGAACAGTCTTTGTAAGACTGTTCCTCCAGAGCAAATTTCATAGTTGTAGGGAATCTCCTTCAAAGAAATTTAGCCTTAGCAACAGCATAGCAACCACTTAAGTCGTTTTATGAATACGGCCCCAGATTTTTCGGATTGTTTTTAGAAGGGAAACCCCTGTCTTATAACAGAAAATACGGTATTAATTTATTAAAGATCAATTACCCTGTCCACATCAAAAATTGCTCCAGCTCTATACAACTCTTGTGCTTCAATTATCTGCCCTTTACTAGCAGCTAGTCTCAACTTGTCTGACAGAGTGGCACATGGTGTCAGAGGTTCCATAGTTATACCTCCTGAGTTGGTACCCATACCTGAAAAACACAAAATAGTTTCAATTACACAACAGGACACGAGGGTCAGCCTAAAAATCTCAGACAGGGAGAAGTTTTCAACATTTTCTGAATATCAGGGAGAAGTTTATCAGTAATTAAAACAGAAATAAACAAAATCTAGTATTAATTGCAGATTCAGTATGGTAGATTTTGACCACCCAAGCCAGCAAATAATGGATGGTCATAACCAACAAGCTGCAGAATACTATCTCTCAACTGTCTGCACATAAGTACATGTATCACAAAACTGAGCTAAAACAGAAAACTCAATGAAAGTTGATGCTTATGATGCCTAAAAAGTTATTTCTAATTATCTCACTTCCAGTCTTAGCTGAGATAAAAACTCAACAATACTGTATTCAAAGATGTGGAGTGATTATTTTTTAAATTTCATCATAAATATAAACAGTCCCGTCATTATTTCCCACTGGGCACACAAAGTTGAATCAATATGGAATCAACCTTGAGCCCCATCATTAAATTCCACTGGGCACACAAAGCTGAATCAATATTGAATCAACCTTGAGTCCCGTCATCAATTCCCAATTGGCACACAGAGTTGAATCAATACTGAATCAACATTGAGTCCCAATATTGATTCCCACTTAGCACACAGAGTTGAATTAATACTGAATCAACCTTGATTCAACATCATGATGCACACAAAGTTGAATCAATATGAAGGACCACAAAATATGCAAAAACAGAAATAATCAATTCAAACTTAGTTTGGGGCTATTGTGTTTATCATACGCATTTGTTATGTTCAGGAACCTTAAAGCACTTTTATAAAATAACTGCATAGTAAATTGAGATCGGCTTTGTTAATTCAGATGCACTCTTACAGATCTAATCACAAATTCTTTCTGCATCTAGTGCAATACTAAACCAAAACTAATATAAATTTTCTTGTTCGTGCAATATCATGTATCACAAAGCATTGTAAAATGTTATATTAATGCATGCGAAATGAACAAATAAATGAATATTCAATAACCCAGTTTAACCTGGAAAAAATAGGGAGCTTGTTCAAAGGGAAGAATAAAGTTCTGAAGACCCTTAATTACTGTCTAGTCTATGTCAACATGGGTAAGTTTGTTTCGTAAAAGCACAAATGCACCACATCTACAGAATAAGCATATCAAGTGTTTGGTTGGTTGGTTGATTTGATGCTTAACGTCCACGGTAAACAACTAAGGTCATGTCGGGACGGTCAGTTAACCTAACCACACTATTCCTGGGCAGGCTTAGACCTCCTAAGCGGTTAACCAGTACTAAGTGCACATACTTTCGCCAGTAACTGACAACTGCCCTTCTTGAATCAGCGGAAGGAGAAACGAAAGTATGTGGCCAGACCGGGATTCGAACCCAGGACCTCTGACAGGTGCCCTACCGATTGCGCTACCCGGCCCGGCATCAAGTGTCTGTCTTTTCATGAAATGCAAGACTGCAAACTAAATTTAAGTGTCACTGAGTCTGCAAACAGTGTAGATCCAGATGAGGCAGCTCATACTGAGCTGTCTCATCTGGGTCTAGTGTTTGCAACTAGTGTTTGAATTCTCAATATGAGAAAACCTAGCAGGGATAAAACATTTGTTTGTAATTTTGCAGACGTAAATTTTGTTGTCTGCTTTTTTGGCACTTTTAGGGCATATTTGCAAAGGAGTAGACTTAAATGAACAAGCGCACCCTACGCACCCTACACATTGACTGTAAATCTACCAATACCAGTCAATTTTAAGAGAAACCTTTTATATGCACCATGCCAGTCCAATGTTCAGATTGGAATGGACTGCAAAATATGCCCAATTTTCATTTTATGCATCTTTTTCTCCTTGCACGGCTCAACTTACAGAAAACAGAAATAGTCAAGGTAAACAAACTGTGACTTTGGAATAGTGAAACTGCTGAGTTTTGCTACTGCCTCATGCATGTGTGCATGACGAAGTACTATCAGAACTAGGTGTAGTACCTGCATACAAGCATTTATACATCAAAGCCTGAGAGACTTTCAATCAATTTTCATAATTATAAGATCCACTTCAAATTCATTTAGATAAAACTTTGTCCCATTTAAAATCCAATATGGCAGAGTAAATATTATAGATTTAACCTATTAATTTCTGCTTTATTTATCTTTCTAAAAGTCAGTACATTGATTTTCTTTAGTATATGCACAATTTGTGCAATTTATTTTGTACAAGTGAAGGCCATTTCAAGCCGTGTGAGTTATGTATTATGTTGTACCTGTACCCATGAATTAACTTTTTACTCAACAAAAATTAAATACTGAACATATCCTATAGGCTGTTAAGACTTTTTTTTGCAGGGAGGGGGGGGGGGGGGGGGGGGATGAATAGTTTTTAAATGTCCTTTTCAACAGTATTTCAGTCATATAAGGACAATAGGATGCTTTTAAGAAGCTCTGTGCACTGAAGCACAGGGTATAATCGATTCCGCCAATTTTTGCTTCCTGCAGAGACTGTACATCATATATGGCTTCCGCCGAGACTGTCCGCGAACTCTTGCTTCCTGCCGAGACTTCTGTACATGATAAATGGCCTCGGCAGGAAGCAGAATCGCGTGGACAGTCTCTGCAGGAAGCCATTTTGAGGACAGTAGTCCCTGCAGGAAGCAAGAGTTTGCGGAGTCTCGGCAGAAGCCATATATGATGTACAGTCTCTGCAGGAAGCGAAAATTGGCGGAATCAATTATACCCTGTGTGAAGTGCCATTTAGGTTCAGACAGAATCTCCCTTCAGCAGGACTCAAACCCGCCATCCCATGATCAGAAATTGGGAGCGCTACCCACTTGGCCACAGAGACACTTCTTCCGGAGAAGGAATAAATATTACCACAGAGTTAACATCACAATCCCAAGCCAGGATCCAGGTGGTGGGACTTGGGGCTTATTAGGCCCCGCCACCTTGGGCTCTGTGTCCAATATAATGCTTCAAAGGAATGTAGGTAATAAGGAACACCTGATGATAATTTGAGATGATAGTCCATAACCCATTCCATTCGGGATACTCCTTTAGGGGTATTTGGGCAAACAGTTTGGATCCAGATCAGGCCCCACAAACATGGGGCCTGATTTGAGATCCAAACTGTTTGCTGCCTAGACATCATTTCTAGAAGAGTATGTTAGACCAATATTGTCAAAATATTCTTGATTTTTGATGCAGACGACAATTTCAGCAGACAAAAAAAAAAATACCCAGAATGCAATGGGTTAAGGTTAGATTGAAATATATGTTGTGACATCTCACTGAAATCGCCTGGCGGAGGTGATTTCAATGAGATGCCACAACACATATTTAAAGGTAGGTTCCTGTACTTTGGAATGCATCATAATTTTGATCATCTTTCGTCCAAGTTGTTGGAAAGCACTTATAAAAAGGGAATGAATAAGTTTCACTTAAAAGAGTAAATCAAAATATTATTAGAAAAGTTGTTTTGCAAGGGATTTCCTAACTCTGCTTCGCACACCAGTTAGTGCTATTTTTAGTTCGCGCCCAAAATAGATAACGTTAGCTGACGTCATGCTGCATTGCATTTTGGGATAGTTTTAACCCATCTGCCATGCTAGGACCTCTAGGAGAACTCATGGCAAGAGAAAATTTACCTTTGGAGAATGGCATCAGAAATCGCGCACTTATAGACATATAACACATCTGTTTTTAGAACTGGAATTCCAACGAAGGAAAATAAATCAAAAGGGAAAACGACTATTTTCTTCAACATCTGACAATTTTCTCAGTAGCAACAGGTTCAGAAAAATAAGAGAATTCAATACTACCCAGAAAAAGGCGAAATTATTTTGTGAACATAATTGTTATCGCTAGTCCAGGAACCTACCTTTAAAGGTAAGCATATTATCTTGATTTTTTCATCGAATACTCTATCTTCTGGAACCCTGATTATGATCAGTTGTCCAGAGAGAGCTCCGCCAGCTAGTTGTGGTCTAGATGTGGGCCTCAAATCCTGCCAGATAACATTACCCTGAGTCCTAGTAGCATTACTGTTTGGTTAGATGAAAAGATTTGGGCATGGTTTACACCACTTAAGCATATCAGGTGGATGGGGGGATTGAAAGATGAAATACTTACAATCTAGAGGTTAGAGAAAAATCATAGTCTTCAGGCCAGAATCCAACATGCAGCCTGATCAAGTCTAAAGAGTTTACCCCTCCAGCAACACAAATATACACAGGTTCTTGCAACAGAACAATTTTCACCAATGATAAATCACATTAATATCCAACATATATTATGTAGGTTTCTTAAACAAAAGCACAAGACTTGCATGAAAAAAGTAGTCCAAGTCAGAATATTAAACTTTAAATCCAAAGTTTAATAAATTCTCCTCCTACAGTAACTTTAACTTACATCTACGTAAAATTATACACTGTGATATTCCAAGATTAATTTTGCATCACTGATGTTCAAAAAGTGATTAAATTAACACCCAAATATGAAGAAATCTATTTTCCTTGACTGCCTCTATTCAACCACTATCAGTGACGGTTTTAATATCTAACAATATAATTTACGATAACGTATATCCCACTATGTAAAATGCGACGGCTATGTCAATATTGTGCTCACAAAAATAGAATCTTTGTCAACTTGGTTTGCATAATTTATTCCTTATAAAATCATTTCGGGACATTATACATAGACCAGCAAAAAAATTTGGAGAAAATTTTAGAAAAATTTAAAAGTTTACTAGAAAAATATGTTGCAGGTTCTATTAGAATTGCCATACAATGGCAATTCTAATGTGACCAGCAACATGTACTATTCAGAGACATCAGGAAAAATCAGTTTCATCCCCAAATTTTTCTACTAATCATGGGCTCCTGAAGACACAAGACAGGTTGTTTATTTTGTCACAATATCATAAGATCAAGTAACATTTTATAAGTCCTATAAACTATAAAAGGAGTGTAAAATCTCGCATACTCATGTGCAATTAAATTTCTACTCAACCTGTACTTTCATACATTGGTGTGAAGAAATAAACGAGGCATTATGTGGACGAAAATTTCTTACCGAACATAATGACACTTAGAAATCCACTATCAAAACAATAAAAATCCAAGTTCCATTAACTGTGGGAAATTAAAATCTAAGGCTTCAACTTATAAGATTAGTTTGAAGATTCTTAGACTTATTATATGTGGTTATACTTGTCGAAAATAAATCGTAGAATTAGGCACCGTCATTTCAGTCCTTTGTACAATAGCCAAAACTTGTAATACTAAAAAGAGTGAAGGTGACATTTTGGCATATCATAAGTGTGATCATTTCGATCATTTTTACAAAGTAGAAATGTCCCTAAAGGGTACTGCAATATGTATAGCTGAACAAAACCAAAAATACCCTGCACTGTAATAGCCCAGATATGTTCCTAAGGAACAGTCAGAACAGGTCTACAATATATGTAATAATGTAATAGTTTTATGAAGCCTCTACTGCTTGATAAAGATAAAAGACTAACAACTTTTGCTCAGGTATTTTTAGCTAATCCTTCTCATGCTTGTCACACATATATACGTTTTTTTTTTTATTTTTTTTGGGGGGGGGGGGGGGGGGGGGGGGGGGAATGCATAAAAAACTTATGAATTTTTCCAATGACACTCTCACTTGGTTCATCCCGAGTTTCTGCAAACAAGAATTGATCCATCTAAACTTATACTGTTGGTAAATGTTCAGCAATAATACGGGCCCCCAGGGAAGCAATCGCTTTGTGCCTATGAAGCACACATTTGGGGCTAATATCTTGAATTTCTTCTTTTTTTTTTACTTAAATGGTCGCCGGTAAGTCACATGACCACCATATTTGGACGTCACGTGACAGTCTGACTCCTGGAACATGGCAGCTTATAGCTCGTTGTAAGTGGGTGAAATTTTCAACAAAATCGGTGGAAGTTTGTGGAATTTATGGCTTCTTAGGTAAGGGTACCCCTTCTTAGGGTCAGAGAGCTACTTTCGTAGCATGAGAAGGGATAATATGGCAGCAGTCTGAACAGCGTTAAAAATAACTGTATTGTTAAAGAAATACCAGAAATATTATATTTGATATTTTATTACACTACAATCATATTCAGCAGCCTTTGTATAGTCTGTCAGCAAAGATTTTCTTTACAATTTTCTTGTATTTCTCAGAAGGAACAAAGGCGAGCTTCTGGTTACAATTAATGATGTATCCTTTACACTCTGACTTGAGGATAATTTGATGAAACCAACTGAATCTAAAAGTCTAAAAATACTGTCAACATTGTGAAGACTGTTGCCTGAAAGAACAGCTTGCCTAGGCTCACTCACACTTCCCCAACACATATACCACATTAATCCTAATAAATGCCCATGGTCTAATAAAAGCCCCTGCCTTTTTGAATAATGTTATATTGACTTGCCAACCTCCGCGTTTTCCATCAGTTTTACAAAGGGAAACAACATGAATTCCTGTTTGTTTCTCTGGCTCTTTCAAATGGGGTACACTCTTCAAGGAAAGAATTTGCTCCTAGAGAAGCAAATTCTTTCCTTTAAGAGCTGACCCCAATTGAGAAGGGAGGTAAAAATATGGGAAAATAGTAGCACTGCTTCATTCATTCACCTTTAATGGTGTTTATTATTGAAAGTATTATGCTTCAAATGGTGTTTATTATCGCATGCCAAGTATTATGCTTCATATGGTATTTATTATCAACAGTACCATGCTGTAAAGGCCTAGGTGGACTATAAAAGGCAATATTAGGTGGCTAATCTCAGTGGATGGATGAAGGGCACCCTAGTACTGTGGCTATTGATATGTTCTGCTGAGGTGCGGGTACGAGACACTAATCTCAGTATTACTCCAGACACCAAAGGGTAAACATCTCCAAGATTGACTCATGACTGGGATTAATATTTACCAATAATATTAACAGTTGATTTGATCAGTTTTTATCAGTACAACAGCAGCCCCACCCACTTAAAGACTCAAGAGTCCTCTGCCGATGGGTACAGAAATTAGGCCTTTAAATGGTGTTTACTATCAAAGGTATTGTGCTTTAAATGGTGTTTATTATCAAAAGTATCATGCTTAAAAATTTTAATGGTGTTTATTATCAACAGCAGTATACTTTAAATGGTGTTTATTATCAGCAGTATTATGCTTTAAATGATATTTATTATCAGCAGTATTATGCTCTTAAATGATGTTTATTACTTTAAATAATTTTTATTATCAAAATTGGTATGCCCTTAAATGATGTTTATTATCGACAGTATTATATATGCTTTAATTACACTGCACAGCAAAAAAAGAACTTCAAGTTGGGCTTTTACCAGCAGGAACAGACTTATACCCAAAGGCTCTGCAGTCCCCACAAATCCCAGGCCCTGGTTAAAGACAGGGTTACCAATGACTGGTGCATAAAAAGGAACTGGATCTTGGAAATGTGCTTTGCAGATCAACGGAGTAAACCCATGAATCCATAGCTTATAAGTTTTCTAAAAAAAAAAAATATGTGAGAAGCACAGCTGCACAGGGGCATACAAATTAGCAAAGTCCTGTGTATAAATATTTATACAAGTAAAGGGGTTTGAAACTTAAAACTGCAAGTATACGAAGTATGTTGACATTCTTTGCTTTAGGTTTGCATTTTAATATGCTTTATCTGCAAATCTGACCACCAAGGGCTGTCTTACATTTCAAATTTATGTTAATTTGAGTATTCAAATGTAACCTTACTTCTTCAAGAAATTTCACTGTTTGCAACTGTTAGTTTATTTAGTTCACTGCAATTTTCTTATGCTATAGATCAGTTAAATGGCCATAACATACTTGTTTGTGTTCAACCGTAAGAAAATCTAAGTATTGGGACAGATGGGTCTGAGCAAACTGTAGAACCAGAGTAGACTGCAGTCTGATCAGGGCTTACACTGTTTGCCATTCCTTCTGCATTTTTGGACACATTACCAAAGGGTATAATCGTCCTGCAGGGACTGCTGTCCTCGAAAAATGGCCTCTCTGCAGGAAGCCATTTATCATGTACAGAAGTCCTGGCAGGAAGCAAGAGTTCGCAGACAGTCTCGGCAGAAGCCAAATATGATGTACAGTCTCTGCAGGAAGCAAAAATTGTCGGAATCAGGGCTACAGAAATCCGATTTTTTGTCGGTCCGGACCGATTTTGAGTTCGAAAAACCGATTCAGTTGGAATAAGGCACGTTTTTTTCGGTCCGAAAAAAACACGATTTGCGATGTATGATGACATAATTACCTGGATTTTAGCCATGTGTCATATTATTAATCCAATAATCACGCACTGCTGTCAAAAGTTATCACAGATAAACAAAGTGTCGATTGTCTTGCCAAGGTGTGAAAACTGACTCAGTTTTAGAAATCTTCGATAATTAGCACGTGTCACAAAATTGGCCAGCGGCGAAGGTTTGCAAAACTCGTAATACACACATGCACGTGCCGATGCACAGAAAAAGGCCGTGCAACGTAAGGTTACTGACTGTTGTATACTTTCATAGATAGCATAAGGAAAGAATTTGACTAGCAAAAAGAAAATTTAAACTGGACTTGATTGTGTGCAGTCTGGTCATGTTTCATTTTAGCCGACGTCATTTCTCGGGCAGAAAATTTTTTTTTCTTCGTCCGAAGGTACCTTTTTGCAAGTATATTCATATTTCAAGGGAATTAACTCGAATACAGTAAAATACGTCAATCGTAATACTTCGGCCAATTCCGTAAATGAAGATCGGCGAGGATGTCCGAATGGTACAGCCCTGTGTACTTTCACTTTCGGTCTGACTGTCTCTGCGCTTTAAAACGCATTTTTCACGTTAAGTAAGAACATGTGGACTAAATGGCTACTTCAGCGATGACATCCGCGTTATAACAGCGCTCCAGTGTAGTCATTAGTTTTCGTGACTTTTTTTGGATTGTGGAATACACAGTGTAGTCATTAGTTTTCGTGTCTATTTTGGATTCGTATGACGTCATTGGCCGGCCGGACCGATTTCGATTTCAAAATTTCTGTAGCCCTGGTCGGAATGGATTATACCCTGTAATTACTGCATTGTAAAATCAAACTGTTTCATTTCTAGGACAATTATGGTAATTATTTTAAGTGTCCCAATTTTTAGAACTTTTATGGTGATATTAGCCCATTTCATTCTTTAAATTTTGACGGTGGTTTACATTTTTAACTTTTTATGGGACAATATTCTGCATTTAACTAAAGATACCAACTTTCATACATTTGAGCCGTGACACGAGAAAACCAACAAAGTAGTAGTGAGTCCAAAGCAGACTCAGATCAGCCTGGGCATCTGCGGACATTCATGCGGACAGTGAAGACTCTGGTCAGACTGGGCAGATGTCCAGGCTGATCCGAGTCTTTGCTGGGCCCACATGCCACTTTGCTGCTTTTGTCATGTCGCAACTCATTATTAAGAGAAGCACCACAGAGTAAGGGCAGATGTAACAAAATAAGAGATTATGATCAGAAGATGGATGTATGCTGAGATCGACAGTTTCAATTTTCAAAGTATTAGAACTAAGTCAGGATTCCAAAGACAGAGTTTAAACTGACAAAGTGGACAGAGTTCAATGAGATGACACTGACATAGTTCAAGTACATGAAGCTGATGTAGTGCATGAAGTTGAACATGACAGGTCTCCAGATGATGAAGCTGACAAAGTTCAAGTTGAAGATGACACATAAATTTGATAAAGCTGACAGATTCAAATTGATGAATCCTTAATCGATAAAATTGAATATGTTTAAGCTTATTTGACGGAGTTCAAGCTGCTGAAGCTGAAAGAGTTCCTGACACTGTTCAAGTTGATGTTGATGAAGTTAAGTTGTTAAGCCGACAATAATCCTCAGTTGACAAAGTTGACCATGTCTAAGCTTATTTAGACAAATTTCAAGTTGATGAAGCTAAAGGTATTCAAGCTGACATTGTTCTAGTTGATAAAGCTGATAAAGTTAAAGTTGATGAAGCTGACAATATTCAAACTGATGAATATTCAAACTGATGAATCCCTAGTTGATAACGCTGACACTGTTTAAGCTGATTTTGACAGAGCTCAAGTTGATGAAGCTGAAAGTGTTCAAGCTGACACTGTTCAAATGAATGAAGTTGACGAAGTTAAGGTTGATGACGCTGACAATATTCAAACTGATGAATCCTTAGTTGATAAAGTTGATAATGTTTAAGCTTATTTTGACAGAGTTCAAGTTGCTGAAGCTGAAAGTGTTCAAGCTGACACTGTTTAAGTTTACGAAATTGACGAAGTTAAAAGTTGATGAAGCTGACAATATTCAAACTGATGAATCCCTAACTGATAAAGCTGACAAAGTTTAAGCTTACTCCGACAGAGTTCAAGTTGATGAAGCTGAAAATGTTAAAGCTGACACTGTTTACGCTGATGATGACAATATTCAAACTGATGAACCCCTAATTGATGAAGTTGACAATGTTTAAGCTTATTTTGACAGAGTTCAAGTTGATAAAGCTGAAAAAGTTCAAGCTGACACTGTTCTACTAGTTGAATTTGACCAAGTTAAAACTGATGAAGCTGACAATATTTAAATTAATGAAGCAGTTGATAAAGCTGAAAAAGTTCAAGCTGATAAATATGAGAGTTCAAGAAGATGAAGCTGTCAAGAGTTGAAGCTGATGGATGACGATGACCGACTTGGTGGTTTTATGTCCTTTTCAACAGTATGTCTTTTCAACAGTATGTCAGTCATATCGGGAAGACATTATGAAGGTGATTATGAAGGGCTCTGTGCAATGAAGGGACAAATTTGCAAATCTGATCAGACTGCTAAAGGAGCAAGGTGATCAGGGTCTACACTGCTTGCCATTCTATCTGCTTTTTTTTTTCTTTACATATCACCGCATTGTAATCTAAACTGTTACCGTTTAGGACAATAATCATTAAGGTGATTATTTAAGGTGTCCCTAATATGCATAGTGCATATTCACACCGGGTAGGCAGCAATCCAAAACGCTCTTAACAATCGATTAACGCGGATGAAAAACCATCAGAAACAGCATTTTCGATTGCAAATTGGCAACAATTTGCAATCGAAAACGCTGTTTCTAATGGTTTTTCATCCACGTTTGTCAACTGCTGTTTTATTATGAGCATTTTCAATTGCCACCTACCCGGTGTGATATTGTTATAACTTAACCACAGTCTGTGCATACCATTACCTGCCAGGCCAGCCTTTTCCTCAGTGTACATATCCTCTCCTTTCAAGAAACAGCATGAAAACTTTAACATTTTGAACTTTTTCACTTTCTCAAACACCATGTCATATTTTAATGAAACAGCGAGTGTATCTTGTTTAAAACTTGATCCCTTTAACATAAAGTCTCCAGCATTTTCCAAAGTTTCATGAACACTTTAAAGTATCAAGAATTTCTTTACGACCTCAAGTCTTATCAAAATATAAGAAAGGTTTATAAGAAAGAATCAACTGGAATTCAGTTAATGAACAGAATGGCGGAAGGCATATCACTTCATATATGTACCTTTCTTCAAGAGAAAGACACTAAAAATGTAATGCATTTTAAAGGGCTCCTTAAGAGAAATATATACCAAACAAAAAAAGAAACGCACACAGTGAGATTTTCCCATTTAATTTACCTTTTAAAGCATGAGTAGAAAATGTCTAAAAATCCGTATTTCTGATCAAATCTTGCTCAGACTTCATCATGGCGTAGATGAGTATCTGTACCTTCCATATGCATAAAAATACGCATTAATGAAATCGCTGACAATGGCCTCTTATTGAAGACTGTGACATTGAAAACTGACCCCTGCCTTGTTCAGAGACGCGTCACAAAGTACTGTATTGACACAATTAAATGAAATTTTCGGGTTGGACTGTCCGATTGTCTACCTATAACACTATATGAATTATTGTTTTAAATTATTTGTTATTTCCAAGAAAATAACAAAATATTACTGTGTGCGTTTCTTTTTTTGTCTGGTATATATTAGGTTTAGCTTCATTTTCTTTTTTTCCTTCATAACTTTAATCATTCAAACGGTGTTGTTGTTGGTTTTTTTTTTTTTTTTTTTATTCACTTTGATGAGAAATTTTTAAGTTACATGATCTTTTTTCTGCTTTTACTTTAACAAAAATATACTTACACATAAATAATGGTAGTCCATATTACAAATCATTTAAATTATCAAATATTCAAATTCATAATGACTAAAAATGGTATCACCATTCTTGATGGCCAAGTAAGCCTTTACTTACAGTTTGCTTCCAAAACACATGGTGACATTACTGTTTGAATATATTTGCTATAAACATCTACTATCAATATGTCAACACCAAAATCTTGCAAAATTAGCACATGCTAGTATGTTCATTTTAAATCTCAAGGCATGTTTGGGCTAATTTTTGTGCTTCAAATATGACATATTTATCTAAATAGCTAATATTCCATTTTCAAATCCTAAAACTGTGAATCATAACCTTAGAAATAGCACAAAATACACAACAGTATGAAACAAACACATTTCTCTGTCTCTTTCAGGTGAGATATTCAGTTGTTGTCTACAGATTTCGTTTTTTTTTGTTTGTTTTTTGTTATTGTTTCATCCTGTTTCTAGGAGTTAAGCATTTTTTAACAATTCAAATTTTACCAAAAAATTTATTTAGTGTTCATAATGAACAAGAGAAGTAATAATGTACTGTATGTAAACTGTTTTCAACTTTGTCAACAGTTACAAGAAAATGTTGATACCACTACCAAATCCATACATTAAAGTCAAATGAACAGTTGTGATATTATTTATTTTCCCTTTGTGGACACACACACTAAATTTTGTTTTTAAACTAGAAACTGCTGAATGTGAAAACTTTTAAACAAACACTTCTGATCAGCTAAGAAATATATGTATGTTTAAACAGTTTTTAAGCTTTCTTTGTTTAGTAAACTGTTTGACAGGACTTTTGTTTTGGACAAAGAAAAGTCACAAGGTGTGTATTGTTCGACTAATTAGAAGGTCTTAATGGATATTTGTAAATGTGCAAAGTGTGTCTTTATGTAAGTGATCCTGTTAATGTTTGTACTTCTTAAAAGGAGAAAGTAAGCAACTAAACAATGACGGTGTTTGTAAAAGAGATTCTACAGAAAGAAATTACAACTCCAGCTAAGAAAATTTTTGACTAATGGAGTTAATCTTTGTTAAAATCATGTTCTAATGATTAACAACTTAAAGTGTTAGCAATATATATATATTTATACCGTATTAATCCTAATAAACGCCCTGTGGGCTTTGAATTTTGAAAAAAGCAGAGGCATTATTCAGAGATTAAAGTGTAGTAAATCAGCCACTGCCAAAATACTTCTAATAAGCGATAAAAAGGTGATTGGTATAATTTCAGACGAAGCAACTCTACTATTTATGCCACCCTTCTCAGTAAAGGCCAACTCTTTAAGGAAAGAATTTGCTCCTCTAGGAGCCAATTCTTTCCTCAAAGAGAATCTCATCCAAAAAAGCAGATAGGAATTCATGCAAGTTGGTATAACATTATTTTCAAAAAAAAGAGGCATGGGGCATTTATTAGAGCAGGGGCGTTAGTATTAGGATTAATACCGTAGTCTATGCACATAACAGAGTTCCATGCACTGTCCAGCTCCTAACTGGGCATGCAGACTTTGTCCAGCTTTGCACAGATGGAAAAAGCTAAGACGAATGGGTGCACTTTCAAGGAAAGCAACCCTGCTATACTCATTTTTGCCTCCTTTCTAAATGGGGGTCAACCCTTAAAAGGGAGAATTTGCTTCACTAGAAGCAAACTCTCCTCTTAGAGTACACCCCATTTTGAAAGGACTTAAACTGTCATCCAGGGAAACAAACAGGAAGTCACATGCGTTTTAACTTTGTAAAAATAGCAGAAAATATGTAGGAGTAGCTAGGCCAGGTCTGCACACTCTGAGGTGCCTATGCTCATGGAGTTATGACTGAAACTTCTAACCAAAAGAGTGCAAGAATGTCATACAGAGAGTGAGTGAGTGAACTCTGGTTTAACGTCCCGCCAACAACGAGGTCATATGGAGACGGGACCTCGGTTTAAAGTCTCATCCGAAAGACCGGAGAAGCGGGGGATCGAACTTGCGACCCCTGGATTGGTAGTCTGGAGTGTTATCCATTACGCTACAGCCGCTCCTCATACAGAGAGTAGTTTTATTTAGGTATTTGAAGTTAATTATGTAATTTCAATTCATTTTCCCTATTAGAATGGGTCTAATTTGCAATTTTTGTGGTGAAAGCCCCAAATCTAATTTTCATTAGTGTCAAAGAGGTATTTCAGAAAGTAATTTTCCAGCCTCACAGGCTACTTGAATAATGAATACAGAAGCCTATCTCAACTGCCTGAAGAAAATAACAAATATTTAAATGACCTACCACAATACCAAAGGACTGACATAATTAAAACAGCAGCAACCCTTCATTACAGCCTCAATCTTACCATAACAACCCTATGGATAGAAATGGATGGATGGATGACTTGCGATTTTACGTCCTTTTCAACAGTATTGCAGTCATATCAGGACGATGGGCTTGTGATAATGAAAGGCTGTGTGCAATGGAACCCCATTTACGATTGAAAGAACTCCGCCTCCAGCAGGGCTCGAACCCGCGACCGCTAGATCAGTAGGCCAGCGCTGAACCCACTGAGCTTCCGGGGCTCTATGGACTAGAAAACATTACTGTGTCTGTAATGGAATCTTTCTACATTTACAGCACCAAAACACGAAAATAGATGAAGTTCTAAAGATGAGGTGGCTCATTATGAGCCACCTCATCTGGACCTTCACTGTTTGCCCTCTATATTCTTTGAATTCTCAATATGATGTACATGTAGATCAGCTGAAACATTTCTTTAAATTTCGCAGATGTCAATTATTTTGTCTGCTTTTTTTGGCACTTTAAGGCTTAAAGGTTTGTATGTCCTACCAGGGGATGTTTTATACAGATAATGATTGAATGGGAGTCAGTGCAAACACCAGTTACAGAGCTCTAGATAAGAGGAAGTATTTGATGATAATTAAGGATAATTTTTCTTATTTCTCATCGAAACCATATGTTGTGACCCCTCATCTGAACCGTCTCGTCAAGACGGTTCAGATGAGGGGTCACAACGTATGTTTTTATGCAAAACTAACAAAAATTATCCCTAATTATCGCCAAATACTCCCTCTTATCTAGAGCTCTGCAGTTAGGGTCTACACAGTAACTGTGCTCTGTAATTTTTGTCTTAATGGTTAGGACTTTCACAGTGCTTTGAACATGAAAAATTATGACATTAAGGGCCATGGTAAGGAAATCAAGCATTGGTTTAATTTCATAGCGGATCCCATGAGTTAAGAGGATCCCAAATAGAATTTGTTTTAGCACCAGATATTGAAACAGTTGAAATTGCAAACATAGATCTACTGTTTGCAAATTTAACAGTCATTTCTGCAACTTTAAGTGTTAGTCTTTGATGTATGAAAATGCTATGACCCAACTTTTCTGATGTCAGGCTCATGCAGCAATGTAGATATGCATATTAAAAATACTAGGAGCTAATTGTGCATGAAATTGTGTATAGTATAAATGATAATGTGATATAAAATAGAGCAGAATGCAGTGAAATGATAGATTTTATGATATAACATTTACCAAAAAAAAAATACAGGTATGTTGAACACAATATTGAGAAACTGTTTCCTCTAATCATGCGGAAGCCAAGTATGACAGACAGTCTCGGTAGGAAGCGAAGAAGTTTACACCCTGTGAACTTGCTGGGCTGATAATGGCATCCAAGTATGGAAGTATCAAGTTGAAAGTCAAACTATGGCTGCCTCGATATCCTATTGTGAAGTTAAATAACTTTGCTTTAAAGTCCCTTCACTGGGTCAGGATAAAAGTCTCTAGGTCTTTGAAAGGACAATTAATGACTATTTATCATTAAATATCTCAACATCATAAAATTCTTGTCGCCATGTCTAAATCATACTTCCATAAACATGGTGTTGTCCCCATCATCAGGTAACTTCTCCATATTTTAGCCCAGCAACAGTGAGCATCCTGAGTATGACAAAAGCGTCATTTATAAACTGAGCCTTGTCATGCAACAACGTCACTTAGCATATTTGAGCTGCGACATGACAAAACCAATGAAAAGACCCAGATCAGCCTGGGCATCCATCCAGTCTGATCAGAGTCCTTACTTGTGCTTATAGGGTAGCTAAGGGTCAAAGATACTGCCATGCAGGCAGCAAAGACGCTGATTGGACTGGTTGGGAAAATGCCCAGGCTGATCTAAGTCATCGCTGCATCTACATGCCACTTTATTGGTTTTGTCATGTCAAGGCTCATTTATGAAAAACAACAAGGGTCAATTACTCAGGGTCCATACATGGTGTGTGCAAACAGTAAAGGGCTCTGATCAGACTGCGCATCTGGATGCACAGTCTGATCAGAGCCTTTGCTTTTGCATATGCCATCAGCACTGAATTACATGTTGTGGCTGAACTGTATCTTAAAGACTTTAGTGCAAATAAGATATCATGGTTGATATGGTATGAATAACCTATATCATTATCTGTCTGTCTGTCTTCACCCACTATAGGTCTGTCTTAACCCATTATCTATATGTAAGTATATATCAACACGGTCTCTTTGCAGATAATTTGACAGATTCTTGAAGGTGTGCATGTATATTACACTGTCATTGTTTTACCACCATTTTGTCAAAGGTAGACAACTTTTGTTACTTTCTGTTTGCTTCCTTAGGCAACAAAACCCCTCAAAAAACGGGTCTACTCTTAAAGGAAAGGATTTACTTCTGCAGGAGCAAATTCTTTCCTTTAAGAGTTGACTCCCACTGAGAATGCAGACAAAATGAAAGTAGCATAGTTACCTCCCCAAAAAGTGTGCCCATACACTTCATTATAAAACGACAGAAAGGGACAGACATGCCTGCCTAGGTTTACACACACCTTGGTTCAACCAACAGTCCAGACTGGCCAAATGTGTTTAATTTAGTCAAAATTCAAAATGGCAAAAGTCAGTAGGGTAAAGGATAAGGTGGCTCAATTTAAAATTATGAAGTAACTGGGTTCATTGCTGAAATTTATCAATATTAATATCTTGTCATTGATGGCATAGATAACATCACTAATTCTTTAAACGATAACATCATTATTATTAAATGGGTAAACCAATTTGCATACTCTAAAAGGCATTACCAGATATGTGCACATCTGAACTAGGGTCACCCATGGGCTGCTTATGACACAATACCCTTAGTACAGGTTCATTTGCATTGTATTTTGGTCAAGTGAGGGTCTTACTATTTGTAGCAGCTATGTATAGAAATAGTAGTTTTTTTTATTTACATCCAAAAATTATGACTGAAAGGATGAGCTGGACTGTTATGGTCCTTTCAACACTGGTTAACAGTTATTTTGAGACAATGGTGGATGGATGGATGACCTGCAATTTTACATCATTTCAACAGTATTTCAGTAATATCAGGATGATGGGAGGGTGATAATGACAGACTATGTGCAATAAAACCCCACTTACAGTTGAACTGATTTCTGTATCCAGTGGGAATCAACCTGGCACCACTAAATCAGCTGGCCAGCGCTTAACTAGAACTACTGGGGCTCACTTGAGGAGGTAATGAAACAACAGACAAGATGAAATCATGATGAAATAATCTGAAAATCCTTGCGCATCATGCGAGTCACTGATACAATGTATGTCAAACTGAAACAAGATCAAACAGAAAACTCAATTCAAAGCTTCATCAAAACAATTGGTGGAGAAGGGGCTGAGAAGACATAATAATTGGACTGGAATCATCATCAATGTCATGAGAGACTAAGATTCAACATTGATTCATAAGTGTTTCAGCAGTGTGTGCAAACTGGGAAACACTGAGCCACTTCAAACTGACAAACAATGCACAGCATCCTCAGCCAACAGAAACCAGACTAAAATTTAGGGAATTCAGTCTCTTTCATATCAATCCATGGAAGAATCTCAACACATGCTGTAAAATCTACTTGTAAGTTACTTTCATTTACCTACTTAATTTTACCAAAAATATCCCACTGCTGTCTTTATAATCCATTTCTATTACATTCCATAAAACAGTGTCATCAATGAACCAACTTTAACATACCAACCTTATATCCATCAACCCACAACAACACAATGAAACCTGTACAATGACACCAGTCAGTCTAAAACTAACAAAGCCTCGTAAATGCGAGAAAAACCTTATGCAAAAAATTAACACTACCTGTGCAGTCAAGTCAAAATCTTTTCCATTTGTTGTGTCTCTCGTATTCTGTAAGCAAAAAGCAAAAACCCTTTTAGAAGGGTCCTTTCATTGTTATTCTTCTCGCAAGCCCAGCATTGCTGGGCATGCGAGAAGAATAACTATGAAATGCCTTTTTCCAACAGCCAGCTAATTTTGTTTTGTCACAATCAGTTTAACCCTGACAATTACATCTCACCATTTGATACCTATTAATGCAGTGGCTTGGATGAACTGTTAATTATACTATCTACTCCCATCTCAATTTGAAGTTGATCAAATATCCGAAAGAGAGAAAAATAATACAACCATAATGCCTTGTTGAATATTTGATTGTCATAGTCCAACTACCACCCTGAGAAAATAACAGTCAAGAGATTTGGGTGGCTAGGCAGCTTCAAAACTTTTCATCAATTCCAATTACAGTGTCAGGACATGACCGTCTTTTACTATTTTACTACCAATACCAATAATGGTAACTCTTGCAAAACTTACATAGTCAACACAGAAACAAATTCAAATCTGACTCACTTCTTAAGATAGTCAGCACAGACAAGAATACAACACTCAATCACTTCTTACGATAGTCAGCATGCATGGTAATTAAAGTTTGGACTCTCTTCCGTGCTGACTATCTTCAGAAGTTATGATCAGATCAATTTCAGAAAGGACAGGTGAACGGAATTTAAAAAGCTGAAATAATTTTCTCAGGTCATCCGGGAGAGTTCATCCATAAAGGGCTACAGAAATGTGTGTGGGAAGAATCGTGTATCTCTAACAAAAATTAACTCATGTCACTAATTTCAGGTGTCAGAACTATTTAATTAGAAGGCAGCCAACCTTTCAATTAGATCTTCATTCTCAAAACTGAAAGTTTTCAGTAATACAAAATGGACTTGTGCTAACGTGAATGCAGAGCTCTAGATTAGAGGGAGTATTTGATGATAATTAGGGATAATTTTTGTTATTTCTGTATAATAACATATGTTGTGACCCCTCATCTGAACCGTCTCGACGAGACGGTTCAGATGAGGGGTCACAACATATGGTTTCAATGAGAAATAAAAAAAATTATCCTTCAATTATCATCAAATACTCCTCTTAGCTAGAGCTCTGTGAATGGATATAATAACCTTCAATAAAATGGGTTTCCTCTATTATTATTTGCCATATGAAAGTAATTAAAATTTCACAAAGTATGTAAATATTTGTCATGTTTGTCGTTCGAGAGATTTTTCCTTACTCATGTGAACAGTAGCTCTTCAAGTCTCTATCACACTGTTAGGAGTCTCAGTACATGAAGAAAGACATTTTTTCTCTTGTTTCTCAATATACAATGGAATACAAAGTGCCATGCCTCAAAAAAGATACAACGCAGACATATCACGCAAGGGTTCTATTCTCAGACAGGGGGAAGTTTTGCAACATTTTCTGAATTTCAGGGAGAGGTTTTATCCCAAAATTTAGATTTTCCACAAATGTGGTGTCTGATCAGGGTCTACACTTTTTGCCTTTAATATTGAATTTCTTACAAGAAAAAATCAGCAAAAATTGCCTGACAGTCCTTAAATTGGAAATGGGTTTGTCCAATGAGCCAGACAGAAGAGTCCACTTGTCCTCAAAGGGTTACTTAACTCTTAAAGCACCAAAAAGCAGATGACAAAATTTATGTCTGCAATTTTTCAAAAAATGTCTTGTCCAAGACACTTCATATTGAGGATTCAAAGACTAGAGGCGGCTCATTATCAGCCACCTCATCAGGATCTAGGCTGTTTGCAAATTTTGCTAATTTCGTCACTGGGAGTTAAACATTCTAATGTAGAACACAAAAGCCCCAGTTAGCCTCAAAGTTTTAAGATATTTATATTTTTCTTATTTTGTCACAAAAAGCAATCTTTTTAACAAGAGCCCTAGATTTTGGTTTTAACAGGTATGACTGGGTATATTTGAATGTTTTACAAATATTGAATCTTCTAAGGGCCACATTATATCTTTTTCAAAGAAAAGCTATAAATCTGAATGTCATCACAATCACTATCTCAACATTATATTTTCAAGAAGGAAACCTAAAAGTTGAACTCTAATGTATATTTTCGAATTTAACAAAGGCACTGCTATCCTTTATCAAATAGAGTCCATTTTAAAAGTGTATTCAAGAAAGAAGCGATATAAATTTTGATATTTAATCTGAATTAGGTGAGCAGAATAAGGGACCCTAACCATACTGCTAATGAGCAGCATGCAGTTTGATTAGAATCTACATAGTTTTGCCATGTTTTTTCTCTTCCATTCTAACACCTCTTCAACATGATAAATGGAACAGTTAAAGTACCCGAAGACAAGTTTCTTGCAACATAACTCTCACCAGGCACACATTGTCAAAATAATGCGGTTTAGATGCTGGCAGGACAATCATGAAATGGCATCAACATCTAAACAATGTCTTTGACTCTGTGTACCCACTGGGGAAGGTACCAAGACATGTCACATTGCAACTCATATCAGAATAGAAACAGAATTGTTTATTTCTAGAAAGGTTTCCCACAGTTTTGTAACTGTACTGAGTATCTTGGGCACAGAATACAAAAGGCAGGGCCCAATCCTGTCCTTACCTGGACTGAAAAATTAACCTTCTCTGATTCCAGTTAGGTACCCATATACTGCTAAGTCAACAAGGCTTTTCAGTCTTTGGGCCACTGCCCTGAACTTCTGCATCAATTAAGACCGTCACTCTTTCACCTGACCATGGTGCCTTTCTATGTACATGTATGTGCAAAAATCTGCAATTAAGGTTTCCCGTTCTACAGTGCACTGTATTAGGATGGCTGGATGGATGGATGACTTGCAATTTTATGTCCTTTTCAACAGTATTTCAGTCATATCAGGATGATAGCACGGAGATAATGAAAGGTTGTGTGCAATGGAACCCCGTTTACAATAGGATATTTTCTAACCATAAACCCAGTTCCCTTAGATCAGTTGGCCAGCGCTTAACACTGAGCTACCCCCGCTTCCTCACTGTATGGGGAATTATGTTGAAGGAAATGGATGCTTTGCAAATACAAATATCTGTGAAAATTCAAGTGAAGACAACACAATGATTTGAAGAATGGAAACCAGGATGATTTGAATCTTTCCTGTTCATATGTGCACATTTAAGCACCCTGTATACTGCACAACAGGAGCTTGATAACTCTGTAATCTAGATTACTGGGATTCCAAAGCAGAACCAAAGGCAAGGGTTGGTCACAACCGCAAACCGGTTAAAACCCCTAGTAATTTCGTTACTGACCGTCCCAGGGTGGCACTTCTATTTTGGTTCTTCTTGGTTGTTTTATATGTTGTTTGTCGCTATGTCTATTGATAATTGTTTGTGATGTTAAGGCTAGCCCCATGACCACCTACATTGGAAATGGCTGTTTACATGGCTGCTGCTGGTGCTGTCCTTGGTGGTGACTAATACAATGTGTTGTCTTTTTCCCACATTGTGTCTTGGGTGGGATCTGGGATTGAATTGTGTCAGTTCCTGAGATTTTCCAATTTTTCAGTGATTATTCATTGAAACAATGAAGTTGCTAACTTACTGTGTGCACTGTTGCTGGGTTTAGAAGCTTGTCACTAGGGTGAAACCATTCTTTTTGGCACTCTGTCTGGAAATGCAACAGAAACATCATTAATATTAACTAACAAGTAAACTTTACAAAATAGAGACAAATCCAAAATGTATACTGAAATATGGAGAACCCTTAACCACCCATATTATTTTGGGTAGGCTAAATTTTAGAAGGGCTACTTAGCGTCTTGGGCATCAAAAGTTAACACAAAAGCCACAGGGTCCTAGCTCACAGATATCATAACCAAGGGCAGTCTAGTTGAGTCACCAGTTCCCTTTCATTCCTTTACACATGTGCATTTACAGTATCTGTTGATCTGGCTGTGGGAAAAACTGGACTGACCAGCCGGTTAACCATTACTATAAATGCGTATATTTGAGTGAGGAACATGATATTTTAACAAATCAATCTGCAGATGTTCATTTATTCAAAATAGATTTAAACAGTCAAATTTCAATTATTACTGAATTCAATAACCCAGAAGAAATTTTAAATTTCAGTGCATTTCATTATTAAACTATTTTTCTTTTTAAGATAAGGTTTTCTTTTGAGTGCAAAATTCTTCAAAATTACATGAACCATACTGACCCTAAATATTGAGACAGATGTCTGAGTTAATAGGGTGGATGTAGATCAGACTGCTCTTATAGTGAATAGGTACACACCTCCATGTTTTAACTCTATTTTTCAAAGGGAAACAACTGTTTGGACTACATTTGCTTCCCCAGGCAACAAAACCCTTCTTAAAAGGGTCCACTCTTAAAGAAAAGAATTTGCTCCTAGAGGAGCAAATTATTTCCTTTATGAGTTGACCCTAATGGGCAAAGGTGGTAAATGAAAATCACAGAGTTGCTTCCCCTGAAAGAGCATCCACTGACCTTAGAAAGCAGTCTGATCTTGATCTACACTGTTTGCTATTGATATCAACCTGTTTAAACTTTAGGATAATTGCCATGATCGATTAGCGTGTCCCGATAGTCCAGGGAATTACGACAGTCAGGTGATATATTTTGATCATGATTATCAGTGATACAAATGTTCCTTTATCAGTTGTCAAATCTTGAGAAAATCAATTAAATTCTTTCCAAAAAAAAAAAAAAACACTTTTAAAATTTCCATTCTCACAAGAATTTTTATCCAGGAAATATAATTCCTAGGAGCCTCGCCACGAGAAAACCAACAAAGTGGTTGTGTGCCCAGCGAACAGTCAGATCAGCCTGGGCATCCGCCAAGTCTGATCAGTCATCGCTGTCGGTAGCTTAGACCATTAGTTACCCTTTAAGCGCACGGCAAAGACTCTGATCACACTGGGTGGAATTGCACAGGCTGAACTGAGTCTCGCTGGGCACGCATTCCACTTTGTTGGTTTTCTCGTGTTGCGGCTCATATATATTTGCACCAAGACATGCAAAAAAAAATCAGGACAGTCTGTTTATCGTCATCAAGTCTCAACCAGTTAATAAAGTTTCCTTTTAAAAGGAAAGGCTTGCCAAGTTAGCGCTCATGTAGTTCAATGTTTGTGGTATTTTGTGGTTTATGGTTTCTGGTCTTGGGAGATGGTATCTTACTTGGAGACACTTTCTTCATTTAAAAACGTCCACAACTGTAGTAACAATGAGGTTACGCTACATTCTGGTTGTACTGACAATCATATGATAACCTTCAGTAAAAAGGTCAATTTTTGTATTACTGCTATTGAAAAATATTTCATAAAAGCATTTAGAAATAAGGATTTTCGTATTCTATTATGTATTGTTATATAAGAAATTTTAGGACATTAGAAGATTTACTGGGAGTTTTGTCCTGTTTTTTGTGAACTAAGCAGAACTGTGTTTGTACTTTGGAGCAAATGGACTACACATAACTGGTGAAGTGTAATGAAAGTAGTCCAAAGGGTATTCAAGTTACAGAGTGGACAACAAAATGTTAATGGGCGTACTAACATACGACAGAGACGGATGGACGGGAATTTGATTGCTATATTCCCTGAGCCGCTCGGTTAGGACAAAGTTATGTTCATTATTAGATCGTCAAGTCTTGATGTTGAAAAAATACATCTTACATTGGAAAAGTTCTTTTACAAGTCCGTTACACATAAGATGATATATGGTTCATGACTGCTGATATGAGAAGGAAATAGTGGAAGTAGTTTGTCCTACTAGTGACAGATATGACCATTGGTTTTGTCTTTCCTTTTCGAGCACTCTTCGGTGATAAAAATCTTCCCTTTTATAGAGCTCTCAGTGTTAACCTGTGCAATATTTCATAGTTTTCCAGTGCCAAAGTCTTGTTCGTACCTAAATGGACCCCATTGGAAATAAGCCATTTAGGCTTTATGGGCTATCCATGGGTATTAAGATCGAATCTTTCGAATCAGTGAAAATGGGTGTGGGTGTTAGTTTTTTACTTCTAGCAGCCTAGCTCATTCCAAAACTCCTTAAGTTCTAGTCAAATTCACTGTGATAATTTTATTTTTCTTAAATTAAATTCATATAGATATATACATAAATATCATTTAAGTGTGCTCTTAAAAACCTCACTTGTTGATTAATTTTTAAATTTTAATTTCAAAAATCGCTTTTAGGTAGTATATGTTACTTTGTTAAATGATCTTAATTCCTGAATAAATCTTAATCTTTTTAGCCTCATTTGTGACAGATTGGTAGGAAAAAAATCTTACTGTCCGCAACAATGGCTATTATTAAAAGGGGAAACAACTTTAATGACTGTTTGTCTCATTGTTTCTGTTGAAGAAAAGCTGACTACCACTGAGAGGAGGTTATAATGAAAATGATAGTTCCTTCCCAAACAGTTGCCATAGATCGCTGCCTTGACCCTCTAAATTTTAGCAACTTTTATTCAAAAAGGAAGGTAACTGTTAAAATTGCATAGGCCTAGAAAAGGATGATTTGATGGCAACTGTAAGATACTGATATTTTCCCACATATGTTGTGTTTTCTGAATTGATTTTTTTTTCAATAAGACACTTACATTAAACTGAATAACACTGTACGTTTATGAAAAAATAAGAAACTGAATTTCAATGTACACTTATGAAACAAGAGGGCCAAGAGGCCCTGAATCGCTCACCTGAGCAAAAAGGTTAAAGGTCAAACTAGGGCCATAATGTGAACAAACCAGATAGTTTGCAACCATTTCCAAATGGTTCTGAAGAAGCAGATTTTTGAATGTTTTTCTATGTATTGCTATGGTTCAAACCCTGGAGCCCCCGGGGCAGGGCCATTTGGACCCTGGGGCCATCATTTGAATAATCTTGGTAAAGGATCACTAGGCAATGCTAAAAGCTAAATTTCAAGTCTCTGAGCCAAGTGGTTCTGAAGAAGAAGATTTCTGAATATTTTCCTATGTTTTTCTATGGTTCAAACTCAGGACCCCCTGGGGCCGTGCCATTTTTGACCCTGGCACCATCATTTGAACAAACTTGGTAAGGGACCACTAGGCAATGTATCATACAAAATTTCAAGCATCTGCACCTGGAGTAGAAGGTTTTTAAGTACATTTTAATATCTACCCAAGACTCCCTGCCCCAGGGCCATTTTCGATCCTAGGGCCACCATTTACACAAACTTTGTAGGAGTCCACCAGGCAATGCATCATATCAAATTTCAAGCATCTGAGCCAAGTGGTTCTGAAGAAGAAGATTTTTTAATAGTTTCCTATGTTTTTCTATGGCTCAAACTCAGGACTCCCTGCCGCAGGGCCATTTTGGACCCTGGGGGTCATCATTTGAACAAACTTGATACAGGACAACGAGATAATGCATCATACCAATTTTCAAGCATCTGAGCCAAGTGGTTCTGAAGAAGAAGATTTTCTAATATTTTTCTATGAAGTTCTATGGTTCAAACCCAGGACCCCTGGGGCGGGGCCATTTTAGACCCTGGGGTCATCATTTGAACAAACTTCGTAAAAGACTACTAGGCAAAGGTACAGACCAAATTTCAAGCATCTGAGTCAAGTCGTTCTGAAGAAGAACATTTTTTTAAATATTTTTCTATATATTTCTATGGTTCAAACCAAGGACTCCCTGTCGCGGGGCCATTTTGGACCCTGGGGCCACCATTTGAACAAACTTGGTAAAGGTCTACTACGCAATACTACATACCAAAAAAGCATTTGAGCCTTGTGGTTCTGAAGAAGAAGATTTTTTAATATTTTTCTATGTATTTCTATGGTTCAATTCTGGGACTCCCTGCCACGGGGCCATTTTGGACCCTGGAGCCACCATTTGAACAAACTTGGTAGAGGACCATTAGGCAATGTTACATACAAAATTTCAAGCATCTGAGGCAAGCAGTTCTGGTGAAGAAGATTTTTAAGTATTTTTTAGTTTCGAACCCAAAACCCCCTGCTTCGGGGCCATTTTGGACCCTGGGGCAACCATTTGAACAAACTTGGTAGAGGACCACTAGGCAATGCTACATACCAAATTTCAAGCACCTGAGCCAAGCAGTTCTGGAGAAGATTATTTTTAAGTGTTTTTTAGTTTCGAACCCAAGACCCCCTGCCCCAGGGCCATTTTGGACCCTGGGGCCACCATTTGAACAAACTTGGTAGAGGACCACTAGGCAATGCTACATACCAAATTTCAAGCATCTGAGCCAAGCAGTTCTGGAGAAGAAGATTTTTAAGTATTTTTTAGTTTTGAACCAAAGACCCCCTGCCCCAGGGCCATTTTGGACCCTGGGGCCACCATTTGAACAATCTTGGTAAAGGACCACTAGGCAATGCTACATACCAAATTTCAAGCATCTGAGCCAAGCAGTTCTGGAGAAGAAGATTTTTAAGTAATTTTTAGTTTCGAACCCAAGACCCCCTGCCCCAGGGCCATTTTGGACCCTGGGGCCACCATTTGAACAAACTTGGTAGAGGACCACTAGACAATGCTTCATACCAAATATCTAAGCCCTAGGCCTAGCGGTTTCAGAGAAGATGTCATTTAAAGCAAATTGTTGACGACGCACGACACACGACGCACGACGCACGACGGACGACGGACACTGGGTGATCACAATAGCTCACCCTGAGCCTATGGCTCAGGTGAGCTAAAAATAAGAAATAGTATCTAGTTAATACGATCAAACACCTTGTCTGTAAAACCAGTAAATGCTTTTAAATAAGGCTGTTGGCACAGACCCTGATCAGACTGTTCCAACCAGTAGTCTAATTTGGATATACACTCGACACTGTTTGTACAGGCATAACAACTATTGTTGAAATATTTCAGTCCAAGTTTACAAACTCCAGAGTCCAAAGTCCAGGTTTTACAAAGTCTGAAATCCAGGTTTTACACAGCCCGAAGTCCAGAGTCCAAAGTCCAGAGTCCAAGTCCAGTCCATATTTTACATAATGCCCGCGAATTGCGCATGTCGTTATTTGACCTTATTTGACAGTGGACAATCAAGAAATATTCAAACACACCGGAAATAATAATAACTCATGTTTTCAGTAAGGCAAAAGATGCTAGACATGTTCGATTATTTGGTGTGCCAGATTGTGGCGTGTCGTTATGTTTCGGTGCTTAGGTAAAAGAAACAGTCAAACGAAGTTGCGCCCCATAGAAACTCTCCATATATTGGTTCTCCACTTGCAATTATGAACCATTCTCGAAGCTGGGAACAAATCAGCGTCTTCCGCTGGAGTGCGCATGACAGGAAGTCTTAACCTGTCTGAATATATGGCTCGCCGCCGAAGCGGCAAGCCAAAAATGGTCAAAATGACTGCACAACCTAGTCTGAGTGTTTGCTGTTTCACAGCATCAAGGAGTTATCTGCACAGACAGTGACAATTTGTAACCAAGAACTCTTGTGCACTGCTTTTACAATTATTTATTGTGCAAGCCCTTCATTGTACAGGTATGCCTGTTTCTTAAGAAAACTTAGGGATTGTCTTTGGCTTAACCATGGAGGTCTTGAAAACTTTAACTGCATATCTGACACCATTTATAAAACTATCACATAATGTCAGTCTTTCAGGCAGATGCGATAACTAATATTTTACTTCTAGTCTGCTCTACTGACAAAGAATCCAGTAATTACAACTGATTTTGTATTTATTAGTAACATCTATATGCAAATAAAATGACAGATGTCTCTAAATAAATGATGCAATGGAAAGTATGCCTAAGTGTCATAGCAAAAATAAAATATCCTAATAAACACTATCGGTAACTTTTGAGATATAAAAATAACAAAGAAAACAGTGGAGACCCAGATCAGACCACTCCATCAAGAGAAGTCTGATCAGGGTTTGTACAGTTTGCCATTACATCATCATATAGCCAGATGATGAATTCAATCACTCTGCAACACCACAAGAGACTGATTTTTTGAATAAAAAAAATTGTTAAGTAAATGTGTCAGATGACTGAAATCTTGGGTGTTATTACGGTATATACTGCAAGAGAACAAGTTCTGCCAACGTCAAATAGTTGTCTTTGAATATCTAAAGCTCATGGAATCACCATACAATTCTGAATATCCAAAGCTCATGGAATTGCCACACAATTCTGAATATCCAAAGCTCATAGAATCAACACACTTTTTTGAATATCCAAAGCTCATGAAATTGCCACACTTTTATTTGAATATCCAAACCTCTCATGGAATTGCCACACTTTTTTGAATATTAAATGCTCATGAAACTGACACGCTTTTCTGATTACCCAAACCTGATGAAATCCCCACACTTCTTTTAATTCTCCCAAGCTCATGGAATCACCACATTTGTCTGAATATCCAAAGCTCATACAGTTGCTACTCTGTTTTTAATGTACAAAGCTCATGGAACCACCAAACTTTTTTGAATTCCCAAAGCTCATGGCATACCCCCTCTTCTTTAAACATCTTTTGAAGGCTCATGGAATCACCACACTTTTTCATGATCAGAAGTAACTCATGTTTATACACAGGTGAAAATCCACCTACGAAACATTTTTTTTTGTCGTATACAGATCAAAAAGACATTTTTATATCATCAATTTCAACATTATTGTCAAGACTTTATCATTAATATGACTGTCACAGTACCAACTAAAGTCAAAAATGACAGTCACAGCTTCATTTTACCGTAGAGATACTTGTTAACCCAATTGCACTCAGAACGGCCAAAACTCTTTTGGCGTGCAATTGGGTTAAAGTGAATGAGAACACTTTCAATTTAGGGAGGTGACCAAAAATAATTTGTCTCATAAATTTGAGGGCTATCCTTAAAGAAAAGAATTTGCTCCCTTCAGGAGCAAATTCTTTCCTTTAAGAGCAGCCCCCATTTCATCAATAGAAGCCAAACAAGAAGTCACAAAAAATGTTTGACTACATGTATATCCATTTACTTTTGTAGGTTGAGACTCTATAAGCCATGCACTTGTAGGCTGAGACTCTATAAGCCATGCACTTGTAGGCTGAGGCTCTAAGCTAAGCACTTGTAGGTTGAGACTATCCCCACTGAAAACAGCACTGGAATTATTTGGACTGATCACCAAGAACACATTCTCTCCCAAGGTAGCTATTCTGGAACTACCAGGATCAGTTACTAGGAATATTTTCTCTCAAGACCTAGAGATGGAGTTACGATCACTGACTGAAACCGCTGCTTCTTTCCAGAGACATACCCTCTTTCTTTCATTTCACAATGCTAATCTTTGATTTCCTTACATTGTTCTGTTTGCTTGCAATCATTCTATTCTTGTACTTGTTCTGTACATACAGGCAACTTGTCATTACTCTATTAAATAGATACCATATTAATCCTAATAAAAGCCCCCGTCCTATTAAACACCCTTTGCCTCTTTTCCAAAAATTATGTTATATTAACTTGCATGAATTCCTGTTTGCTTCTCTGGATGAGTATGTAGCTCATTGAAAAGAGATCTACTCTTAAATGAAAGAATTTGCTCCTAATTAGGAGCAAATTCTTTCCTTTAATGGTTGACCTCTACTGGGAAGGGAAGCAAAAATAGAAGCGTTGCTTCCTTTGCAAGTATATCTATTCACCTTAATACTGCTTATTAGAGGGAATTTACTACACTTAAGGCTCTAAATAACTCCCTCTTTTTGTAAAATGAAATACCCCCCTGACATTTATGAGGATTAATATGGTAACTATTAGACAAGATTATCTGTACTTCTGATTTTCCACTTGAAAATTTCAGTTCATCATGTCAGTTTCCAGAAATACCTTTAGTAAAGAACGGAAAAAGCAGATGACAAAATTTATGTCTGCAACATTTATAAAAAAAATTTAGGACCAAGCTATATCACACTGGGAATTCAAAAACTAGTGGGTAAACAGTTTAAATCCAGATGAGGTGGCTCATGATAAGCTGCCTCATCTGGATCTATGCTGTCTGCATATTCAACTATTTTTGTTTTTGACACTTTCAAGGCACAAGTCATGCTGCATGCAAAAAAAGCATTAGATAATTAACACTCTTGCAATATACTTAATTATCCAATACTTCATACATATTTGATAACATACTTTTTTATCTGAACAATCATTAGCCAGCGGCAAAATCAATATTTTTGAATTTCCAGATGCTTGTTTTTATTGTTCTTGTCTTCTATTGACTATTGCCAGACAGGTTTATGTGTTTTTGTTCAACAAATTGCCTCTTGTCAATATTGTAAAGGCAAAAGGCAATAAAAGTTGGAACAGACATTATTGCTAATGGCCATGATGACAGCTTTCAAACTATGACAGAGACTTAAAAGCCAAACCCCTACATGTTCCTGCAAGTAGAGTTTAAAACATGGAATGGAATGGGCTGAAACAGATGCCAAGGCAATTTATATTCCACTGGTTACACTTTGCTCCCAAAGCCTGGAATGGCACTACCCAGCAGGCACACAATGTCGAAATGATGTACTGACACTGATGCGACGTAATGATGTCAATGCGACATAATGACTTGTACTGACATTGATACGACATAATGACGTCAATGCGTCGTCAGTACATCATTCTGACGTCATGTGCCCGCTGGGTTTTACAAGCTGTATGAGTACCATCCGTGTAAAAATACAATTCTTGGCTTTGAGAACAAATTTTAGTCAATGGAATGTAGATTATTTTGTCCATTTCATTCCAGGTTTTGCTGACTAGTTTTAGACATTCATACTTTTTTTCCATTAATTGTATCTATCCAAAGTTGTCAATCAAGTGAAATTATCTAATTTCCTTTTGTTTATTCAACAGAACTTCAAAGATACAGATGGCCATTAACCATTTAAAATAAAAGGCTTCATTTCACTTCATTAAATTCCTGATTTAATGAGTCAACAAGCACACAGGTATAAAAGCATATTGATCATGATATAAAATGATCAACATAATAACTGTCCATGGGGAAACTCGTTACTAGAAACAGCCTCCTGGGGAAACTCGATCGTTACAAGAAACAGCCTCCTGGGGAAACTCGTTACAAGAAACAGCCTCCTGGGGAAACTCGTTACAAGAAACAGCCTCCTGGGGAAACTCGATCGTTACAAGAAACAGCCTCCTGGGGAAACTCGTTACAAGAAACAGCCTCCTGGGGAAACTCGTTACAAGAAACAGCCTCCTGGGGAAACTCGTTACAAGAAACAGCCTCCTGGGGAAACTCGTTACAAGAAACAGCCTCCTGTGGAAACTCGTTACAAGAAACAGCCTCCTGGGGAAGCTCGTTACTAGAAACCAACAGGAAAAGAAGAAATGAGATCTTAGTCTGTTCATAAAGAATAATTGAAAGAATGTATATGCAAAAATGCTTCAACTGTCAAAACCACCTGCTTATCTTGACTAACTTCACTAATCTTGAATAACTTCAAGAAAAATCAGCTGTAACAGACAAACTGTCAATCAATCACATATAAAAAATATGAAAGTCTAGAGCAAGCAGCAGGATACATCCCCAGTAGAACCACTAATTCCCCAAGCTAATTATTACGGGGGCAATACCAAATTCCCTATCTGTGCTTTCGACCGAGTCAGTGAATTACAATATATGCAAAAGTGGCTGTGGACCGAGACAATCGACAGCAGTATCAGCTCGGTCGAAAGCCATTAACAATAGTACCATTTACCATTATTGGTAATGCTTACGATCGTATTCTTGGTCCACAGCCACTTTGTATAGTACAGCACAGGTAGCCAAACTGGTATTACCCCCCGCGATTATGGTATTTCTGTCTGCGCAACACTAACTGGTTGAAAGATTTTGTATGAGCTATGCTGTTGGACATCATCTGCAGCTTTACACTTCTGTACCTCTCTGTAGCTTGTTTACTCTGCATCTACTATTTTGTACAATGAGAATCATCTGACTTTGAACTCTGAGTACTCCATTAACCTATTGCATTCGGGTATTTCTTGCTGTCTGCTGAAATTGTGTCTGCATAAAAAAATCTAGAATATTTTGACAATATTGGTCTAACTTACTCTTGTAGAAATGATGTCTAGGCAGCAAACAGTTTGGATCTCAGATCAGTTCCCACGTTTGTGGGGCCTGATCTGGATCCAAACTGTTTGACCAGATAAGGGGTATCTCAGATGGAATGGGTTAATATCATTTGCTGAGGAGTTTTACAGTCAAAAGTTAAATTTACAGACACAGTATCTTCTGATCAGACTGATTCTTAGACACAGCCTCATCTAGATCAAAAGTATCAACAAACCCATTATACCCATACGAAATCTCATTTCTAGTTTTCTGGCATATAATTACATTTTAAATGCATATGTTCTCAACATTCTATTGCTATAAATTAAATTTCACATCCTGAAACCTATAGAACAGACAACCTATTCAGACATGCGTAGATTACTCATCCAATCTATCCTTATTCAAATATTATAAAAGTCTATACCACACTTTCAAAAGGAAGCACCCGATACCCTGGGCTGTTGGTTGACATGAACAAATAAACTGGTATTTCTAGATGGTTAAAGGGAAGGGTAAATAGTTTTCTGAATATTGATGTGTTTCAAAAACACATGAAAAAGACTTAAAGACCGTCTATGAGGTGTTTTCATTTCTCCCCTTTTTTGATTTATGTGTTTAAATTGACAAGTTTAGCAATGATGGACTGACAGAGTACTGTTTAAAAGCTGTCAAACGGGTACCATAATCATCCGGCTTTAATACAACAGGGGTCAGGGGTTTCCATCTAAAATATTAAACCTCAGATATGTAAAATCAGTTGTGAAATTCAGCTATAAGAGATGGGTTTTAAACGTTTTTTCTCTTCCGAAACAATCCCAAAAATCTACAGCCCTTGAAATTGATCTTTCAAGAATTCTGGGATTGTTTTGGAATCTTATAACCGAATAAATATGGTACATAAGTCAGTTTGAGTTGATGACAAGCTGAATATGGTCCGTTTCATACGTTATTAACGTTATTAACGGGGCAGGATCACAACTTTAACATCCTGTTTCCAAGTCCAGTACATACCTGGCAGGCACACAGCATTGAATCAACATTGAATCAACCTTGATTCAACATCATGACATTGAATCAAGGTTGATTCTATGTTGATTCAATGCTGTGTTCCCTGTGGGTAGTTAGACCGACTAAAGGTCCCACCTAACCTTAGATAACTGACCTCATGTGACGGTAGGAAGTTGGCAGGAACTTTTCACTCACTTCAAGTAACACTACAATTTTTCAGTGGGTATGCACTGTTTGGACAACATCAATCCAACCCAGATGCAAGGTCCAAGATGTTGCATCAACCTTGGATGGATGAAGCATGTCAACACTGAGTGCATAATGATTCCATTCTATTTGATGATACCCTATCCATATTCCTTTTCTGCTACAGACTCTCTTTACTAGTAGTTCCAGACCAAGTTTACCAGCAAGGTGAAAAAGGGGCTTCTTCAAGTCAAAGTTCAAAATCAGAACATAACCAGTCTGCATACAGGAAAGTTCACCTCACAAGGCTTTACTCATCACATAAAATACTAGTTAACGCAATTTCCATTATGGATGCCCATGCTCACACGGTCCCAGATGCCAACGCCATAGTGCCAAAGATATGTTTAAACAGTAATACTCTTTTGTCAAGGATACACAATTTAATGTACAACTGCTATCTGCAAAGATTCGACAGTCAACAACGTTTTGACAAACAACACCTTCTGGAAGTAAAGAACAAGCAGGATTTCTGGTGTCAGAATAAAAAGTTTTTTTTCTCAGATAAAAGAGCTGCGACATGAGAAAACCAACAAAGTGGTTGTGCAGCCAACGCAGACTCAGACCAGCCTGGGCATCCGCCCAGTCTGATCAGAGTCTTCGCTGTCTGCATAGAGGTAGCTTAGACCCTTTGCTACTCTTTAAGCGCTTAGGGAAGAGTCTGATTTGACAGGACAGATGCCCAGGCTGATCTGAGTCTGCGCTTTAAGCAGAACCACTTTGTTGGTTTTCTCGTGTCGTGGCTAAAATACCTCCTGCTGCCATCACAACAAGGTGTTTCAACAATCACATTTTGGCAACAGTTACTATTATTATTATGAAAAATCTAGAAGACTGAAAAAATCACCCTGGGTGGAGCATTGTCATCGCTCCCTGGTGACGGATATGAAGACCCTTTGAAAATCAGTTGTGTGTACTACGTGTATTTAGGACCATTTGACAGTCATCCTTTGGAAGCAAGGATGAGTTTAATATCTGATCTAACATTAAAAGCTGGTCAGATTTACATCAGACTTTACCTAGACCATTGTATCATATATTACCGACTGGGTTTCTTACAAATTATCTTAGATTGTTGACAATAACATTACTGTAAACATGAAAATCAAACAAATTCATACTGCTCTAATAACCTCATCAACTGATAAAACCAGGGTTCTCCCCAGGTGTATATGGCATGTCGCATGCGACATGTCTTAAGCCAGCCTCTGTAATTGCGACATGCCTTAATTATCTTGACACCCTTTTAATCCCTGCCGACATCCCTTAATTGTATAACAGTAACTGTTAAATCACTCTTATTTAAGTGTGTATTTATGGTCATAGTGTGTGCTGTGACACATCAATACCACTCAATAGATGTTTATACAAGGATTATAACACCTTTGTGGCAGTTATATGGATCAGGATTATGACACCTTTTCGCTTAGTGCCCCAATTAAGATTAAATACCAGTCTGCTTCTTTGATGTTCTTGTGTCATCAACAGCCAGATAGATGCATATAAATTAATTATTTTTTATAAAAGAAGGCTGACAGTATATTGACTTATCATCACTTCAGTAAAAATATTCTGCAGCTTATTACTTAGGGATCTATAGTAATTTAGTTACTTTAAATATAATTTTTACCAAAAGACATGTAACTCGCCTCTCAGCTGGCCACGACTAGCTCATTTAAAAGAGACACGAGATTCTTGGAGGCAAGATACATGTTTATTGAAAATGTCCCAATTATGGAGGATCAAAACATCTAGAGGATAAATCCTATGAAGATTGTTGAAGAATAAGTCCTGCAATTAAAATGAACAATTATAAATAACTTATCAATCATGTTTATAATTGAATTCATCAAATATCTGCGAAAGTTCAACTTCCGCCAATATCTGCAAATTCACTGGCATGCGAAATTCAACATTGTCGCTAGTTAACATTAGCAGCAATTATACAGCGACAACTGCTGAATCGCAAAACTGCAGAACTTCCCAATCATTCCCACATGACACATTTGTGAAATAGAGATAAAACAATTAAATGCATTAGGTAATGACGACTTAAGATCTATTTACATTTCATATATACATGTGCGCATTACTAATTATCAAGCCTAACTACACAAGCCTAATTTGCACTTTCCACGCAAATTTGTCATACTAAACTTATAAATTCATAATGCGTTTATTGTACGCCATGATTTGTTGCAAATACGCAAATACGCATATATTTGCGTCAATAACCAATTGTACGCCCCAATTTATCGCAAATATGCAAATAAGCATATATTTGCGTCAATAGCCTATAAACAAAATGTCAAACGAATAAAACTTGATCCTTAGTAATGCTATCACATTTGTATATCACAAATTATAAAAGACAATTCTGCATACATGTAAATTGAAGAAAACAGTGCTATTTTCTTCATTCAACTAAATAGTGTTAAGAACACAGAAATTACACTGACAAAACCTCGTCCCACGGTCACTCTGCTAATTATACTGAAATAGCAAACTCACCATGATATAGCTTTCCATGATTGCCACCGGAAAAACCATGAAATGAATCGAGCCATTTTGAACAACAAAAGTGACAATCAAAAGAGGCTTATCAGCATTTAAACTGTACTTTGAATACAGTCAACCACCTTAATAAAGAAATACTGTTTAATCAAATGCACTTAAAGCATCTGAATTTAACCTGTGATCCACTGCTATCTTCTGAAACCCTTATTTAAGATATAACCTGTTACTGATAAAAACTTGAATATTATGCTTACCAGACTATGGGCCCGAACCTTTCACACGAAGCCGCTCACCACTCAGCCATGTAGCTCTATGTGCTCTTCATGCTGAAATGCAATTAACATGTTAAGTGCAATGTGAATTTAGTAGTTAATGTAGTGAAAAGGGAAAATTGCAGTTTCTGGAATTTAGCTAAATTGTCTCTATTTTCTAAAGTACAAAAATACAAAAAGGATCAAAAGCTGATAATTTCACCAGTTCTACTAAATGCTACTGTAACTACATACCTTGGGTAACTTGGATTTTCAAACTAAAATATAAATGTATAAAGTTTCAAAGCTTCAGAAGAGAGATGCTAACACAAAGGCTTCCAACTGTGAACTGACTAAACTGGCCAAAGTAATCTCACAGCCTACAACAGGTGAGTGAGTAATAACTGTAAAACATGTACACTAGAAGAAAGCAATTTGACCTTCTTAACTATAGGGTATATTGTAAAAGATGGAATGGACCACTTGGCTTGGATTAGAGCCACCACAGATAATTATGCAAAAATAAAAAAAGTTTCAAAGATACACATACAAAAGTCATACAGTATCAGCACTATGCTGACAATATTAAAATCTTAAAACACACAAAATTCACTCCAGTTACACCCTCCCCCTGCTCCTAAAATGACGTCCCGTCATTTGTACTGATTCTAAAGAGAATCACTAATGCCTTTAACTACAGCACTAATGATTTTGGGATCCAGATCAAGTTCTGCACAAGACGACACAAAGTTCTGCAACATAAGACTCTGTTTTGTTATACTCATGCAGTATTCACCAGACTCTTGCCATCCTGGTTTCTTTCTAGTCCTACTAGACCTTCTAGGGACAGTACCTGATGTTATATTTGAGCGCTCTTGTTCAGTGTCCCCTGATATATCTGAATTTGATGAAGCACCAACTTCAATACCAGATGGCAATGAAGATTCAGTTTCTGTATTAATTTCCACTGGAATGTGGTCTCCAGTGTCTACAGAAAGATCTTCCACATGAATGCTTATATGATCTGGCTCTTGAGCGTCCCCAACAGCCATCAGATCAGTTTCCTCTAAACCACCCGCCGAACTGTCTGCGGAAGTGTCAGCTACAGAAGCAGCAACCTCTGTATTTCCCTCTTCAGGAACTAGTTCAGTAGTTGTTGTGACAACTACCACATCTTCATCTTCTGTATCAGTGTCTCTGTTCTGACTTCTGTCTACCACTTCAATCTTTGGATCCCTTCTTTTTCTGGGAGCAGGAACTGGTTTCCTTGGTTCGGTAAGTTCTACTGCACTCCTGTCTTCTTTAACACCGTTTTCCATCGGCTTTGGAATAGGTTTACTCTGAAATAAAGAACTATCTTGGAGGGCATTTCCAAGATGTAACAGATGATTTCTGTGTAAAACCTTCTCTATTCCCTCTCCATCCTCTCTTTTTACCTTATAAACGGGTATATCTGAATTTGGTTGTTCAGTAACAACATAAACTTCATCTGCCCATCTATCTGACAGCTTGTGTTTACCATCATGGACAAGTATCTTTATCAGAACTCTATCTCCTATTGCTAACTTTGCAGCCCTTGCTTTTAGATCGTAATACTTTTTCTGCTTACTCCTTGCTTTATCTGCGTTTTTATGTACAATATCAAAAGCTTCACTGATTTTACCTTGCAAATCTGTAATGTAGTCAGTATAAGACACATCTGAATTGTTGTTTGGATTAAGGCCGAAAGTAATATCAATGGGGAGACGCGGTTCCCTTCCGAAAAGTAGCATGCAGGGGGAATACCCAGTACTTTCGTGTTTTATGCAGTTGTAAGCTTGGACAAGGGGAGCAATATACTGTTTCCAATTTGTCTTTTTATCAGCTTCTAATGTACCCAGCATTGATATTAATGTGCGATTAAAGCGCTCGGTCATCCCGTTTCCAGCTGCGTGATAAATTGAAGTTCTGCTTTTATCTATCCCCATAAGCTGACATAATTCTTTTATGATGGAACTTTGAAAATTTGCACCCTGATCTGAATGAAGCCTTGCTGGTATGCCATAACGAACAATGAACTCATTGTATAAAGCATCTGCAGTAGTTTTTGCAGTTTGATTTCTGGTAGGGATAGCTACAGCAAACCTAGTAAAGTGGTCTGTAATTACTAGTACATTTGATATATTACCCTTTGATGGCTCAAGTGTCAGATAGTCTAGGCAGACTAGTTCTAAGGGATAAGTAGTTGCTATATTGACTAAAGGAGCTCTTACATCAGTCTTTGATTTTCTTTTTATGCATCTATCACAATTACTTATCCAGGTCTCCGTATCAGAAGTCATTCCCGGCCAAAAGAATCTATCACGTAAGAGTGATAGAGTCCTATCCTTATTTGGATGACCCATGTCATTGTGAAGACCTTTCAAAACCTGTTCTATAAAACAAGAAGGCAAGACCAGTTGATTTTTAGTCTCACATTCTGTTATTACTTCTCTATATAAAAGTCCTCTTATCATCTTTAAGCTACTAAAGCTTTTCAGCATCGCTGAATCTTCTCTTGTGTGAATGTTTTTCTTGTCAGGCTGCTTTCTGTCTTTCACAGCTCTGATCCAAAACCCTATACAGGTATCACTATTTTGCTGCCTTCTGATTTCTCGCATATCTTTTTGTGCCATAGGCTGACCTGGAAATTCAGTCACATCAAGAACATCAACAGACATTGACACGGTATGCCTACTTGGTGCAACTAAACAACCACAAATTGCCTTAACAGACTCACTAGAAATCTCACCTTTATCCTCATTTCCCGGATATCGGGACAAAATATCAGCATCAATATTGGCTGTTCCTGGTCTGTAAATGATATTAAAATCATAACAGGCTAAGGAAGATAGCCATCTGTGCCCAGTTGCATCTAGTTTTGCTTTGGACAATGCGTATGTGAGAGGATTATTGTCTGTTACAACAGTAAATTTGGTACCATACAAGTAATCATGTAATTTTTCTGTAATGGCCCATTTTAGAGCTAAAAACTCTAATTTGAATGCAGGATAATTCCTCTCAGATCTTTTCAGACCTCTACTAGCATAACATATTGGTCTAAGTTTACCCTCTTGTCTTTGATATAATACTGCACCGAGCCCAATATGGCTTGCATCTGTATGAATTTCAAAAGGAACATTATAATTAGCGTAGCCTAAAACAGGTGGAGCTGATAAGGCAGCTTTTAATGTTTCAAATGCTTCTTGTTGCACTTTTTCCCATACAAATGGTTTGGCAGTTTTTACTTTCTTGCCATTTTTATAACTGGTATTGGGGTGTAAATCTGTCAATGGCTTCGAAATTTTCGAAAAGTCTTTGACAAACCTTCTGTAGTAACCTGCAAATGAAGTAAACTGCCTAACTTCTTCGGCATTTTTGGGTACAGGCCAGTTAATTACTTTGTCTATTTTATCAGGGTCTGCCTCTACCCCATTTTCAGACACTATGTGACCAACATATTTAACCTTTCTTTGTAAGAACTTGCATTTCTTAGGATTTAATTTCAGGTTGCAATCTTTAAGCCTACTTAAAACCATATCTAGGCGCCTTAAATGCTCGTCTAATGAATCTGAAAATATTATAAGATCATCAAGATAAATGGCACATATTTTCATGTTATAATCACCTAGACACTGTTCCATAAGGCGCTGATAAGTGGCCGGGGCGTTATTTAATCCAAAAGGGAGACGATTAAATTCCCAAAACCCCAATGGACCTACAGTGAAAGCAGTTCTACACTTATGTTGTTCAAGTACCTCGACCTGATGGTAGCCTGACTTCATATCGAGAACTGTAAAGTATTTGCTGCCCGACAAAGTATCTAAGATCTCTTCAATCCTAGGCAGAGCATAAGAATCTTTGACAGTCCTTTTGTTTAATTGACGATAGTCTATGCACATTCTCAACTTACCGTCTTGTTTTCTGACTAAAACTACATTGGATGCCCATGGTGAATGAGAAGGTCGTATAATTCCACTAGCAGACAACTGCTCTAAATGGGACCTAATTTCGTCAATCATTGCAGGAGGAATTCTCCTATGTCTCTGTTTAAATGGTGTTTCATCAGTCAAATTTATATGGTGTTTGACAAAAGAACAATGTCCTATATCTGTATCACCTGTAGAAAAGATGTCTTCATGCTGAAGTAAAAGAGATTTTATCTTTTCCACCTCAGTATGAGATAAACCAACAGTTTCAAGTGAAATTTTATCAAACAATGACTCTGCTGTATCATTAGACTCTGAAACTTTGTAGTCCATATCTACCTGAACAGGTTGTAACTCACATAGTATTGTGTTCGGGGGAATTGTGAAAGTTGAAGTTGTCACATTTGTTATTTGTACTTCAATGATTCCATTTTGACCACATGCATACTGTATAACAGCTGGTGTGATATCAAAATCATCCGGGATAATGGAATCTTCTGTTTGAACTAACATTGCACACGTTGGATAAAAATCAAGCTCTTTACTTGCACGCCCTTGAATAGTTACTGTACTGTTTGCAGGTATTGTTACATTTTTTAACTCTGCACTCTTTATTATTGCAAGTTTGTTTTTGTTTCTCTTGAGCTCTTTTTCTCTTACTGCAATACACCTAAAGGCTAAATACCAAGGGGTATGAAGTGCAGCCTTTTGAAGAAAATTGTCACCTACCTCTTCTTTACAATAGTTTAAAAACTCTTTCAGAACATTTGTTCCAAGTAATATTGGTACAGTGCTATTGTATTCTGTATCTTTTACTACCAATAAAATACATCTTTGTACATGTTCATTTGGCAGTCCAACTGATTGTAAATCTACTTGTATATAGCCAAAATATGGCATAGTCTGACCATCTGCACACTCCAACTTCAGAAAATTGTCGAGCGGCATCAGCTCTAAATGACTAAAATGAGATTCGTAGAAACTTTTACAAATGGTACTTACACAACTTCCTGTATCAAGAAGTGCCTTTGTTTCTATATTATTTATAAATATACTTACCTCATTGCTACTGCCTACGATCTCAGATACTTTGGGGCATTTACCAACACCACCTACAGACCACCCCTGTCCATAGGTTTGAGTTAGTTTAAATGTTTCCTGCTGTGATCCATTCTACTAACAGGACACTGCCACTGATAATGGCCATACTGACGGCATCTGAAGCATAGAGGACCCCTATTAAAATTATCACCCTCATTATTGTATGCCTGGTTTTGATTAGGGTCTTGATTCTGATCATACCCTTGACTATTGTTGTAACTGTTTTGACTATTGTTATAACTATGCTGTTGCTGTCTTGCTTGATTTGCAAAATACTGATTGTTATTGTTAAAGTTTTGTGGTTGAATGTTTTGTTGACGTTGTCTACGTTTACCCCTGTTCCCCATATTATTATTGAAACTTGGAGGGGGTTGAACATTTTGATTGTTATACTGTCTATTTCTTGGACCTTGTGACCTGTTGTTATAGTAAGAGCTTTGACCTTGATTATTTGGCTGAATCTGGAAATCTGAGGGTGAATTGACCTTTTCCTCTAATTGCTTGACAGTACTTGTTAAAGACTGTAACATAGTTTTTATTTCCCTCATTTCACTATTATCTACTTTTTCTTCAGTTACAACATTACATTGTGCTTTACTTTCAGCTTTGGAAGCAGTAGATGTATGCAAATGGTCTTGTTCTAGCTTACGAACCTCAACTCTAAGTTTATCAAAATCTGTTACTTGTTCAAACTTATAACCTGAAATATCTTTTAAAGATGGTTTAAGGCCTTGCCAGAACATATTATGCAACATCTCATTCACTTTGCTAGGGTCAACTAAACGTCGCTCAACAGCACTGGACAAAATATCTTCCAGCCTGCAAGACCATTTAGTGACATCTTCATTTTCTTCTTGCTTGGCACTATAAAATTTTGCAAGAAGATTTTCTTTGGTATCTACTGCACCATACACACTCTCAAACTTATCAAGAATATCAGGGATAGTGGCTCCAATACCCAAACGCCGAACTAAGTTAGATGCTTCACCACGCAGGGATCTTCTTATAGCCTGTGCCAATGCTTCAGGCTTATGAGTCTTTTCAAGAAGTAAACATTTAACCTCATATTTCCACTGGGCATACGTTGCCTCTCCCTTGACATTGTCGCCATAGAATAAAGATATTCTTGGCTGTTGCTGATATGTTGATGTCACAGAAGTAGCTGTTGTTGAAGCCGTACCAGGCTCAGTCTTAACTTCAGACTCAGCACCGTATGCCTTCAACCAACTTTCCAGCGCTTCTGTAGAGTCAAATTTGGGCTTTATCTTTAATTTGTTTAAAGCCTCCACCAACTGTTTGCCTTCTTGCTCAGTTAAGTCTGACATATTGAATTTTATTCGAAGACAGACACACACAAGAGAAATAAACAACTCCTTTTTTAAAATATTGGGCTAATAGAAAGAATGTTGATTTTAACCTATTGTGATCAAGAGAACACTAACTTGTTTATAAACACTTATTTGTTAATACTATGTTACTTCAAAAGAAGTTATGTTGATTTTTTCTAGTGATCAACTTAACACTAACTTGTGTATAGTCTGATATCAACAGCACTCAAATATAACAGCGACAGAATACTGCCCTATTTTCTCAGAAATAACACAAAGTAATAAATAAAGACTGGCTTGACTGCATAATTTCTTTACTGGAAAAACAATTCAATTTTTATACATTGTAATAGCACATTCTACATACAAGTATAATGGCAGATGCAATGCATGGCAGAACCAATGTCTAAACATGAATGCTATCTCCTTATAATTGTATCCAGTTAACTACCACAAGGTATTACACTTGAAATATTTAGAGCTGTCACTGAAATTGTAATGTCACAGCATATTCTACACATGAGTATATTGATACAGGAAACATATATGGCAGAACCAATGTCTAAACATATTGTTCCTGTTCTCACCTCAATGTAGTCAACTGTAAAAATACAATGTATACTTAATCAAAGCATTCTCTGACTAAAACTGTATTTATCAAACGCCTGAGCCAGTATTTACTCAATACTTCACAAGGATGAATCCCATCTGTTAGTACACCAAATGAAATTTTCAAATTCCCATGATTTTTATTACTTTTTCTGAACTTTTTGAGATCTACACTAAATTTTGGGGCAGAGATTCTGTTTTGTTCATTTAAATCCCTAACTCTTAAATTTAATAAATCTATTTTAGACTCAAGTATTTTATCAGACTCCTTGAATTGCTCTCTTTCTATGTTGCCTTTAACATAATTCCATATGGACACTGAATAATATGGACATTCCAGAAAAACTACCTTAACTCTTTCTCCATAAGGCCTGCAAATTGACAAAATTCTTTGGCACTGACCTACAACTTGGTCTACTGTTAAGTCACTCAAATAAATACACCGCCCTGATTTATAAGTAAAATCACAGGTAAATGTCCACACAGCTAAAAGTATTTTCTTAAAACGATGAACATAATAATCTATATTCTGAGCTATAATATCAGCTGCCTGCCTGGTAGTCCTACCCCCTCTACTATTAAATAGTATTCTATCTTCTGTGACTGAGTCAGTAGGAACTCTATGTAGATAACAGCCTTTACTGTCAGAGACAATAACTAAAGTTCTTGTTTGAGGTTGATCTGGGACAATTATAGGGTTTCTGGTGAGATAATTCTGAAAATCTCTACAACTCATAAGGTTTGAGGGTCAAATGCTACTAATTTAAATTTAACTTAAAAACAAACTAATGTATATAGAAGCACAAATCCCTCTTGTACTATAATATACTATTCTATACAAGAATACCTATGTTCAAATCAAACAAACAGCCCTACCTATTAGCAATAGAGAAGAACTATTCAATGCACTGGCTCTAAATGATTGTTGTGAACTATTGTGAACTGTTATAAACTATTGTGAACCGTTTTTAACTATTGCAGTGGAAACTAAACTTATTATTTAAACTATACTCTTGTTTAGTTTTGATACTAACTATAAGTGTTAAGTTCTATTATCATTATCCACATTGGCTCTAAATGTTTACACTGAAACTATTTATGCAAAATAAATTGTCTTGTAATGACTGAATTGTAGGGACACAAATATTAAACTATAGAATTAATAAGATAAATAGCTAAATTCTTGCACTAGGATATTAAAGAATAAATTAAATAATTCTTTTAAACTTTACAGTTAATGAGAAATAATTCTGTCAACACGAAGTCCACATTTTACACATTTGGTCAAAGGGAAGTAATGCTATTAACACTGTGAGGACTACACTGTCAATCTAACTAGGTCAAGCTGCTAAATTACCGTAATTACACACTGTGTTAGGACACAATTATCAATACTCTGCTGAACCGGAGTAAAATGATATACAAACTATCGGACAGACTAGGACTTACTGGGTACTCTACTGTGAGTTAGTAAGTAAGTAATGGCATGCATATTTATGTGAAATATTAATAAGTGATTTCTCTTTCAGTTTAACACAGTCTGACAAAAAAAATTAGGACACAACTGTTTGCTTCCTTTGGACTTTCTCTTCTACATGTAGTCTAAGGCAGTCTGACAAAAATTGGAACAAAATTGTTTGCTTTCTCACTTTTTGCAGAAAGATGATCTGCTTCACAGCCTTATCATTGCTGTTGCTGATTGTTTTATAGGTAACAGCTAAACAGTAAAAATCCTGATCAGACTGCTCATATATATATATACATGTATTGTGTAGGCATTACACAGTTATGAAAGTTATACAGTGGGGGCTATGATCAGACTGCGCTAGTCTCAAACATTCAGACAGACTGTTCAATTCATTGCATGATCAAACCAGACCGAAACCATAATGCATGATCAAAATGACTGATCAAATGGGACATTTTTTTTTTTTTTTTAATTTAGACCTTTATAAATGAATTTGATATATGAATTTTCATTTTAGCTCACCAATCTGTTGACAGTGGATATCAGTGGATCACCAAGCACTAAGCATGAAGACTGTTAAAACAGCAAGTCTATGAACACAATAAAATATGGCACTTCTGTAGCTAGAATGTACATCACAGCACTTTGACAGTATATTTGACTTTATGGCTCTTCAACACAGTTCAGAGTGATTACAATCCATCTGCACAGTCACAGAAGTTTCATTCATCGAAACGAACACAGGAATTATATTCAGCGATATTGTCCACAGAAACTTATATATGTACAATAACTCAGGTTATCACAGTCACAGATACCCCCGCAATGAGGCTATACTCAACAGTACTGAAACTGTTCAAAGAGTTAAAATAAATTGAATAAAACTGGTTTATTCACGTTGGGCGCCATTGTAACTCGCCTCTCAGCTGGCCACGACTAGCTCATTTAAAAGAGACACGAGATTCTTGGAGGCAAGATACATGTTTATTGAAAATGTCCCAATTATGGAGGATCAAAACATCTAGAGGATAAATCCTATGAAGATTGTTGAAGAATAAGTCCTGCAATTAAAATGAACAATTATAAATAACTTATCAATCATGTTTATAATTGAATTCATCAAATATCTGCGAAAGTTCAACTTCCGCCAATATCTGCAAATTCACTGGCATGCGAAATTCAACATTGTCGCTAGTTAACATTAGCAGCAATTATACAGCGACAACTGCTGAATCGCAAAACTGCAGAACTTCCCAATCATTCCCACATGACACATTTGTGAAATAGAGATAAAACAATTAAATGCATTAGGTAATGACGACTTAAGATCTATTTACATTTCATATATACATGTGCGCATTACTAATTATCAAGCCTAACTACACAAGCCTAATTTGCACTTTCCACGCAAATTTGTCATACTAAACTTATAAATTCATAATGCGTTTATTGTACGCCATGATTTGTTGCAAATACGCAAATACGCATATATTTGCGTCAATAACCAATTGTACGCCCCAATTTATCGCAAATATGCAAATAAGCATATATTTGCGTCAATAGCCTATAAACAAAATGTCAAACGAATAAAACTTGATCCTTAGTAATGCTATCACATTTGTATATCACAAATTATAAAAGACAATTCTGCATACATGTAAATTGAAGAAAACAGTGCTATTTTCTTCATTCAACTAAATAGTGTTAAGAACACAGAAATTACACTGACAAAACCTCGTCCCACGGTCACTCTGCTAATTATACTGAAATAGCAAACTCACCATGATATAGCTTTCCATGATTGCCACCGGAAAAACCATGAAATGAATCGAGCCATTTTGAACAACAAAAGTGACAATCAAAAGAGGCTTATCAGCATTTAAACTGTACTTTGAATACAGTCAACCACCTTAATAAAGAAATACTGTTTAATCAAATGCACTTAAAGCATCTGAATTTAACCTGTGATCCACTGCTATCTTCTGAAACCCTTATTTAAGATATAACCTGTTACTGATAAAAACTTGAATATTATGCTTACCAGACTATGGGCCCGAACCTTTCACACGAAGCCGCTCACCACTCAGCCATGTAGCTCTATGTGCTCTTCATGCTGAAATGCAATTAACATGTTAAGTGCAATGTGAATTTAGTAGTTAATGTAGTGAAAAGGGAAAATTGCAGTTTCTGGAATTTAGCTAAATTGTCTCTATTTTCTAAAGTACAAAAATACAAAAAGGATCAAAAGCTGATAATTTCACCAGTTCTACTAAATGCTACTGTAACTACATACCTTGGGTAACTTGGATTTTCAAACTAAAATATAAATGTATAAAGTTTCAAAGCTTCAGAAGAGAGATGCTAACACAAAGGCTTCCAACTGTGAACTGACTAAACTGGCCAAAGTAATCTCACAGCCTACAACAGGTGAGTGAGTAATAACTGTAAAACATGTACACTAGAAGAAAGCAATTTGACCTTCTTAACTATAGGGTATATTGTAAAAGATGGAATGGACCACTTGGCTTGGATTAGAGCCACCACAGATAATTATGCAAAAATAAAAAAAGTTTCAAAGATACACATACAAAAGTCATACAGTATCAGCACTATGCTGACAATATTAAAATCTTAAAACACACAAAATTCACTCCAGTTACATACATAAAAAGTAACATTACAATGGCAGTAAAATAAAATACATGATAAGACTTCTTAGAAATTATAAAGAAGTTTTATTACCTCCCTTGTTTCATATGCCTTGTCTGCTCGCCTGATGGTTTACTTTACCGGGAGACTGAGTTTGTTAGCTCACCTGGATATTCAATGAGGAGCTCAGAAATTGGCTCACCTGAGTATTTTGTACATATAAAAGGCATACATGGTCCTCACTTGCTCACCTGACCACCAATGACCATCATTGTGTGTGTCTGTCTGTGTGTGTGTGTGTGTGTCTGAGTGTGTGTGAGGGAGGAAGGGTGGGAGAGGAGATCTTCCTGTGCTAAACTGCTGATTTAACTTGCTGTATTTGGCATTTATGAGCAAACTACCCATAGCTATTGTTACACAGAAACATGGAATAAGGAAAAGATCAGGATTTATCACATAGTTGTTATCCGCGCGCTTAATTAAATTCATCTTCAACAACATGCCTTCAGAAAATTCTGGGGAGAACCCTGGATAAAACTCTCAATACTTACTGATAATGGTAAAAGTACTCGGTCTTAAGATTCCAAAAAACTGTAAATCCACAGAACCCTGTACACATTTAAATCCAGTTTGAGAGTTGTTTGAACATTTGAGGTTTTAAAACAGTTGAAATCTTTATTAATGTCAAATTATGGTTTTACTTCTATATGTAACACAATCCCAAGTAGTTTGTATAACAATTTTTAAAATTACAACAAAATTAATGTGTTTATATTTTCCCTGCTATTCTCTTTCGTTAGTTTGACATCCGTTTTATTTCACAAATGCACACACATTGAAAAGAAACTGCTCCGTCATGTAATCCAAGATGTAACTATAGAAACAAACGGTATTATTCAACTTGGGTATATACCACAATTTCCAAAATCATAATCCGTAAAAGCATTACACTATTCAAAATGTTTTCATAGGTTTAAAACTGTCTGCTACATGTTTTTACAATATTTCAAAAGTCTTAACTACTACAAACTTAGCTGCACAGTGATAGAGAAAAATCTTTTCACCGCTAATGGATTATTGACATCATACGCTATATTTATTATCCTGATTTATGTTCTCGCATAGGAACGACATTTGCAATACTGAACAAAGTCATTCAATACGCTATTTTCTCTGAATGTCACCAGTAGTATGCTACCTTGAAAAACAGGGATAAATTCAGTGCTATGTCAATTTCAAGCGAAACGACCATTCATTCAAATCATAATAATTTCCATTAAACCAATGAGGGTAAAATTTGACAAAGATAAAATAAATACCTTCTAATCTTTTTGTAATGAAAGGCATCAATTTCACATAAAAGTACCTCTAAAGACGTATAATAAAATCCTTATTAAAGCAAGTTTAAACTGTCCTTTCTTTGGTCAACCCAGCCCACTATGCTTCACAAAAGAAACGAAGCAATTTAAGTGAAATCCTTTGAGGCTAAAGTATCCAATTAACTAATTATCCTCTCAATTACGTGACAATATTCGCTCCTGATCAAATACAACCAAATATAACTCGCTTAAGCCTTTTCACCAACTCTTAGTGAGATATATAATCCTTCTTAATAAAGCCAGTGAAGGTAGTGAAAGGTATCCGAAGATGCTCAAGGATATGACAATTTAAGTGCGAGAGGACATCTACACTGTGTCTTTGTTACTGGTTTTGTATCTTACAAACCAGGTAGCGATCAAAGGAGTTTCCTTCTAAAATCAACAAAATGCATTTCATCTCCTAAAAGATGGGTATAAATGCATTCAGGCCGACGAAAATTTGAAATTTTCAATATTTTTATTACAAAATGGAATCTCACTAGACTAGTAGAAATTCCACTATTATACAAACACCCCTGGTTAACTATGTATATACAAGGGCTGTTACCAAACGAAAAGGAGCTGTAAAAAAGCACAAAAGAGTCCTAGTTCCCAAACAACCTGGTCAACGTGGCTAAACCAATTTGTTTAGCCACGACGACCATGTAGGTTTGGACATATGACTCTTTTTTTTTTTCATAACAGCTCTTTTACATTTTGTACCAGCCTGGAAAACATAGTTAATCTGGTCAGACAGAGAAAAGTGTGACAGTAGACAATCTGCTCCACCTCAGGCTTTGTTAGCAATTCTTATTTGTGTCAAAACCTTTAGCTGACAAGTTTTACTGGATCCAGCACTGAAGTAATTCCTCAAATTGAGACATTATGGCTGATCATAACAGACAAATAAAGGACAAACTTGACCAGTCCCTAATTCCAAGAAGGACAATATCATAACAGAACTGGCTGAAGTATGTACGAACATTTGCACAAACCCCAACACCAATGATGAGAAGCCATATTGCATGTTGATGGCTGTTTCATTCTCTAATTCTGGCTCAACAGGTGCATATAATGTACACTATACAGTTTCTTCAATACATGAATATTTCAGTCTTGAAATGACAGAACAGATGGTAGTTTTTATAATCCATTAATCTTTGCTATGTATTTATTTTCTCCAAGCTTCCCAACAATCAAAGATAGATGTGGATTACAGCATAAATTGATAGAAACAACATCTGTATGACAACAAGTGGGTAATATTCTTGCTCGTTACCTTAAATATGTAAGAATTAGCTTACATGAAAAAGCTTGGTACATGCCTGGCATTATGACTTCTTCCCGATTCAGTATGATCTGCTGACTATCAATTATATGAGAACAAAATAGGTTTCACAACATCTAGGCCGTTGCTGTCCAAAAAGTAACTATAATTATAATGCAAAATTCTAAACAAATATGCAGTACAAGCTACCGGTAGATGTCTATCATACTAAGAAATAAAGACTAGAGGCAAACGGTAACGATCCAGATCAGATGTTTGCAAATTCAACTATTTTCATTTTTGGCACTTTAAATAAGTCAAAGAGAACTTCTTGAATTCCATAATATCTGAAGAGCCCCGTAGCTCAGTGTATTAAGCACTGGCCTGCTAAGTTAGCCATCTCAGGTTCAATTCCCCCCGTAGTTGAGGCTCCATTGCACAAGACCTTTCATTATCACCCTCCTATTGTATTGATATGACTTGAACTCCCGTAATGACCCTAAAATTTCAGACACCCAAAGGTCGAACAATTATTGTTAAAAAAATTCTTAGAAACTGGATTTTGCACGTTAATGCATCCAAATGATGCTTAGTGATTGGCAAAAATTGTAGACTCTGATCAAACTGCTCCTTGAGGAGCAGTGGATCTGGGTCTACAATGTTTGCTCAGACCTGTCTGTCCGAATATTAGGGTCATTACGGTACTGTTTATTAGGAGAAAATCTATCCATCATCAATGATAGCTGCTGGTAACATTTCAGATGCTTTTTCTGTTATTTTACATGTAATGAACCAAAGTATAACATCGTCCATAAAACCAAAATGAGCAGGACTTATGAATCGCCTTACAAGCATGACGTTATCAATACAACTCTTAACTCTCCCCTCAAAAATCCTATCTCTATTAAATACAGCTATGCAGTGTGATACCTGGATATTGAAATCTGTGATCAATAAATCTTGTTACCTGTACAGGACACGATCCAGAGCTGCAGATAAGTGGGATAAACAACGATAATTCTGGGATAATTTACTAAAATTTCTCCATGAAAGCATCTGTAGTGACATATTTTCAGCATCATCCCCGTCAGGCAGTTTCAATACGGGATGCTTTCCAATAAGGGACCACCACAATTTTTAGTATCAAGAATTAACCAAAATTATCACTGAATTACATTCAAAAACTCCCTTTATCCAAGAGCTCTATGTACAGGACTCTCTCCCTTGCTATCGGCTCCAAACTCTCATCTGTTTCGTATGAGCATTCTGTATTGATTGTCCCACACAACAAGGGGAAAACAATTCATGTCAATACTGTATAAATATTTTTATACCGCAATCAATTCAGGTATGAACTTAATTTTCAGCAAAGCAGATGTGAAATATTTTTTCCTTTCAATAAGAAAGCATATGTTGCACACAAATCTTCTAAGAAAAATGGTTTTGTTGTCACAATAAATTCAAGCTAGTGTGGGAGTAGTCATTACTTAGTTCATGCTAAAATGGTACATGTTCCCATTAACCCAATTGCACTCAGAACGGCCAAAACTCCATAGAGTTTTGGCTGTTCTGAGCGCAATAGGGTTAAACTCTTAAAGCACTAAAAAAATATTTCTGCAAAACTTCAGAGATGTTGCATTCAAGCTATATCATATTGAGATGCAAACAAGGCAAACAATGTATATCCAGAGGAGTTGGCTCATTATGAGCCCCCCTCATCTGGATCTACATTGTTTGCAAATTCAACTACAGTTATTTTCATTTTTCCACTTTAAAAGTTAATGTGAATTAGAGGCCAGTGCAAAGGTAACTGAGATACAAGAGGATCAGATGGTTCTGTATCACTCCCCTGAGTGTTTGAAAGTGACCTTGGACAAATGTAAAAGAATGAGCATGATGTCTGGTGCCTATATAGCTTCATTTTATTATACAAAGGTATCCCAATCATTACATCAAAGACTTCAATAATTTCCAAGACATGTACTGTTTAAGCATTTACCTATATAAACGCACAAGGAAGCGAAATTGTGTTGTTGTTTTTTTTACTGTCGTTATCTTTTTAATGTCTGGTACAATTCTAAGGTCAACCTGGGCTCCTGATTTGAACTAATTTGACAGCATGTGGGTATCAGAAGCTGTACACCAAGTTTCAATGTCATCTGCCATTTGCTTCTAGAAAGAAGTTTCAAAGTTTTTACCTTATATAGGCATGATGGCTGTCTTGGTCATGTGCCCTCAACCATCTGGATCTTTTCCTTGATCCTTAAAGGCTCCATATTAAATTTGGCTTCAATCAGCCCAGTGGCTTCAGAGAAAATGTTTTGAAACTGCTAGGGTCAAAGAGTGTTCTTGACCTCTCTTGTACTTCATGTACTCAGTAAGTTGACATTATAAACCCACTTGTATATAATAAGCTTTACTGGTTTCTATGAAATCTACTATTTAATAAAGAATTTTCCTATATAAAAACAAAGGAAGCAAATCTGAAAGGTCAAAAGTCAATCGAGGACCATCATTTGAATAAACTTGATAGATCTAATACCTGTTTTGCAGAACTGATGTTGTATACAAAGTTTCAATGTCATTAGCCATTTGTTTGGTTTATACAATTTCCGGGCATGGCAGCCACTCTGATTATGTGACCGGGCATGGCAGCCACTCTGATTATGTGACCGAGACTGTTTAAACAACTTAACCACAGAGGTTCCACCGGAAATTTGCTTTCAATTAGTCTAGTAGTTCGGAGATGTCTGAAAATGTTTATGGGCAGATACATGAAAGGACCAGATTAGACATAGGCCTGCCTACACTAAAAGATCACCTTAGGTGAGTTAATTATAAAGAAAGACCAAGAACAGCTGGTTTTGTACTGATATCCATTTAGTCTTTCACCAAAGACGTACTTGCACAGCACAGCAATCCACAGATTAGTGGATACAAACACTGAAACTGCAATCAAGACACTTTTCAATCATTCTGAAAAGCACCAAAAATAATCAAAGGGCCAATTGCCCTGAAATGACAGATTCTATCAGAATAAAGACATGCTACGTCGGCTCAAAATAATTTCAGACTTCAGCCCTGGTCCAACTCTAACAATGTAAATAAGCCATTTAGCGCAAATCACTTCATGCACCTGCCAAAATTCTATCTCTTGTACACAAGTAATTTCTGAATTCTGACAACGGTTACTGCTTTTCATTGACTTTTAAGCACTCAGTGTTTCGCATTACCTATGGACTTTAAAGCACTCAGTGTTTCGCATTACCTATGGACTACGAGGATGTCCACTCCAATGTTTACAACATGGCAGTTCTATAAATAGCCACCGATAAATACACAATTACCGTATGATGTCCAGCAGATGTAGATAAACATACATTACATTAGATCTGCAATGATTGGCGTGCTCGGAATACTGTTTTAGGCAAGTTTACAACTGTAAAACAGTTTTTTGTTGTTGTTGTAGTTGGTTTTTTTTTTGTTGTTGTTTTTAAGCAGCATCTAATTTACTTTAAATTAAAGAGACAGATGCGCTCAAAGGGGGCAAATAAGGTAATTGGCGGATTGATTTGTATTTGTTATATTTTTTGACCGCTGATGTCATTGGTTGGATACTTCTCATTTTACAGAGCTACATAAATAATTATACCTGCACAGGAATACGTTATATATTAAAGTTCTCATTTAACTTCATACAAAATTTATTTTCAATTCCAGACGCTCTTTTAGCGAAATGAAATTACGATCTCTTCATTTCTGAGCGGAAGAATACAGCTGTGAAAGCCACTTTCCAAAATACGCTTGTGACAGCATTGAATGACTGATAGAATCAGTCATTAAAAATAGTTATATTTCTCATTAAAAGCCACCTCATCTGGATCTACACTATTTTGCCCTCTATTCTCTGATTTCTCAATATGATATAGTTTGGGTAAAAAAAAACGAAATGATGCAGGCATTAATTTTGTCTGCTTTTTAGGCATGTTTCAAGGGTTAAAACAGCTATATCCACATTAGAAATACATACATCAGAAATACATACCAAATTGTAGGAGCAATAAATATTACAATTTTGAAATGAGAAAGTACTTTAAAACATGACAAACAGAATAAAACAATATATATTGGATGAGTTCTTAACAATGACACCATTTGGAACTGCATCTTATCCCAGTTGCTCACAGATAAAAGTTGTCTCTTCTCTTCATGAGCATATTTATGTCCTCAGGTAATCACATCCATTTTCATCCTTCTTTGATGTGCAAAAAAAAAAAACAACTTTGGCTGAACGTTTTACAAGTTTGTAAATCAGAAAATATCTAAGCCATGACACGACAAAACCAACAAAGTGGCATGTGCACCATGCGTCGACTGAGATCAGCCAGGACATCCACCCAGTCTGATCTCAGTCTTTGTTATGCACTTCAAGAGTAGCTAAGGGTCTATGCTACCTCCATACTGGCAGCGAAGACTGATCAGACTGGGTGGATGCCCAGGCTGATCTGAGTCTTTGTTGGGCACAGATGCCACTTTGTTGGTTTTGTCACTTTGTGGCTCTTCTAAACTCATGCAAATCAGCTGAGTGTGATTTGAATTTTAAAAGCTTGCAGTGCAGTGACTCTTAACCATTTAAATGTTGAAATATGCACCATATTAACAACATTTTGATGTCGGAACAACCTTGTATAGACGTCAGTTGAGCATCTTAACATTGCGTTGATGTTTGTCTGTCTTTGTTTCGACATAGTGTACCCGTATGAACTGTCTCATCATTTGTGATGACCGACAGAGTTTACTGGGCATTTTTAATCACACAATTATGCATAACAACTCACTCGCATGCTACTTCACCCATTTTTAATGTGGACTGCTTGGTTTTGACATAGAATGGCAAGCATTTAACATCTCCTCCCAGTCTTCTAATTGTAACTTTAGAACAAATATTACAGCTCTTCAAACATGCATGAAGATTTAAAAAAAGAAAATGTTGGATACAATTTGAATTCTATTATTATTCAACTGTCTAGAATTAAGAATTAATTTATTCATGAAACATGACTACCAAATAATTTTCTTATAAATGATCAATTATACATAATATACCAAAGATTCGTATCTTGATGGGAAAATATAATATAAAGAACACTTGGGTGGGTCCTATCAAACCAAAGTTCTGTACAATATACTGAGTAAGATAAAAAAAAAAATGTATACTTAAGGACAAAAGTTCTGCACGGATGTTGATTCAACATCCGTGCAGAACTTTTGTCCTTAAGTATATCTCTCATGGACTACACTGTGACAGCTTGTCAGTACTTTTACAATAGTAGAATATGTTGAGTATCTGCATAAGCACAGGGTATAATCGATTCCGTCAATTTTTGCTTCCTGCAGAGACTGTACATTATATTTGGCTTCTGCCAAGACTGTCCGCGAGCTCTTGCTTCCTGCCGAGACTTCTGTACATGATAAATGGCTTCCTGTAGAGACTGTCCGCGTGATTCTGCTTGAAGCAGTCACGCGGACAGTCTCGACAGGAAGCCACTTTTCGAGGACAGTCGTCCCTGCAGGAAGCAAGAGTTCGCGGACAGCCTTGGAGGAAGCCAAAGAAAGCGAAAATTGGCGGAATTGATTATACCCTGTGATAAGTGTTTCAAGCAATTTCACTTGCCATCCTTTAGTCCTCACTCCTTTGCTTGGATGTCCTTTTTTTTGGAAAATAGGTCACTGTCACCTAGTTTCATATTAAGTGACCCAGAACATGTGGAAGGAAGCTGGAAAACTGGACACTGTGCCATGTTTTGTGAAAGTATGTCACCAACACAGGTTTTGATAGATGCATACTGGCTCAGTTCAGTACATCCTCTATTCAAAGGCCTGACTGAGGTTTATGGAAGACAAAATACAGGGCCAAACTCTGAATTCAGATATCTATTTATGAATAAAGCAGGTCACCATGATCTAACTTTGTTGGGCCATGTACTGGATAAGGCTAATGGAATCCAAGATATAGGACCAAGTTTGAAAATAAGACATTGTGTCTATTTTTTGTAAGCAGAGGCGGATCCAGAAATTTTGGAAAGGGGGTTCAAATTAGGGGGGGGGGGGGGGGGGCGGGGGGGGGAGGGGGCTGAAGAGACCTTTGGATCCGCCACTGGTAAGGGTATCAAACAGAAAACTGGGTCACAGTAAGTTACTTTCCTGAAATACACCATATATGATTTTTGAGCTTGGCCATAAAAGCCTTAAGGTCCTTTGAAAGTATCAGTTCATGAGCCCAACAGCTCCAGGTCACCTGCCTCAAGGTTAGGACACAGTGACTTACTTTAGATTACAAATCAACAAAGGCTCGGGTGCAAAAAGTCCAGGTTTGGGTAGGAAATGTTCAGGGTATGAAACATTAAGGTACAAGTTGTCCCTTTTGGATATAATACAGAATTTCTCTGTGGCCATGTAATACTAAAGTGACTGCAATTTTGTTTATTTCTTTGCTTTTTATATGTAAGTATATTTGTTTTGCTTTTTATCAATAAAACACATATATTTTACATACCTTTCTGAGATGCCTCCACCATTATAAGCTTTTCTTTAAACCATTTCTCCCAATTTCACAAAACCAATCCATTAACTTCGGTCCACCAGCTAACAAAGAACTGCAAAACAAATTTAGTATCAACATATTGACTCAATTAAATTTTGGCCAGGTTAATAATAGGTGAATTTTTCTATTTTCATATACAATAATAGGAAAAATGTTCTATTTTCCTATCAATTAGGCTGGACTTTGAAGTTAATTTAGATATAAAGGTAGCTGTCAACAATTACTGGATTAAAGACAGGTGAGAGAAAGTGTGGCACTTTTGGGAATAGCCAGTTACCTATTTTACCCTAAATATAGGGTCAAAAATGCCTTAGGAAATTATGAAGACTCAGGTCAGACTGCTCTTAAAACTTTGAGAAGGTACAGATAAAGTTGGGTTTTCAAAACGTTTTTGAGATAATTTTTCTGATTTTTGATCTAAAACAGATATTGTGACCCCTTATTTGAACCGTCTCAGTGAGACGGTTCAAATGAGGGGATACAATATGTGTTTTAATGGACATCTAACTGAAACAATCCAAAATTACCACCAAGTACTCCCTCTTATCTGGACCTCTGTTTATTATAAAGGGAGCAGTCTGAGAAAGATCTGTATCATTTGGCATTGCGGGACACATCACTGGACTGCAAAATAAATTGATCCAATAATGGTTACTGGCTATGGTGCTCGTTATGGTAGTTTTGACAGTGGGTCAGACACTTTGGGGTCTCACCTGAGTGTCAAAAGACTGTCCAATTATTGAACATAACAATACATACACCAACCTGTCTCACACCTTTCCTTGCTCACATTCACACCTTTTTTCAGAAGTTGTAAATCACATAGACATACCACAAGAAAAGGTAACTATTTCTGAAAATTGGGAAACCTAAAATACCATAATTTTCCTAAAACTGGGACAATTTGGCTTTACAAAGCAGTAATGCAACCAAAGCATGAAGATGGAATGATTACATACAGCCCCTACAGGAGCAGCCTGATCTGAGTCTGCACTGTTTGCTCAGACCTGTCTGTCCCAACATTTAGAACTTTTATTACAAGCAGATCTCCCCACAGCAAAGACTCACATCGCCTGCACATCCTGACAAATAATGAAATATACCAAACAAAAAAAGAAACACACAAAGTAAGATTTTACTGTTTAATTTACCTTTTAAAGCATGATTAGAAAATGTCTATAAATCCGTATTTCTAATCAAATCTCGTTCAAACTTTATCATGGCGTAGACAAGTATATGTACCTTCCATACGCATGAAATATTAGCATCAATGAACTCGTTGGCAGCGGTTTCCATGCGTTTGTTCAAGCCTACTGTCTGCATGGAATGTAGAGTATAAATGTGTATTTGGATATTGTAAGTGAGTTTTGCTTGTGTTTTAAACGTCAAAACACGTCAGAAAATAGTCACTGCTTTACGTCAAGAATGGTATGCGATTCCTCAGCATTCGAGTCGACTATTATCAGTTCTTTGCGCTGAAGATATACGGCATGCATACGAACCAAGGGAGGTTACACCTCTTATTGAAAACTGTGACATTGAAAACTGACCCCTGCCTTGTTCAGGGACCCGTCACAAAGTACTGAACTGACACAATTAAATCAAATTTTCGGGTTGAACTGTCCGATTGTCTACCTCTAACACTATACGAGTTATTTTCTTAAATTTTTTGTAATTTCAAACAAAATACCAAAATATTACTGTGTGCGTTTCTTTTTTTGTTTGGTATATGTTGACTGATGAGTCTATTTCTATACACCACAAAATACTGACATAAATGGAAGAGTGACTTGGGGGGGGGGGGGGGGGGAGGGGGACAGGGGAGCTATTTAGAACATTAAGTCTAGTAAGTCAGCCACTGCCAAATCACTGCCAAATTACCACTAAGAATACGGGGGGGGGGGGGGGGGGGGGGGGGGGCATTAAGAACATTAAGTGTAGTAAGTCAGCCACCACTGCCAAATTACCACTAATAATAGTATTGCAACTACTACTATTTGCCTCCCTTCTCAGTAGGTGTCATTGTATGGAAAGAATTTGCTCCTCTATCTAGGAGCAAATTCTTTCCTTTCAGAGTAGACCCAGTGTCAAAGAGCTACTTCAACCAGAGAAGCAAACAGGAATTCATACAAATAAATATATCATTATTTTCGAAAAAGAGGTAGGGAATGTTCATTAGAGCAGGGACATTTATTTGGAGTAATACTGTCATAGTACTGCACCAATAAGTAAGCTGATCTAGGTGTTTGCTGTTTGCTCAAGACTTAAGTAGCACCTGTGAAAAAGAACTTACAAAAAGCTCAGATATGTGAAAATTTTGCAGAACACTCATTTTTTAAAGTAAGTGGGTAAATTTTCAGAGAAAGTAACTCTGCCAATTTTAGTTTTGCCTCTCTTCTAAATGGGGATTCTTTCTTACAAGAAAGAATTTGTTCCCTTGGAGCAAATTTTTCTTCAAAGCAGACCCCATTTTGGAAAGGCAAATTTATCAAGGGGAGCAAACAGAAGCCAAGGAAATAGTTTGCCTTTGTAAAATGGATGTTTCCTATATTACCTTAATTTTTCTCCATTAAAACCTGAAGCATCTATGCAAAGCTGAGGCAATTCTAATTCTTATTGTTCAACAGAAACAGTGAAAAGTTAGCATGACCCAAAGTATGGTCTATAGACCATACTCTGGGTCATGCTCACTTTTCACTGTTTCTGTTGACTTACTTTGGGTCATGCTCACTTTTCACCATACTCTGGGTCATGCTCACTTTTCACTGTTTCTGCTGACATACTTTGCGTCATGCTCACTACAGGCCATACTTTGGGTGTTGCTCAAGAAAACTACAAAAAAATTTTATCCCCAAATTTTGGTTCATCTGAAGCCAGAGTAAAAATGTCAGAGCACAGTTCAGCTGTTGAATTACTTCTCAATAACTCCTATAATGTGGATCAACATTTTCAATTAATATTATAAAAAGAAAATTAGAATCTAGGTCAACATCTCAGCATATTTTTGGTTTAATAATCAGTTTTAGCATACTTATTGGGTAGGTTAATACAGTCATCACTAATTCGATTTTGATTAGGAAGAAATATAGACATTTTTGAGAAAGATGATCATCAGTCAATTGGCACCGTGCAACCATACCGAAGTAACCATAAATATTGGGGGTTGGGGATTGGTGGGGATGGAGAGGGAATCCTTAACCAATATTTCTATTATCAGTCATAGGAATAAATTTTAATGGACTCAGAAAGCAATAATCAGCCATGATACTATATTGTGATTACTGACAATATCAGGGTGCTGAACTGTTTGCTTATACAGTTTTAAAACAACGGATACATGAGCCCCGACAAAAAAGAGAAAATAGCAAAGTGGCATGTGCGCCCAGTGCACACTCAGATCAGCCTGGGCATCCGCCCAGTCTGATCAGAGTAATCGCTGTCCACATAGAGCTAGCTTAGCCCTTTAACTATTTAAGCATACAGCGAAGAGTCTGATCATACTGGGCAGATGCCCAGGCTGATCTGAGTTTTCATGTGGCACACATGCCAGTCTTTTTTTTTCGTGTTGTGGCTCACATGTGCCCCTTGAAGAAAAAAATTAGACAAACAGAATAAAGGCACAGCCCCATCAAGATCTGGAAAGGGCACAAAATAATTGAGCCGGGACATGAGAAAACCAACAAGGTGGAGCTAGCTAAGACGCTTAGCTACCATTAAAGTGCTAAGCGAAGAGTCTGATTGGACTTGGCATATTCCCAGGCTGATCTGAGTCTGCACTGGGCGCACACCCACATTGTTGGTTTTCTCGTGTCGTGGCTCATATCTTGAAATTACCTTTTTTTTCCCTATCAAATTTGTATGGCCAACCAGATCTCTTTTAAAACAACATTTAGTCCTCACAGTAACCTGAAAATACAACATAAAACTGAGGTGAAAACAAACACTGGAATGTCTGGCATAGTAAATTTTTGGAAGTGCCAGGCCATATGGGTCTGTATAGATAGCCTTGAATCCGGTATACGACGAAACATAGAAAGACAAAAGAGAGAAGCGACACTTAATAGATAAGTCAAAACATAGACCGGGCATTTAATAGATCGACGAATAATAGAACGACCAATAATAGAACAATAAGTGTGAAACCAATAATCACTTGACCGCTCGGCAATGCTTTGCGTCATTGAACATTTGCTCCATTGGACAAGCAATTTTTGAACTCGGCCTTCGAGCTAAGTATGTTGTCGACTTTGTTTTCAGCTTGAAGGTACGCATGTTCACGACACTTGCGTTCCTACCACCCGATACTGTCCATCACGCCTTCAAGGAAATCAAATCATGAAGCGGAAGACTGCCGTTCTATGTTTGCGCTGTACTTTGAATGGGCACATATTGGACAGTATTCCAGTGCTGAAACGGGTACTGATGCATTGCGCCCTTTGCGTCTGACTTGGAGAGAACCTCCATTTCTTCCATCTATTTGGACGGAGATATGTTTACGAAATCAAAAAAAAAATATATTGTAAAATGGTTGTAAATAAAATTTTCGATGTTTCTGAATTTTTTTGATGTTATTTCGATGTTATTTCGATCTTTTTTCGATCTTATTTTTCTATGTTTAGTCTTTCTATGTATTGTCTTTTCTATGTTCTGGCCTTTCTATGTTTTGTCGTTCTATGTTTCGTCATTGATCCCTTGAATCTACCCATACAGGTGGTATTGAGGCTACCCATATGGTGCAGTAAGGCCTGCCAAAAAAGGGATGGTTCAGCTAGCCACTGCCTATTTTTTTTTAATTTTCAATCATTTTATAGGTACGCCCCAAGCCATGCCGATGATGGCAAGGGCAAAAAAATTTTTACTACCACAATATTATGGTTCTTTTGGGTGGTGAATCAATACCACACTTGTACATTCCACAATTAAACAGCCTATTATTGCCTGTAATTAGTGGAAATTGATTTTTAAATCAACCAATTAAGATCTTATCAGCTTATCAGGCCTTCAAAGGCCAACCTGAACTTCAAATAAAATGAAAGTAACAGGACCTTTGTTTAGGCTGATAAAATTTGAGTCATGAAATGACAAAACCAACAAAATGGCATCTGCCCAGTCTGATCAGAGTCTTTGCTGTCAGCATGAAGGTAGCTTAGACCCTCAGCTACCCTATAAGTGCACAACGAAGACTCTAAGCAGGCTGGGTGGATGCCCAGGCTGGTCTGAGTCTTCACTGGGGGCACATGCCACTTTATTGATTTTGTCATGTAGGGGATCATTTCACAAGTGAAAAAGAGCCTATTATCATATACCGTATATAAGATAATTTTCGCAGTGTTCCACTTTTCGCAGTATTTCGCGGTCAATTAGAAACCGCGAATATTAAAATCGCGAAAATAATTTCCTGTTTCTTAAAAAGTATCTTCTGTAGACAAAGTGTTCATATATTTTGTTTTTGTTTGCTTTGGTAATTGCTAGTACTTTTCACTTGAGCCAGTTCTTTCATTAACCTGCAGCCGCAGGTTAATGAACGAACTGGCTCAAGTGAAAATTAAGTAGTTTTACTTTTTGCGCAATTAAAAAACGCTAAAATTAATGTTTTGTTTTTACCCTTAACCGCGAAAATTTGAACCCGGAAAAATTACTGCAAATACAGTATAATTGGTTATAAGACGAAGATTTCCCTGCCTAAAATAACCCCAAGTATCTCATCCAGTCTTGTGTAATTTTGCTTTAAGATGGGTTTCTTCTTTCCAAAACAATCTCAACATTTAGATCCATCTTATAAGACAGATCTAGATTTTTTGGGGTTGTTTTATGAGACAAATCTACCTTTTTAGGTAAAATCCCCCCATCTTTATGTTGGTTCCATGTGTCTTAGCAGGTACACTAATTATGTGACATCCGAAAACTTTTGTAGATATGTCTGCTTTATGTACATTTCTTAATGACCAACCCTTTATACAAGGGAAGCAACCCAACTGCCTGTAGGCCAATAATGAGTGTCAACACTTACAGGAAAGACTTTGCTCCCTTTTGGAATGGCTTCATCATCCAGGGAAGCAAACAGGAAGTCATGCAAGTTGTTTCCCTTTGTTAACAAGAATTTCTAGGAATGCTGTGTCTTATCTGTCTGTGCATTGTCACAAACAGAGCAACACCAGAAGACTTGATGAAAACTGCTGCCAACCCAACACTAATACCTATGTCTCATTTCTGCAAGCCCCAGGAATAGCAAAATGGGTGTGTACCCTGACACCATATTTATCTCAGCTGTGGCAACTTGACTATGATGTCCACTTGACAAACTGAAGACATCCGTCAAATTCACTGGTCATTTTATAGTTGACATCTATACTAAAGTTACTGCATTAAAGGGAGTCTTGCGGAGCCCAACAATAGCCTGACAGCGGGGTGATACATTAATCACAACTGACACTAAATAGCAAAACCTTCTCCTACTGTGCAGACTGACCCTCTTGAAGCTCCGGATAAACAAAAGATTTGCAGATGAATACAACATTGCATTTAGGGAATCTATACTAGGCTCTTCTTGGTGCTTCAATGAAATTTGGTTTAACGTAACGGCTGAAAATGCTGAAGAAAAAACATATAGTGCACAAAAGGAGAGCGGATTTCCGGAAGGGCGCATTTCGTCACACCGTAACGGTGTAGACAAATGTAGACAAATGCACTCCAGCCTTAGGATTACCAGATAGGAAAACCAATATATCTGTTGAAAAAAAATAAGCACATCTTTTTTTAAAAAAAGAGTAACGAATGTCTACAGTGGAAATACAGAGGGAAAAAAAACACAAATACATGTAACGGATGTAGACATCTGAAAAAAAAAATCAGCTTATCTTTCCAAAAAGCGTAACGATGTTTACAATGAAAATATGTAGGTAAAAGCCATCCACTGCCTGTGAAAAAAAAAAAGAGCACCTTTGTCTATAAAGCGTTACGAATGTAGACAATAGAATTTGATAGGGAAATTACCCAAGGAGGTGTAACAGATGTAACCAAGATATATCTTTCAGAAACCAAAAAAAAAAATATTAGCTCATCATTCAAAAAGTGTAACGAACGTATACAATAGAAATATATAGGGAAACCCATCCCAGGAGATGTAACGGATGTAGACAAGATATATCTAGTATGGAAAAAAAAACAGCACATTTTTCAAAAAAAGTGTAACGAACGTATACAATAGAAATATATAGGGAAACCCATCCCAGGAGGTGTAACGGATGTAGACGAGTATGATATATCTAGTGAGCAAAAATAAAATTAGCACATATTTCAAAAAAAAGTGTAACGAACGTATACAATGGGAATATATAGGTAAAACCCATCCCAGGAGGTGTTACGGATGTAGACAAGCAAAGATATATCTCGTGACGTAAAAAAAAAACAGAACACCTTTCAAAAAAAGTGTAACGAATGTATACAATAGAAATATATAGGAAAACCCATCCTAGGAGGTGCAACGGATGTAGACAAGTATGATATATTTAGTGAGCAAAAAAAAAATCAGGACATCTTTCAAAAAAAGTGTAACGAACGTATACAATAGAAATACATAGGAAAACCCATACCAGGAGGTGTAACGGATGTAGACAAGATATACCTAGTGAGGAAAAAAAAAGTCAGCACATCTTTCCAAAAAGTGTGACGAACGTATACAGTAGTATTATATAGGGAAACCCATCCCAGGAGGTGTAACGGATGTAGACAAGAAAGATATATCTAGTGAGGAAAAAAAATCAGAACGCCTTTTAAAAAAAGTGTAACGAACGTATACAATAGAAATATATAGGTAAATCTATTCCATGAGGTGTAACGGATGTAGACAAGAAAGATATATCTAGTGAGGAAAAAAAATCAGAACACCTTTCAAAAAAAGTGTAACGAACGTATACAATAGAAATATATAGGAAAACCCATCCCAGGAGGTGTAACGGATGTAGACAAGTATGATGTATCTGGTGAGGAAAAAAAAATCAGGACATCTTTCAAAAAAGTGTAACGAACGTATACAATAGAAATATATAGGGAAACCCATCCCAGGAGGTGTAACGGATGTAGACAAGTATGATATATCTAGTGAGGAAAAAAAAATCAGGACATCTTTCAAAAAAAAAGTGTAACGAACGCATGCAATAGAAATATATAGGAAAACCCATACCAGGAGGTGTAACGGATGTAGACAAGATATATCTAGTGAGGAAAAAAAAGTCAGCACATCTTTCCAAAAAAGTGTGACGAACCTATACAATAGTATTATATAGGGGAACCCATCCCAGGAGGTGTAACAGAAGTAGACAGGATATTTCTGTTTAAAAAAACCAACAACAGCACATCCTTCCAAAAAAGTGTAACGAATGTATACAATGGAAATCCATAGAGGAACCACTAAAGTATATGTAACAGATGGAGTCAGGTGTATACAACAGTGATGAATCCAAAAAAAAAAGAAGATACATCTTTCAAAAAGTGTGACGACCGTATACAATTGATAAATATACGGAAACCAACCTAGTATGTGTAACGGATGTAGACAAAATATATCTAGTGAGGAAAAAAGGAATCAGCCCAATCAAAAAAGTGTAATGAACGTATACAATGAAAATCCATAGAAAATTAAACCACTAAAATATATGTAAAAGAGGCAGTCAGGTGTATACAACAGTGATGAATCACAAAAGGTCAGATCCATCTTTCAAAAAGTGTGAAGAATGTATACAATAGACATATAAAGGGAAACCATCTTAGGAAGTGTAACAGATGTAGACATGATATATTTAGGGAGGAAAAAAAACAACAAGAAAAATCTTTAAAAAAGATAATCGACGCAGATTAAATTGAAGTGTGTTTTGTTTTATGTCTCTAGTTGAAGATTTGACAATAACTTTCATGAATAAGTATGCTATGTCGGTAGGCACCCACCACCGTAATTTTGACACTGGGCAGCGACACTGACCAATCTCAAAACTGACCTGTCCAATTTGCAATTCCAAAATGGACCTCGGTCAATCTTGAAATGGACCTGATTTCAAAATAGTCATCAACATGTTGCTTTGTTTGTGTGTATTAAACCGAAAGTAGAAATCGAAAGTAGATTTAGGACAAAAAGTTTTGAATATCTGTGTTTGTTTTCAATAACATTTCTATTGTAAAATTACAAACAAGAGAATCACTGAATTAATATAAGACAGAGTGCTAGTATTCACACTCCCTGTTCCATTCTATGGGACACACAAACTTTGTCATTGGTTCTAGCCCGTTTATTTGTGAACTGATTTTGATATATATCTACATACAAATGTTAAGTAAGACAATATCTTGAACAAGCTTGGGTTTCATTGTTGTAGATCCAAGGTCAAGGACACAGTTGCTTTTTTATGCCCCCGTGACGATAGTCAGGGGGCATTAAGATTTGCCCCTGTCTGTCCGTCCGTCCGTCTGTTCATCACGCTTTATAGTATAGAGTTTGTGTAATCAACTCCTCCCACAGTTTTCAAACTTTGCGTACATGTTGTGGACATATTGAAGATGTGCATGTGGGTTTTTGATGGAGCTAAAATTAGTTTTGACATAATTACTGCCTTCTGAACTTAGTCATTTTTTTTCAAATTTTGCATACATGTTTGGGACATATTGAAGATGTGCATGTGGCTTATTGTTTGACCTAGAATTATTTTTGACTGAAGTACGGCCTTTTGAATTTAGTCATTTGAGGCAAATTTTTGCATTGTAGGGTATAGAGTTTGTGTAATCAACTCCTCTCACAGTTTTCAATGGATCTTTTTCAAACCTTGCATACATGCTGTGAATGTATTGAAGATGTGCATATGGGTTTTTGTTGGACCTAGAATTAAGTTTGACAGAATTATGGCCTTTTGAACTTAGTCATTTGAGGGAAATTTTTCATTGTAGAGTATGGAGTTGTGTTATCAACTTGCTTCACAGTTTTCAATGGATCTTTTTCAAACCTTGTCTGCATATTGTGGACATATTTGAAGATATGCATGAGGCATTTTGATAGATCTGGAATTAATTTTGATGGAATCACAGCCTTTTTAACTTAGTCGTTTTGGGCAATTTTTTACATGGTAGGGTATGTTTTCAATGGATTCTTTGTATGTGCTTTATGGATATACACGTCATGTGACGGGCGCTGCAAGGGGGCATCATCAGTGTCTTACAGACACAATTTTCTAGTTTTTGATAACTTAGTCATTCCTCTAGCACCTTTATTTATTGACAAATATTGATATAACTTCACACAAATATGTCCAAACACATTACTCATCTAGTCAGGCATATGGTGGTGGCATTCATCACCTTTTTAGCTCACCTGTCAAGGTGAGCTTATAGTATAGCCATGGTCCGTCGTCGTCGGCGTCCACACTTTTAAACACCAATATCTCCTAAACCAGCAGGCTAATCTTGATCAAATTTTATGTGTAACTTTGTTGGGGTGGGGGATTGACTGAATTAGGTTTAAGGGTAGATTGGGTTGGAACTCTGGTTGCCATGGCAACATATAGCTCCCATAGACTTATAATGGGAAAAACTTCAAAAATCTTCTTCTCTGAAACCATGAGGCCTAGAGCTTACATAAACTCGTAGTATGTACAAATGTCTAGTGGTCCCCTACATAAATCCTGCCAATCATGCCCCTGGGGCCCAAATTGGCCACTCCCCGGGGGTCATTAGCTCCCTTAGACTTACAATGGGAAAATCTTAAAAAATCTTCTTCTTTGAAACCATGAGGCCCATAGCTTATATATATATAGCATGTATCAATGTCTAGTGATCCCCTACTGAAATCCTGCCACCCATGCCCCTGGGGCTCAAATTGCAACGCCCCAGGGGGTCATTTGTTTAGATATAGCTATATAGCTTAAGAACCTTCAAAAATCTTCTTCTTTGGAACCATGAGGCCCAGAGCTTATATGTGTAGCATGAAGCAATATCTAATGGTCCCCTACATTAATCCTGCCAACCATGCCCCTGGGGTCTAAATTGGCCACGCCCCGGGAGTCATAAGCTCCCATAGACTTACAATGAGAAAATCTTGAAAAATCTTCTTCTTTGAAACCATGAGGCCCAGAGCATATATATGTAGCATGTAGTAATGTCTAGTGGTCCTCTACATAAATCATACCAACCATGACCCTGCGGTGCAAATTGGCCACGCCAGGGGGGTCATAAGCTCCTGTAGACTTACAATGGGAAAATTTAAAAAAAATCTTCTTCTCTGCAACCATGAGACCAAGAGCGTATATATGTAGCAAGTAGCAATGTCTAGTGGTCCCCTACATAAATCCTGCCAACCATGCCCCCGGGGTCCAAACTGGCCTCGCCCCGGGGGTCATTAGTTCCCATAGACTAACAACGGGAAAATCTTAAAAAATCTTCTCTTAAACCATTAGGCCCAGAGCTAACTTCTTTAGTACATAATTATGTAGCAACGTTTAGTGGTCTCCAACTTAAATCCTGCCAACCATGCCCCCTGGGGTCCAAATTGGCCATGCTGCCTTCCGTTACACCTGCTTGGGCGGTTGTTTTGCTGGGATAGTTTCCCTATATGTTTCTATTGTATACGTTCATCACGCTTTTGAATAGTGTATCAGTTTTTATTTTTTGAATAAGATCAGAGTTGTATACATTTGTCACCTTCCGTTACACCTGCTTGGGCGGTTTCCCTATCTTATTCTATTGTATACGTTTGTTACAGTTTCTGAAAAGATGTTCTCTTTTTTTTTTTTCATTAGTATTATCATTGTATACTCTCGTCTACATCTGTAACAGGCAGAGGATGGGTTTTTCCTATACATTTGCATTGTATACGTTCGTTACGCTTTTTGGGAAAGATGAACTAAATTTTTTTCAACACAGACCTTGTATACATCCGTTACACATGCTGGGATAGTTTCCCTATATGTTTCTATTGTATACGTTCGTCACGCTTTTGAATGGTGTATCAGTTTTTATTTTTTGAATAAGATCAGAGTTGTACACATTTGTCACCTTCCGTTACACCTGCTTTGGCGGTTTCCCTATCTTATTCTATTGTATACGTTTGTTACAGTTTCTGAAAAGATGTTCTCTTTTTTTTTTCAGTAATATTATCATTGTATACACTCGTTTACATCTGTAACAGGCAGAGGATGGGTTTTTCCTATACATTTGCATTGTATACGTTCGTTACGCTATTTGGGAAAGATGAACTAAATTTTTTTCAACACACAGACCTTGTATACATCCGTTACACATGCTGGGATAGTTTCCCTATATGTTTCTATTGTATACGTTCGTCACGCTTTTGAATGGTGTATCAGTTTTTATTTTTTGAATAAGATCAGAGTTGTATACATTTGTCACCTTCCGTTACACCTGCTTGAGCGGTTTCCCTATCTTATTCTATTGTATACGTTTGTTACAGTTTCTGAAAAGATGTTCTCTTTTTTATTTTCAGTAATATTATCATTGTATACTCTCGTCTACATCTGTAACAGGCAGAGGATGGGTTTTTCCTATACATTTGCATTGTATACGTTCATTACGCTTTTTGGGCAAGATGAACTAAATTTTTTTCAACACACAGACCTTGTATACATCCGTTACACATGCTGGGATAGTTTCCCTATATGTTTCTATTGTATACGTTCGTCACGCTTTTGAATGGTGTATCAGTTTTTATTTTTTGAATAAGATCAGAGTTGTATACATTTGTCACCTTCCGTTACACCTGCTTGGGCGGTTTCCCTATCTTATTCTATTGTATACGTTTGTTACAGTTTCTGAAAAGATGTTCTCTTTTTTTTTTTCAGTAATATTATCATTGTATACACTCGTTTACATCTGTAACAGGCAGAGGATGGGTTTTTTCCTATACATTTGCATTGTATACGTTCGTTACGCTTTTTGGGCAAGATGAACTAAATTTTTTTCAACACACAGACCTTGTATACATCCGTTACACATGCTAGGATAGTTTCCCTATATGTTTCTATTGTATACGTTCGTCACGCTTTTGAATGGTGTATCAGTTTTTATTTTTTGAATAAGATCAGAGTTGTATACATTTGTCACCTTCCGTTACACCTGCTTGGGCGGTTTCCCTATCGTATTCTATTGTATACGTTTGTTACAGTTTCTGAAAAGATGTTCTCTTTTTTTTTTCAGTAATATTATCATTGTATACTCTCGTCTACATCTGTAACAGGCAGAGGATGGGTTTTTCCTATACATTTGCATTGTATACGTTCGTTACGCTTTTTGGGAAAGATGAACTAAATTTTTTTCAACACACAGACCTTGTATACATCCGTTACACATGCTGGGATAGTTTCCCTATATGTTTCTATTGTATACGTTCGTCACGCTTTTGAATGGTGTATCAGTTTTTATTTTTTGAATAAGATCAGAGTTGTATACATTTGTCACCTTCCGTTACACCTGCTTGGGCGGTTTCCCTATCTTATTCTATTGTATACGTTTGTTACAGTTTCTGAAAAGATGTTCTCTTTTTTTTTTCAGTAATATTATCATTGTAAACTGTTGACTACATCTGTAACAGGCAGAGGATGGGTTTTTCCTATACATTTGCATTGTATACGTTCGTTACGCTTTTTGGGCAAGATGAACTAAATTTTTTTCAACACACAGACCTTGTATACATCCGTTACACATGCTGGGATAGTTTCCCTATATGTTTCTATTGTATACGTTCGTCACGCTTTTGAATGGTGTATCAGTTTTTATTTTTTGAATAAGAACAGAGTTGTATACATTTGTCACCTTCCGTTACACCTGCTTGGGCGGTTTCCCTATCTTATTCTATTGTATACGTTTGTTACAGTTTCTGAAAAGATGTTCTCTTTTTTTTTTTTCAGTAATATTATCATTGTATACTCTCGTCTACATCTGTAACAGGCAGAGGATGGGTTTTTCCTATACATTTGCATTGTATACGTTCGTTACGCTTTTTGGGCAAGATGAACTAAATTTTTTTCAACACACAGACCTTGTATACATCCGTTACACATGCTGGGATAGTTTCCCTATATGTTTCTATTGTATACGTTCGTCACGCTTTTGAATGGTGTATCAGTTTTTATTTTTTGAATAAGATCAGAGTTGTATACATTTGTCACCTTCCGTTACACCTGCTTGGGCGGTTTCCCTATCTTATTCTATTGTATACGTTTGTTACAGTTTCTGAAAAGATGTTCTCTTTTTTTTTTTTCAGTAATATTACCATTGTATACTCTCGTCTACATCTGTAACAGGCAGAGGATGGGTTTTTCCTATACATTTGCATTGTATACGTTCGTTACACTTTTTGGGCAAGATGAACTAAATTTTTTTCAACACACAGACCTTGTATACATCCGTTACACATGCTGGGATAGTTTCCCTATATGTTTCTATTGTATACGTTCGTCACGCTTTTGAATGGTGTATCAGTTTTTATTTTTTGAATAAGATCAGAGTTGTATACATTTGTCACCTTCCGTTACACCTGCTTGGGCAGTTTCCCTATCTTATTCTATTGTATACGTTTGTTACAGTTTTTGAAAAGATGTTCTCTTTTTTTTTTCAGTAATATTATCATTGTATACTCTCGTCTACATCTGAAACAGGCAGATGATGGGTTTTTCCTATACATTTGCATTGTATACGTTCGTTACGCTTTTTGGGAAAGATGAACTAAAATTTTTTCAACACACAGACCTTGTATACATCCGTTACACATGCTGGGATAGTTTCCCTATATGTTTCTATTGTATACGTTCGTCACGCTTTTGAATGGTGTATCAGTTTTTATTTTTTGAATAAGATCAGAGTTGTATACATTTGTCACCTTCCGTTACATCTGCTTGGGCGGTTTCCCTATCTTATTCTATTGTATACGTTTGTTACAGTTTCTGAAAAGATGTTCTCTTTTTTTTTTCAGTAATATTATCATTGTATACTCTCGTCTACATCTGTAACAGGCAGAGGATGGGTTTTTCCTATACATTTGCATTGTATACGTTCGTTACGCTTTTTGGGAAAGATGAACTAAAATTTTTTCAACACACAGACCTTGTATACATCCGTTACACATGCTGGGATAGTTTCCCTATATGTTTCTATTGTATACGTTCGTCACGCTTTTGAATGGTGTATCAGTTTTTATTTTTTGAATAAGATCAGAGTTGTATACATTTGTCACCTTCCGTTACACCTGCTTGGGCGGTTTCCCTACCTTATTCTATTGTAAACATTTGTTACAGTTTCTGAAAAGATGTTCTCTTTTTTTTTTTTCAGTAATATTATCATTGTATACTCTCGTCTACATCTGTAGCTGGCAGAGGATGGGTTTTTCCTATACATTTGCATTGTATACGTTCGTTACGCTTTTTGGGCAAGATGAACTAAATTTTTTTCAACACACAGACCTTGTATACATCCGTTACACATGCTGGGATAGTTTCCCTATATGTTTCTATTGTATACGTTCGTCACGCTTTTGAATGGTGAATCAGATTATTTTTCTGATTTAGATCACATTTGTATACACTTGTCTACATCTGTTACACCTCCTAGGGCAGTTTCCCTACCTTGTTTTATTGTATACGTTTGTTACAGTTTTTTTTAAAAGATGTGCTAATTTTTTTTCAGTTATATTATCATTGTATACACTTGTCTACATCAGTTACAGGCAGAGGCTGGGGTTTTCCTATATATTTGCACTGTATATATTCGTTACACTTCTTGGAAAAGAGTTGCTGATTTTTTTTTTTCCAACACATAGACATTGTATACATCCGTTACACCTGCTGGGATAGTTTCCCTAGAGAAATCTATTGTATACCTTTGTTACACTTTCTGAATGGTATATCAGTTTTTCTTTTTCGAGTAAGATCACAATTGTATACACTTGTCTACATCCATTACACCTGCTTGGGCACTTTCCCTATCTTATTCTATTGTATACATTCGTTACAGTTGTTTTGAAAAGATGTGCTAATTTTTTTCAGTAATATTATCATTGTATACACTTGTCTACATCTGATACAGGCAGAGACTGGGGTTTTCCTATATGTTTGCATTGTATACATTCGTTACACTTCTTGGAAAAGAGTCGCTGATTTTTTTTCAAAACACACAGATCTTGACTAGATACATGTGCTTGCAGGCTGAAATCATTTTCTACATTTGTCTACACCGTTACGGTGTGACAAAATGCGCCCTTCCGGAAATCCGCTCTCCTTTTGTGCACTATCTAAGAAAAAATATTTCATCTATCTGATAACTTCAAGAGATGAGAATAGAATATCATACCAATATGAGCTACTGTGAAGTAATCCAAGTGAATATGTGTTGACCCAGCGTTAAGACAATGTCCAAGATATACGCTGTACCAATATCGGGTGTTCAATATGTCTGAAGGATGTTTTCCTAAGCCATAAGACTAATAAATCTAGAACAATGTCTTTAAAGAAATCCCCTCCAAAATTTTGCTTTACTTGCAGCCCTCCATCCTCTGATCATCATGTTTCTTACCAAGACATGCTCAACCATCACATGACTTACAAAAGCTAATCGCTGCTCCCTGTGGTTGAGCTGTCCTGTTTAAAAGGATTAGCAAATGACACGCTGGACGTTAAAGTACTATATGAAACTCTACTGTGAGAAACGAAATAATTTCATATAGCTGTTCCGATTCAAAATAGCAAAGATATTTAGAGTGACCTATTATTTTGAAAGGGGGCAGTACCTACATGTATAGACTTCTGAATTATCAGGCTAATTTCACTGCAAACGAGATTTTTATATATACACATCTTTTAGCATGGAGGAGAGAGAGAGAGAGAGAGGGGGGGGGGGGGGTGGAAGTGGTCTTATTTCAATACAATTTCAAATGGAATGTCCAGGCAATGCTGGAATGAAACATTCAGTTTTCATCAATATTATCACTTGAAGAGCTGAAAATGAAAATGCAAACAGTGAAGATCATCTGGATCTACACTGTTCACCCTCTTGCCTTTGAATTCTCAATATGATATAGCTTGGGCGAAACATTTTTTTTAAATTTTGCAGACGTAAATTTAATTTTGTCGTCTGCATTTGTAATGCTTTAGGGTGATCACATCATTGGAGTGGCAGAGGTGCTGTGGCAGTAAGGTGCAGAACTGCCAATCCAAGAATTGAGCGTTAGAACGCCACATCACCAGTCTTTTGGAAGAGAATTTAAACCAAGCTCCCATCTCCTTAATGATATTTGTGGTGGTAGGATGTTAAACTTTTACTCAATGAGAACTCAGCTGATATACAATGAAATTGATGACCACAGTCCTCACAAAAATATGTTTGACAAATCTGGTAAAAATTTGTTCGGTCTGGTAAAAACAGACACAGACGCAGACACATACACAGACTTCAAAACCAGGGATATAGCATAAGCTCTCTAATGAATGAATGCAGTGAAGTAGATATTTCTAAGAAAGAAAATTTCACTAAGAGCCGAAATAATTATCAGTGATGACTGTTTGTACAATATGAAGCATGCATTTCTCCACCTTTAATACATACTCGTAAATACTATAATCGACTGTGCAGGGATACAAAAAAAAAACTTTCTTTGAATTTTGACCTTGCCAAGCTTTCAAACAATTTCTGCTGTGTCATGCTTGTAATATAAAAGCAAATTTTTATTCAATAACTACTATGGTTGTGGAATTTGGGTCCACTTTATATAAATGTGACAGCCACTCAAAATGGAACAGTATAGTCAATTTAAAGGTATACAATTGGTTAAATGTGACATCACTGATTCAGGCTGTTGTTAAATTTATGCTGATTATACAGAGAAAAACTTTGAATCAATTCTGTGAGTCACTGTGACTTTAATCATAAAACAAAATTCTGGGGAATGCTGTGTTTCCCCTGTCCTGCAATGTAACAAAGAGCTGCCTATTAAATATACAATCTAAAGAGCTAAACCTGAAAAGTTAACAGTTTACACCACCTTCAAATTAGCAACCACACGACAAAACCAACAAAGTGGCATGTGCGCACTGCAAAGACTCAGCTCAGTCTGGGCATCCACCCTGTCTGATCAGAGTCTTAGCTGTCCGCATGAAGGCAGCTTAGACCTTTAGCTACCCTTTAAGCATAGAGCGAAGACTCTGATCAGACTGATTGATTGATTTGGTGCTTAACGTCCACGGTAAACAACTATGGTCATGTTGGGATGGTCAGTTAACTTAACCACACTATTCCTGGACAGGCTTAGACCTCCTAAGCCATTAACCAGTACTAAGTGCACATACTTTCGCCAGTAACTGACAACTGCCCTTCTTGAATCAGCGAAAGGAGAAACGAAAGTATTTGGCCAGACCGGGTTTCGAACCCAGGACCTCTGACTTATGAGTCCGGTGCCCTTCCGAGTGCGCTACGCGGCCCGGCTTTTGATCAGACTGGGCAGATGCCCAGGCTGATCTGAGTCTTTGCTGTGCTTACAAGCCACTTTGTTGGTTTTATCATATTGCGGCTCAAATGTCTTTCTGATAAAATGCATGCGAGACAAGTTTTAAAACCAAATTTAAAGCATTCATATTTAATTTTTTAACTCCATGACCTTGACTTTATCAACTTTATTCATAAAGCTCATAACCTAATCCCAATGAATATTTTGTGTGTTATTTTAAACTGTATTAACTTACTTGAATAAAGTAATACTCAAATTAATTGCCGGAGTTTCATATAAATTTCATCAGTTTTGCTGTCATCATTCTGCATGGTCTTTGGATTTTGTGTATTTTCCGGGATGCCTTTCAAATAAGCACAAAACCATTCAAATTTCACATACATGTACAAAACCATTCAAATTTCACATGCATGTGTAATCTGAATAGCACTGTGCATCTGTGAAAGGCATCCACATGATGTATGTGAAATTTAAATGGTTCTGAGCTTATGTGATAGGCATCCACATGATGTCTACATGTGAAATTTGAATGGTTCTGAGCTTATGTGAAAGGCATCCACAAGATGTATGTGAAATTTGAATGGTTCTGAGCTTATGTGAAAGGCATTCACTAGATGTATGTGAAATTTGAATGGTTCTGTGCTTAATTGAAAGGCATCCACAAGATGTATGTGAAATTTGAATGGTTCTGTGCTTATGTAAAAAGGGCATTCACACGTAGCAGGTACATGTGCAGCGTGGTATTTTTTCTAAAATTTTGAACAGCTTACTCCTCAGAAAAGACACTGAAACAAAAGGCCTAAGTGGGCTTAAGTAGCTTCCCTAGTAAGTAAGTAAGTAAGGAAGTAAAGTCTTTATTTTACGAGGGTGACAACATTTAGCAATACAACTAATCTTCCATGAGGCCCTCACTGAGCTCATAACTCCAGATACATAAGCTTATAGAAGCTGACATCTAAGGACGACCTTCAACACATGGCATATGGAACAAATATTTATGAAAGAAATCACCATAAACTTTTTATTTCGGCTTTAGCCGTATAACCTTACTATTGACCTACATTTTAAGTATTTCATTGGCCAATATAAATACACCTGGGATTTTGATGTAAGTAGGCTAAGTAGCTTACTTTCGCTTTCTCTTTCTACTTTCACTTGACTGTTGGCCTATAAACCGTGTCTTGATGAATCTCGATATTTTGGTCCAAATCGCTTTTTGCCAAAGAACAGACCCGAATCAAATTTCAACAGCATTTCCGAATCGAAACCCCAAGACCAACAACAAATATGCCTATTAACATGCACATCTGTACAACCTGATGAGCACATTCGATATCTTACATGTACCATTACAATACACAATAATGTCTTCTATTCAACCTAAGCCGATTATCTTTTTTAAAGATATTTCTAGTTTATAGGTACATGCAATGATCAAATTGCAACAGAGCTCTGGCTCAAGGGAGCTAAAAATGTTTTTATAGACATTTTTGTTTTTGTGAAAATGCATGCTAGAATTGCAAACAGTGTACAAGCAGACACTGAGAAGAATGCTCACAAGAGAGTAGTGAAGGAGCAGTCTGATTAGAGTCTACACTGGTTGCCTAAGCAATTTTGGCACAACCTGATCTTTCTGAACATTTACTTTTTTTATCATGCACACTTATGGTAGAACTACCTAAATCAAACCTGACATTTTGATTTACTTTTCATAGGGTCATTATTAAATATAAGTATCAAATAAATCTAGTCTTGTGTGGTCAAGTCACCAATAAATGTCATCTACATTAGAAATAAGACCCTGATCTTGATTTAATTTCTGTACACTGGAGATTCAATGACAATCACAATGCTGTTATATACTTACGGTGAGCCGGTACTCTTTTAGGGGAAGCAACTCTCTCATTTTGATTTTCCTTCAATATCACGGGTGGTAAACCTTGGAACTACAGTACTGGAAGCGGTCAGTGGCCAAATGCACCTAAATGTTGTCTGGGGTCACCAAAAAATCTTCAAATTATGACTTTTAGTGGCCCAAGTGATCTGGCAATAATAAATGCATTGGGTATTTAGCTAGTGGATAATTTGGGCCACTGAAAATTTGGCCTGCTAAACTTTAGGGCCACCACATTAATCTTGGGAGTGTCCAGCACTGAACTACCACGAAATTATGTAAACATAATTTTGTTCCCACACCACATAAAGGACATAACTACGTAGCTATAGATCTTCTACGAATTTTAAAAACTGTTTACACTTTCTAGTTCAGTGGTGGTAAGGTTTATTCACTGAATAAGGGATGTCACACCTGTATGATTTAGCATGCTATGCATGTGCAATCAGTGTACTGTTCAAAATCTCTTAACTGGCTAGTTGTGTGTAAATACAGGCTTAGAAGCCATCCTATGACTCCATAAAATGGAAGCACAGAAAAGGCCAAATTCTGAACTTCATGATTCGAATGCTAATACTCTGCTGCTGAAATATTTGAAACTGGTTTCTGAACTAAAACTAGATATTTGTGGAAACTGGACCTAAAAACAGCTATTCAGAAGACCTTGAATAAACGGCATATAAGCAATACAAGGTCTTGAGAAACAGTTTTCAAACTTTAAAAGAACTTGTTGACTGTCTTTCACCATGGCAGTTTAGGCTTTCCAGAACTGATGTTTATTAGTATATCTCTTTGCATGGACATAATTGGATTCTGATATCTTTCCCTCTTCATCTTATTCATTTTACTGTTTATCATGTACATACATATACTTGGGTTTTCACTCAAAGTGATATATAAACACAGGTGCGAATTTGGTCTTACAAGCAAATAAATGTTTCAAAATGATCTGTAAAACTTGCACCACCTCACTAAATATTGGGACAGGAATGTCTGAGCAAACACTGTAGACCAAGGCCAGACTGTTCAGGGATTGCAGTAGTATTTCCCATTCTGCCAGCACAGTTGTGCCAAATTGATGACAGTCAAATCAGTGAAGGTAAAAGCAAAGCAATTTTATTTTGGTTTACTTTGGCATCTGCTGCAGAGATGGCTCCTGTCAATATTAAAGCTGCCATGATAAGGTGTTATATCAGTAAGCAGTCAGCTGTAGCAGAATAAGTTTAAATTGTGCTAAAATGGGCAGTCAACCTTAGCAAAAAGTGGACTTGGCGGTTACGCATCAGACCTGTTCTTAAAATTTGTATAAGACCTATACAACATCATAAATCCAGTAAACAAAGGTTGGTGTCATTTTGAATTTTACAGGGGTGGTAACAAGCATCAATTGCAAATCCTGAAAGACGGGGGTCTGGTGGCTGCAAAGAATGACCTTGACCTCTTGTACTCATAACTGTTCATGACCTCATTAAGATGGCTGTATTTACCAATTTTTAGGCCTTAATCTTCAAAACTTTCCATGAAATCTTTTGTTCTAGCATTTTCCCATATTTGACCTTGCCGTAAAATGGTCAAGGTCAACCCAAGGTCATCATTTTGAACAATCTTGATAGTACTGGAGTAACCAATGCTTCATACCAAGTTTCAAGGCCATCCGTCAATTGGTCCTGGAGAACAAGATTTTTAAAGGCTTTTACCATATATGGGTGTGGCGGCCATGTTGGTCATGTGACCAGGACCCTTTGAACAAATTTTCATTCCCTCAACCCCTGGAGGCTCTATATGAAATCTGGTTACAATTGCCCAGTGGTTTTTGAGGAGATTGTTTGAAATTGCTTTTTTCAAAAATCAAATCTTTCTACCGGCACTGAGCATCGGAAAAAAAAGCTAGATTTCAAAAATGACAAATAATTCTCAGAATCAGAATTGTTTACTGGTGATACGTCCGAGGACAATCATTCACCAGGACCTGTGATCAGGGAAGCTAGTCCCTAGCCCTTACTAGAGAAGTAAACTTAGTGAGTCCTCTGCACACTTAGCAGCAGATATAAGGAAATCTTCCAGGGAGTTCCAATCTCTATTAGTCTGGGGGAGGAAACTGGACTTGTATATATCAGCCCCAGCTAATGGGGTTTGAAATGTCAGGGAATGATGATTCCTAGTATGCCTGCTTGGAGGAACAAGGTCATTTATGGGTATACTGGCTGCACCCTTCAGACCTTTGTAAAGTAATTAGGAGGCTACTATCTTTCCTCAGGTGAGCAAATCCAACCCATTTGAGGCTCTTGTGGAGAATAAATCCCGCTCATTTGAGGCTCTTGTGCCAGCTCTCTGTTGTTCATCTCTAAAATAAAGTTACTGCTTCTTTTTTTCATGAGTTCATAAAAAAAACACACAAAAAAATGTCAAACTTATTAGCAAGTAATTTTAATACTGCCCTAGTTATTGGCTATTGCCCATCTGTCTAGGTTAACTGGGACAATTTCTGTGGCTTCATTTATATTGTTGACTCATGGTCGCTTGCACACTACTGTACATCAAAGAAATTTCCGAATGTGGGGTCAGAAGAAAATGAGTTGAAAGAAAACAATAATGGTTTTGATTATTTATTTGAATTTTGATGTTTACTTTAGCTGGAAATTTTGTTAAAGCGGGATAGAATGGCTGCAACTTGGCCCGTGCTTCTGATGTTGAGCTTATCGGCATTAAAAAGCGCAAATACTATTGGCAGCATGCCTGACTAGTTTCGTCCAATACAGGGGCGGATCCAGGAATTTTCGATAGGGGGTTCAAATTAGCTGAGGGGGTAGATTTATAAAGTTTGACCAAATTTTCCTGAAATTCCCCATGAAAATAAGATAATTTCGGCCAAGAAGGGGGTTCGTTTGACCCCCCCCCCCCCCCCCCCCCCCCCCCGAAACCCCTCTGGATCCGCCACTGCAATAGTATGGACTTCATCAGAGGATTTACAGCCTGCTTAGGCGGTCTGCTCAGTATTTATAGCAGTGTACCGGCGCCAATTGTGACATCACCACCGGCCCTCGGGGGGCGAGGGGGGGGGAGCGGTTTTGTTTGCTGTATCAAGTGAGCGGCGCTGAGGAACCAGTGTGAAGATCACACCGGCCCTTGGGGGCCATCGACGTGAATTACCGCCATATTGCCATTGTTACCTGACAAAATCACGTCCAAGTGTTGTCTTGAGAACCAGCGACATATGCGCCAGGGCTCTCACACCCATTTTGGGAATGGGGCCGGGGCCTTTAGAATTGGGAAAAATAGCGTCATTTTGTCTAAAATTGGGAAATTTACTTTGTTTTATGTGTGAAGTTTTCACAGTGTGAGACAAACACAACTTACATAATAACATATGGTATTGTTGTATTTTCAGAGGAATCCAGTCAATAAGCAGACATAGCAGATAGTGAATCATAATAAATTTTATCAAATAGTTGGAATATTAGATATTAACAAAACTATCTGTGTGTGTTGAGTTATTCTTTCTTTCCTTTGAACTGGCAACTACTCTCAAATTGGAGACAAGACTGGGACCTAGAAAAAAAGTGTTACAATATGACAAGGGTATAAGACTCTAGGTAGTGTGAACTAAGTAAGCATAATTCAATTAGACTTAAAACTTAGAATTTATCCATTGTACATGTAAGCTGTGGTAAGTATGCATATCATCATTCACTGATCATTTTTATGCAATTTCTAGAACAATTTGGATGTTTAATTTTTATTCAATATTTTTGTTGCAAAATATGACGATTGTACTTAGAAAAATATCCCTCTTCCTTCAGATTGAATTCCCTATATCCCTGAAAACAATATATCAGAGGTCAACAAATATACTCTCAGACACCTCAGTAGCCCTGGTTAGGTTGCTGTTACTATGGAACAGGAATCTTTTCTACTGTCATGACTGGCTATGTAGAACAAAGTGCAACAGTTATGTGAAGTTGAGAGAAACTGGACAAGTCACAATGTAGAACATGACAAAACTTTCAGTCCTGCCAGTACAAAACATCCACAGTATGTCACTATCACTATACCTACTCTTGGATGTCCTGGTAATCATGTTTATGATTTTGGATATGGCCGAAAATGTCTGTGGAAATCGATTCAAGTACGAAACTCAAAAACAGCCAAATCATCCACCATGGGTGAAAACTCCGATCAAATTTTATCATTGGAAGGCTTTAAATAAAAGAATAAGTCAAAATTTTGTTCACCACAACAATATTGGCCCTTGAAGCAAAGAAAATATTAACATATTGAAGCCAAAATCGCTAGGCTATTTGCCCTCTAATGCAAGGGAAGTAACTCTAACAGTACAAGATAAAACCCAGTACCGATTTCCAGTCACAAAACACGTTGATCGTGATTGAAAATGTAATCGCTTCCTTATTTTTAAAGTTATAAATTGTGTTAACACTTTTAGATTTAGGTGTTTTTTGCATTGATACAACTGCAGTATTCTTGGACTAAACAGGCTTAGTCAGATTGGGAATTTTTCATCTGAAATTGGGAAAAAAACATACTTATTGGCATTGGGAATGGGGCCGAATTTCGGCCCCAGATTTTGGTGATCAAGAGCCCTGTGCGCTGCCATTATTGTCCGTTTCAGAGTGATACTCGTCGGCAGTAACTTGTGGCTTAGTTTTTGACAAAATTGTCATAATTGTGAGCGGTAGTTAAGTAACACCCTCTCACCTGTGGTTTCATGCAGACCTATTTTCGACCTGTCTTATCACGCCAATTTGCAATATTCACCTACAAATGTAGGTATAGGACTTCTCAAGCTTTTTTACTCAGAGAAACATGTCACCACAATGAAAGTATTAAGCGTTTCTATCGGTCGTATGAGAATGGTTCAGAACAATAGTTGGAGTAAGACAAGGATGTCTTCTGTCACCCACCCTCTTCAACATTTTTCTCCGACGGATCATGTCTGATGCACTGGAAGAACACGACGGAAAGGTTAGCATAGGCGGCAGAAGTATTACCAACCTGCGGTTTGTTGATGACATAGATGCTCTTGCTGAGGAAGAGCAGGAACTAGAAGCTGTAGTTGAAAGTCTAGACCAGACCTGCACAAGGTATAAGATGGAGATCAGTGCTGAGAAGACAAAACTGATGACAAACAGCGCAGATGGCATCCAGAGGGAGATCAAGGTAAAGGGGGAGAAGCTGGGTACTGTAAGCAGCTTCAAATACCTTGGAGCAGTTGTCTCAGATGGCTCAAAACAGGAGGTTCTCTCAAGGATAGCACAAGCCACTTCAGCTCTTGCCAAGCTGAAACCAATTTGGAGAGATAACAACATATCTCTTGGATCAAAGGTGACACTTATGCGCTCCCTTGTCATTTCCATATTTCTGTATGCCTGTGAATCATGGACCTTGACAGCAGAGTTGGAGAAAAGAACGTAGGCCTTTGAGATGAGATGCCAGGGCTTCCGTTAACGGGCGTATGGCCGTATATTACGCCCAGGATTTGACCCGTACGTCGAGAAATGGGACCTCTGGCGTCTGGCATACGCCCGATAATTGTCACATACGGCCGTTTGATCTTGTCCCGACGTATGAAATATCGCCACTGTCTTTAAAATTCTAACACGTGTCATAATCAATCGGATTAACGCAGGTGTCAGCCAGACGAAAAGACCGCCTACGGGCCAATCGAGATTGTCCGTATGGAGCACTGAACCAGGTAAAATATATGTCGGACCGCCTACCTGTCAAAAAGATTATCAAAATAACGCCCACTCGTAGATACAACCTCTTACGGCAGTCTGCAAAACAACTTATCAAATCACGATGACTGAGCTTTTGGATGATTTTTACGATCGCGAGAATGTAACTGCCCTGTATGTGTAAGGCGTATTCTGACTTCAAAAGTTTGTGAATGTATCCATACGAATACTGAAGCATGTATCCAAAGTTTTTAAGAACACAAAATTCATATTAACGCTTGCCCTTACGACGAAGGTCTTGTCTTGATTCATACTGTCGTCAATGGAGTTTTTAGGAATACGAACCTCTTCCGCAAAAAGTGTTGATTCAAAGCGAAGATACACTGTTAATATTATTAGTCGCTATTTCCGACGTGTTATGGTTGTACGCTCTGGTACTATACATTGTTTTGATTAATGGTACTATTGAAATACGAATACTGAAACGTCCATTTCGCCGATTTCCTAGTTGTATCGTCAAAAGGTCATGCAACCCAGTGCGAAAATAATGCCGTACAGTGTGCACAGAAATAGCGCATTCTGATCAAGATCTACGCGATTATATATACGGTAGCGTTGATATACAATTACCTGCACGTTTATGGGTCAAGCACGTTTTCTCTTTGATGTAAAGATCAAAGACGCCGCTGCTAGTATATACGCGTGCCGTACGCAGTGCCATACCGTGAGACAGGTACCTCAGTACACATACCGATAACTAACAATCGTATCAGCCAGCGCAACTAAGCAGTCAGACCGGTCTTTCTTGTTCGCATCTAACATGAATAATAATGAACATCGACCTAGGGACAACCGAGTTCTTCGGTGGAAGCGTGTCATTATACGTTCCGTACGTCACCGTATTTCCGACGCGGCCCATTTGGCGGCAATGAAAGGGAATATTATGCAATAGCAGACAGTGCAACGGCGAGTCTTCAGAGGACTTGCTCACAAACTAACAGGAATGACTCTGATTAGACTGCGTTCCGTAAGTCACCGTGTTTCCGACGCGCCCCATTTGGCGGCAATGAAAGGGAATATTATGCAATAGCAGACAGTGCAACAGTGAGCCTTCAGAGGACTTGCGTATTGTACACAAACAAACAGGAATGACACTGATTAGACTGCACAAATGCTCAGGCTTCCTTTCGAAGAACTAAAAGTTCACTACAGTATGGGAGAGGGAGAGAGGGACGTGTAGGGGGGTGGGGGGGGGGGGGGGGGGGGGGGGGTCACGGGGGTGGAGGTAAAAATAACCAGGCATTAGTCATTCCTAAAAACTTCGGACTTCCAAAAAATTTTCTCTCAATACGTCCAAATCTGACACCATGGAAGTCTGGACTTCCTTCCAAATTTTGAAAGTTAGTGGAAGCCCTGAGATGCTACCGAAGGTTACTGAACATTTCGTACAAGGACCATATAACCAATGAGGAGGTTCGCAGGAAGATCCAAGCAGCCATTGCAGAATACATGTATGATGAACTCCAGACGCTGGTCAAGAAACGGAAACTAAGATGGTTTGGCCATGTCTCAAGGTCTTCTGGTTTAGCAAAGACAATTCTTCAGGGCACAGTGAAAGGAAAAAGAAGAAGAGGTAGACAGAAGAAGAGGTGGGAAGACAATATCAAGGAGTGGACTGGAATGGATTTTGCCAGCTCAACTAGGGCAGCTGAAGACAGGACAAGGTGGAAAGGGATTGTTTTGAAGTCAGCTGTGGTGCCCCAACAACCTAGTAAGGTTATGGGATAGAATAGAATAGAATAGATCGGTCGCATATTCTCGCGGTAAATTGGAGTGGAAATCAAGAAGTTAAAACCTGAATTCTACAAGCTGCCAACCTACTTGCGAAATGGATTACCCACGACAGAAAAAAAATGAAACTGGTGTAGCTGAAAGATACTGACCAACCTGCTCTGTGTGTTTTGGCTCTGAGACAGATTTTTTTTCCAATTACTAGTCAAGTCCATTGTTAGTTTGCAATTAACTAATTACACAATGGTTGACAGTATGCATGGCATGGTGTTAAATAGGAAAGTGTGACCCAATATTTTGAGTGCATGCAAGATCAAACAACTGTTTGATGTAGCCGCGAGAAGATTCAATTGCTCAAGGATCCAGTTTTGTCCAGGAAATAATTGACAGGTGTCAAAAGCGTGATACTAACGGTAAACTTTGATTGAAGGAGAGGGAAATATATGACTTGTCTTTTGAATCTGGGCTTACGCTGATCATTTTTGGAAGCCTGAGGACGCCTTTGATGTCTGTTTTTGGCTTACAATGGAAAGTTTTGGCCGTAAATACGGGTTACTAGAATTACCCGAATCTACCATATTACCGGAATACACCAAATTTCAAAAAGAAATTTAAATATTGCCAGGAATAAATGAAATAAGAACCATTTCCATCTAAGTATTAGCTTTTTATAGGTAGTGACAATAAATGGACCAACGTACGGGTATTAGATAGGACTGTGCAGATTGCAAGCTGGTTTTGGTCTTTGTAGGGGTCAGTCACTTGCCAGCATTTACATGCAGCAAATATTAAATGACATATTTTAGATAAAATCATTTATTTTATATTTCATATTTTGGTCAAAGTTTATTTCTGTAAACAAAAATGTGCATTCTGGTATATTCCGGTAATTAAGTGTATTTTGGTATTTCTAGTAACCGCGTAAATACGTCAAAAACTTCTATTAGTGCAAGCACTGCCGGAACACCATCTGAAGTCCTCCTCGAATGTTAAGATGACATGGAAGATAGATAGATGTTTCTTCAGTGAGGCACTAGTAGTGGTATTTATAGCGAGCCCGAAGGGCCCGCTTGCCCGAAGGGCGAGCTCTTATGGTAGGACATTAGTCAAAAGAAAATGTAGATGATGTTGCATATGTTGCTTCAGAAAACCATCGTTCGGTTTCTCGACCGGAATTTACCTCCATATGGGGGCTGCCATTATGAATAAACCAGAGCTGAGGAAATACCAAAATTTTCTACTTGTCCATGGACAAGTAAATAGACAAAATTAACTTGTCCTTACAAATATTTACTAGCCCAGAAAAAAGGTACACATGAAATAAGGGAAGAATAATAGATAATGAATAGAGGAAGAGTTGAATTTGATGATAGTTTTAGCTAATTGTTATAGTTTATCACGAAAACATATGTTGTGGGCACCTGTTAGAATTGCCTCAACGAGGCAATTCTAACAGGAACCCACAACATATATTTTCATGACAAAATATGAAAATATCTCAGAATTATCCTGAAATACTTGCACTTCCACTGATGACACTTTTAGTAATCGTCCCAGGGCAAGTAAACTGAAATTTCTTACTTGTCCAGAGTGTAACGGGACAAGTAGGACAAGTCGGGCATAGTATTTCCACAGCCCTGAATAAACAGGAAGTTTGATCGATTTCATGGTTGCTATTCTCCGTAGACACAAAGATAAACACATTCTTATTCACAAAACCTGATATGTGTATGTAAATAATTTTAACGTTCGACCGGATGTTGAAAAATAAGCCGTGATGCAATCGTAATACTTCGGTCAATTCCATAGGCGAGGATGTCCGATTGCTGCGACGTTGACGGGTTACCGTAAAAAAAATCCTGCATCGACATAGAACAGAATAGAATATACAGCCCTTCATTAGGGCTACAGCCATGCTCGCCAATAGGCAGTGCCTATTTTCATATTACCCATTCATTGCAAGGTCCGAACACGCTTCCTTAATGTCATTTGCAGGGATGACATTCTCCAGTTTTGCAGGATAAACCTCCTTGTAGCCTTTTTTTTTTTTTTTTTTTTTTTTTTTTCCTTTTTCCATTTACGCCTTAACCCCAGAAGGGGACACAGACTGTGTACTTTTGTACACTAAGGCCATGTAACTACAGAAGGGATCTTTAATCTCACAGGTAGAGGTGCAACGATTCACTTCGATGCATCGAAAATCCGGTTCACAAGGGCCGATTCGATTCCGATAACAACTCCACTAATTTCGATTCGATTCACAATCCCCCGCATGGGCCCTCAATTAAAACGGAAGTCCGTGTTTTAGACCCGCTCTTAATATTATAACGCTGTTTATAACGTAATGTACGATTGGTCAGTAATAATTAGGTCATCCAATCAATACGGGTGTTTCGTTTCCTTATCAGTAGGGTTATCAAAATGGCATCTAACGATGACTCGCAGAAACCTATGCTCAAAGATACACCCCTAAGATAAATAGAAGTGTACATATAACAAAATAAAGTGATAAACATGATGAATTAAGGTAGCATAAAATCAATAATGAATCGAATCGAATTAATCGAATCGAGGTGTCTGAAATCGAAATCGAATCGGTCGTTGGGTGAATCGTTGCAGCTCTACTCACAGGGGATGTCTCTCCCTGCACAGAGAGCCTCCAGTTAATGTCCCAATCCGAAGGTCAGCACACATACACCGGCTCATGTACTGCCTAACCACTAATTTGAGTGAAGATGTTGTTCAAGTATACATATTGGTAGACTTCAGTTTCTGACCAAATGGGCCTACTGATCCCACTACGGTCTACGTCAGGCTCCGATCACGAAAACTAATGACTTTTATAACTGACGTCAAAAAAAAACCTAAAAAGGTTTTTGCGGATCAAATCTATATACTAGGCAGATAACAGTTTGACATTTATTAGAAACAACCGACCTAAATAGTTGTAGTTCAGGGGAAACTATCTGTAATAAGCAAATTATGGTCCTCCTTTTCTATTCTCGCGCTTCGTACTGTGTACACCAAAAATGATGACGTCAATGGTGTCTGTCTGCATGAACATCGTGCCATCCAATTTTCAGCATAAAGTGAAAAGAATAGGGTTATAAATAAAATACTGTTTTTTTTTATTTTTAAATGTAAACCATGCATTAGATAAGAGCCCTGTCAAACAAATGTGCCCCCCTCTCTCTCTCTCTCTCTCTCTCTCTCTCTCTCTGACTGTCTGTCTGTCTGTCCATCCGCCTGTCCATCCACCAACCACCACACATTCATGCATGCATCAATCCATGCATCCATCTATCCATCCGTTCACAGCTTGTCATGAAACATTCTGAAACTGTGCAGACTTTTTTTTCATGGGCTGCGGACGTGCATGTGACAGAGGGGTTATGGTCGATTTTTTTTTAACCTTTGCGAACTTAGCCTTTTATTGCCATTAGAAGACTATTCAGAAGACATATTGAGTAGGTACCTTGTGTGTGCAACTCCTCCTACAGTTTTTCTTGTATCATTATGGAACTTCACAGACTTCTTCTTTCATTGTCTGTAGATGTGCATGTGGCTTACAAGTTATGGCCGCATAATTTTTCATTTCTATTCTTTTTTTCTTTTCCACTTGATAATTCACTCATTTTTCGCCATCAGAAGACCTATCGAGAAGGTTCCTTACGTGCGCAACTCCTGCAGTATTCAGGAATCATTTTTAAACTTTGCAGACTTCTTTCAGGTGGTCTCTAGATGTACATGTGACTTAAAGATTACAGTCTGATAAATTTTATCACTTTTTTGCATTTGAATTTAGTATTTTTTTTTCAGGCTGTAATGCTAACAAAATGTGTAGACAGTGGGTAGCTTGTGTACTAGTCATTTTGAATTTTCAGGTGTTTTTTTACATGGTTCGAGGATTTGCATGTAATTTCTTATAGAACCTCGATATGATTTTTTGTTGTTTTATGTGCATTTCGAAATAATAATTTTCGAAACTCAAATATTAACAACGTATTAATGACAATGGGTGTTTTATGTGCGTATTTCCTCAAAGAATTTTGTAGCAATCATGCAGTTGTATTTTATTTTGCCCAAAAATTTGCATGTGGATTTCGTAGAATCTCCAGATGAAGTTATATTACGTTTCTGCATTTTTGAACTTAGTCATTTTTTTTGCCTCAGATACTATTAAAGGTCATAGGCAGTAGGTACCTTGTGTGCAACTCCTTATACTGTGGTATATTGTACAATTTGTGTTTGTGCTCCCGCCTACGCACCCCTCCCCCTATTTTTGCAAAGGGCAGGGGACATAAATTCATCGAATTTGTTTGTTTATATCATAGAATTCCAGAGCTCAAGATAAAATGGAGAATTATAGATAACTCAGAGGTATTTTTCTTATTTCTCACCGAAACATATATTGTTGCCCCGCACTAGAACCGTCTCGGTGAGACGGTTCTAATGAGGGGCACAACATATGTTTTTATGGCGATATATGGAACATTATTCCTAAATTTTCTGTGTTACTCCTTCTTATTTATAGCTCTGGCCTCCTGTGTGGAACCTTCTCTAAGGCGTTTGCGAAAATCACAATGATCATATCTGTGTGTCTTTGTCCAGGGTTCTTTTGCTTCAGATTTCCAGTGGGGTTGTTTGGCAGGCCAGGGATCTCCACCTGTCAGACGGCCCGTTGTATCTGTTGAGTCCTCGTCTTTGCTTCTTCATGGTGTTGAAATTTGATTTATGTGTTTACCGTGATTGACGAGTTAGAGGGTTATCATGCGAACCGAACAACCAACTAAATGTTTTGTACCACTTCAGAAACTAAGGGTGAGGTTGGGCCTGTAAAATCGATTTAAGCCCCCCAGTAATTCATTACTGACCGTTCCAAGGCGGTAGTTCTGTTGTGGTTCTCTGTTGCCTGTTTTTGATGTCAGAGTTTCTGTGATGTTTTACCTTATGTATGTTCTTATTATTTTTGGTTCGGTTTGGGTTGCTGAGTGGCCACCTTTCGGGAACAAGCTGCTCACTCGGTTGGCCATATGTTCTCTGTATCTTTATTATTTGTAATCTTAGTTGTTTCCAACTATGGTTTGAGGGCTGGATTTGGATTTTGATTGTTTCAGTTCCTGGTCTTTGCATACTTTTTACTTTTACTGCACCATTAGGTTACTTGCAATATCGTGAACAAACAGGACAGCTGGGTACCGCAAGGTCTTTCATGCTGTCAGTCAACAAGAATGCTTTCTAATTTTTATTTTTTCAATCGTTGCAGCTGGTGTTATGCAGTGTGACGTCCATGAAACGTCTCTCCATACATCAACATAGTGCAGTTTATATTTTACTTTAGGTCCTTTGAAATCAGTTGGAATATTCCGAGAAATCGGAATAAAAATGGTTTAGACTTATATTCTAGACAGCTTTTTTATCCGTCTGAACCTCTAGTCTTTGAATCGATTGCGTATTTGAAATTTACAAAGTTACAATACGTCCCCCACCCCAGTTTTCGTTGCCGGACAATTACAGGGTCACTGATGGGGCTTTATTAGCCGAAATTACTACTTTCTTTCTTATGAATGTTTCATTGCTCTTGAAGGAACTCCTGTATTAGTTTTATTTCTAAGGCTCTATGCTCATTTATTTTACTGACGATTATTTGCTCAAGGGTCTTGCAACAGACGCAGATCTACAATTAGCAACGTTATACATTACCATTTTTAAACAAATGCACGTCACATTTGCTCGGCATTTGAGGATACCCAATCTGAAGTTATTTAAGCTTTCAATTCTACTTCTCTGTATCTGGATGGCCTAGATCAGATTAAACAAATTTTATTGCCTTTATATACAATGAGATTGAGCTATAAGTTATCACAACATTAGTTACCCCCCCCCCCCCCCCCCCCCCCCCCGCCCCACCTCTACAATATCAAACACAGCAAGACATGGAAAGAAACAAACACATTATACAATTTCTAAATGTGGAATAATGGAATTATCAAAAGTATCAATAAACTTGCATCAACACAACGGCAAAAACATCGTCGTCCCAGTGTCGATAGAACTTTTTAAGGATCGACACTAAGACGAAAATGCAGAAACGTTATGAATGCACCTAAAATGTATATGTCAAGGAGATACCAACAAAGAAAAAGGAGAGACAAAAAGAAGTAAAGAGGGGGGAAATGACTGAAGGAAAAGACTGCAGGAAAGAAGGAGCTGCGAACCACCATCCTGTCCTCTTACCACTTACACCGTCGCGTATGGTTGGCTATAAAAACCTCTTTGTATTTTAACATACCTTTGGACAGCATGAAAAAGATGAAAATTTTCTGGGCGACCTACTGAATATTGACAAAATCTTCTTTGATAGCATGGTAAATCAAATTAATGCTTCTGAAATTTCAGTTGAATAAGGCCAGCGTCTCAGGTTTTAGATTTTTATTTATTTATATTGGATGGTTTTGTTACGACTAAAATTTACGATAAAGAGATGATTCTGATTTTGATATTGTTCATTTTCCATTTTTAGAGTGAGTCCTTGGTTGGCGCCTGGCATCCGTTCCGGGACTTCTTGGGTCGGGCCCAGTGCAGTTTAACTGGTAGGTTTCTTCTGCTCCGGAGTTTCAGTGTTGATATTTCTGTGAGTCCTCATGTTTGTTTTAACTTGGTTTTAATTTTGATTTCTTTGTTTCTGAGATATTACACTTGTGATCTAGGAATCTTCCATGCAAACCGCACAACTAAGTTTCCAGTGAACCAAAGCAGAACCAAGGGCAAAATTTGTCGACCACGGCGGTCCCGACCCAAGACGTCCCGGAACGGGTGTCAGGCGCTCCTCAAGAATAACTCCTAAGGAATACCAGTCAAGCTCTCAGTTTCATAATTAACCCAAAAGTGAGAATCCCGATTTGGAACCTCCCCCCCCCCCCAGTAATTCATTACTGACCGTTCCAAGGCGGTAGTTCTGTTGTGGTTCTCTGTTGCCTGTTTTTGGTGTCAGAGTTTCTGTGATGTTTTACCTTATGTATGTTCTTATTATTTTTGGTTCGGTTTGGGTTGCTGAGTGGCCACCTTTTGGGAACAAGCTGCTCACTCAGTTGGCCATATGTTCTCTGTATCTTGATTATTTGTAATCTTAGTTGTTTCCAACTATGGTTTGAGGGCTGGATTTGGATTTTGATTGTTTCAGTTCCTGGTCTTTGCATACTTTTTACTTCCTAGAAAACTAACACACGAGGGTCCTACACCATACATGCAGACTCCGGGACCGGACGTACCAGCGCCTTTTTATGCTACTCAGTCTTTGAATCGACAGCCCTATTAAAATTAAAAAATTACAGTACGTTTTTCTCTCGCTTACATCACCAGATTATGTCTGGGGCACTGATGAGGCTTGAGTAGCCGAAACTTCGAAGTTTGGTCCATATTCCCTCTTTTTAAATATGTTTTTTGCTCTTGACGAAACTCTTTTAGGTTTTAAGTGTAAATTGTTTCCTTAAAGACAAATATTCTTGTATATTTGGTCTCATAATCCTATTATGCAACAGTCCAGTGACACTGCAGTTTCATCAAAGGAAATACCCCGTCTCACATAGGTAATGACATAACAGGGTCATAAACCAATAAAGACTGAGGGTGTGTTCTATATAGTACAGAATATTTGTCTTTAACGCCTCTTAGCCGTGTATAGAGATTTCTTCAAAAGAAGGCCAAGTTTTACGTTTGCTTTTGTACAAACATTTCTAACGTAACGTCATTTGATGTACGTAGCATAATCAAGCTGGACATAAAAGATAATATGAAAAGAGATCAAACGTATTCTAAAAAAATTATGATAGAAAAAATGATCGAAAATGGCCGAGGCTCAAATTCTGTTTAAAAGAAACGCCAACATTACAGAGCCTGTAATCAAAGCCTTAACAACACGAAAAGCCATTGTTTTGCTTGACAGAGAAGATTATACAGACAGCGTTCCTCTTCATTAAAAAGGTGTATATCTTAATGCATTCTATTCTATTCTATCCCATAACCTTACTAGGTTGTTGGGGTACCACAAATTACTTTGAAACAAATCCTTTCCACCTTGTCCCGTTTTCAGCTGCCCTAGTTGAGCTGGAAAAGTCCATTCCTGTCAACTCTTTAATACTGTCTTCCCACCTCTTCTTCTGGCTACCTCCTTTTCTTTTCCCTTTCACTGTGCCCTGTAGAATCGTCTTTGCTAAACCAGAAGACCTTGAGACATGGCCAAACCACCTTAGTTTCCGTTTCTTGACCAGGGTCAGGAGTTTATCATACTCTCCAATAGCTGTTTGGATCTTTCTGCGAAGCTCCTCATTAGTTATATGGTCCTTGCACGATATGTTCTGTAATCTCCGGTAGCATCTCAACTCAAAGGCCTGCGTTTTTTTTCTCTAACTCTACTGTCCACGATTCATAGGCTTACAGAAATATGGAAATGACAAGGGAACTCATAAGTTTAACCTTTAACACAAGAGATATATTGTAATCTCTCCCAATTGGCTTCAGCTTTGAGTTAATGCATTAATCTAGTTAAATATGAAAATGTTCTTGTGCCTCTGTTGTGCATGACCTAACCTAACTGAACTGTGACTCCTTGGCTAAATTAACATTTGCATAAATTAGCCTAACTTGCACATGATTCTTACGGACCTAATATTTGCTTGATCTAGCGTAACGAACATGTAAATCCTTCCCTACCGTAAGATTTGCCTGACATAGCCTAACGAATCCACAAATCCTTTGCCTTACTTAATCTAACATTTGCCTGACTAAGCCGTGATTCCTGGAAACCAGATGTCTATCTCAGTTAGTTGGGGGAAGTGTTTGAATGAGCAATTTATCCTGTGCGGACTGGTCTTCTATTTATTTTATTGTCTTTCTGTCCCGATCCGTATCAACACATCTTGTGATATGAACCTGTGTCAGTCAACTCACTTTCACTATATCTGCTTTGCTTGGGGTATATTCGTCCGTGTGTCATTCTGCTGTCTGTTCATGTGTCGGTCTGCCGGCTGTCAGTCCCCCTTGCGTCTGTCCGTCTGACCTGAAGTGAGTGGACTGGACTTGCACTGGGGGCAAGCAGTCAAGGATGTCTCCAAAAAAAAAAATACATCGCGGATATAAAATCAAACTCTGTTAGTGACCGTCGTTCCCTAGTCCCTACCCAAGTCCAGTCTACTACAATAGTAAAGCTGAAAGCAAGGCAGTTTTGAGGTCTACAGGAGGATTCGACACCACACCCCTCAAGTTGGCCATAAGAATTTTCGTTGGTTGCATGAGTATGTTTATCACATGATTTATATTCTAAAAGAAAAGACTTTTTTGTCATGTTTGAGAGCAATGAACATTCAACGCATAATTGATATTAACAAGAGCAGATATCATTGAGATAGGCAGTGAATTCCCAGTAAGAGCAACTCTACAGGTATGGAAGGATAGATGACTTGTGGTTTTATATCCTTTTCAACAACATTTCATTCAAACGTTCAAATCGGGACAATGGGAGTGTGATAATGTTGGACTCTGTAAAATGAAGTGCTGTTGTACTTACGAATTAGCTCTACTGGGAGAAACTACTGTGCAGTTGTATTCATACGTTTAGCTATCGTGTTGGAGAGTAGCTGTATTCGGAGCATGACATGTTTCTTTAGGCATGAAGCCACCCTGGATTTGGTAATCCTTAATCACAGAGACAGTAAAGACTGAGTGCCACAGACACGTTGAATGTTATTTTTTAGTTACTCAAGCGTCTGTTGGTTCTCTCTGATGGTTCGTCTTTTGGTTCCCACCTCTGAGACTGGAGTCGTGACTTTCTTTTGAGTTCGTTTTGAGTAGTACTGGAACCTATGTGCGGCAAAGCATGTGCAAATACGTTTAAACTGTATAGCTAACTCTAGAGTTGTGTGCCATGAACCATATTGCCCGAATACAGATATATCGAATTCCAGACAGTCTGGCACCGCTTCTGTGACGCGGTTTCTGACGAAGAACTTCACTGTTTGACAAAATTAGCATCTGCAGTATCTCGTGTTTTACTTGCCCACGAGTGCTGACACGTTGAGAAAATACAACACTTGGAATATAGCAGCTTATCTTGGTTCACGTTCACGTTGTTTGCAATGTAATGTAAGCTGGTCAAAATTTGCAGAGGCTATATCTGAATGGTTTACGATAAGTAGTTGTATCTATATAATATGCACAGAGCATTCACAGTAGCACAGCATGTGACATTAAAATTACGGCATTTTGTTTTTATTCAAATAATATTTTTGGCTGACAGAAAAAAATGTCACTCTCTCCATATCGCCCTGTATGTTAAGGAAATGAAATAATTATAATCCAGGTTCTTTTTGACTCCGCAGCCATTGCTTCGCCCTTGGGCTCAAACGGTAATCATCCTTGTCACGGCACCAATGTAGTAGGAGGAGAAAAATCTGTAAAGAAAATTTCGTCGAGCGCCCCAACTGGGGATCGATCTCATGACCTCAAGATTATAAATCCAGCACACAACCACTAGGCTTAAACGTCCGGACCAGTTAGACTGGTCAGTTATACACTCTATATACCTATAAACATACATGTATTTACACATCACTCAGTGGCCGTACTACTACAATGTAAAGACTCCAACTTGTCAGTTGCGCTTATCTTGGACTGTACAGCTGTAGTTTTCCCATATTGGTAACTCTGCCCCCACGCCCTTTGTTTTCTGCAGTATTGGCAGCAAATATTGGTACCATTATATTTCTTACATAGTCGACGTCAGATTAGGCTCTGCAACCTCTGTTGACGCACCTGAATAGGTGTTCTAATCCTCTCGCCCAGGGTGTAACACCAAGGATTAAATTTGTATGGGTGCCCGTACCATGAACTATTTAGCCGACTCTTGAAACTGTTCAGACAGGGTGCCATTACTACATATTCTGGAAGAATTAGGGACATAACGGACCACGGACAAAACGGACCACGGACATAACGGACCACGCTTGGGACAAAACGGACCACGTTCAGGACGAAACGGACCACGTTCAGGACAAAACGGACCACGTTAACGGTCCAAACGGACCACGTTCAGACCTTCCGTTAATTTTGAGAAAGCATGTTTTATTTTAGTTGCAACACTAATAATGAAATTTGCATGCTTTAAAGATAAAGATCTTACCATTAAATTAATTAGATAGTTGCGACAACCAAAGATAGTTGAGATCATGAACAGTAGTCAAATAATTGTGACCATTTAACATTGTCTTTGGTAATTATATACTCCATAATCTTTTAACTGACACCAATTCATGGTCTGGTTTGTCTTCTAGCGTGGTCCGTCTGGTCCTGAAACGTGGTCCGTTTTGTCCTGAAACGTGGTCCGTTTTGTCCTAACCGTGGTCCGTTTTGTCTGGTCCGTTTTGTCCATGGTCCGTTTTGTCCGAGTACCTTCTGGAAGGTCATTCCAAGTTTGGACAATCCTAAAGAAGTGACTTCTCAATTTTAACCTTGATCTTTTTTATGTATTTTCATTGGTACCAATGGTAGAGCCAGTGGTGCCAATGGTGAAACACTGAACGGCATTGGCATGCTAATGATGACATTATCGGAACCCGAACGCCCCCGTCGTTTGCAGTATTGGCAGCCAGTGGTCGGCAATATTAGTACCAGTGGTAGAGCCAACAGAACAGCATTGTCTTGCCAATAGTGACATTGGTAGAACCTCGAAGGCACTCGTTGTCTGCAATGTTGGCCACCAATGGTTGGCAATATTGGTACCATTGGTAACAATGGTAGAGCCAGTGGTGCCAATGGTGAAACTCTGAACAGCATTGGCATGCCAATGGTGACATTGGCAGAACCCCGAACGCACCCAAATTCAGCGGAGATTACACGGTAGATAAGCGAATAGTATAATTTCCGGTCGACCTCCAAAATGGCTACTTTCAGATGCACAGGGCATTTGGTGAGATGATATTCATTGAAATAACCCTCACTTTGACAAGCATAACGTGAACACACTATTTATTCGATGAAGTATAAAAAGTGTCACAACCTCAAATGCGTTTGGAAGAATATCCCTCATTGTATACTTCAGCAGCGTGCAATAAGTTGGGCTGGCGCTTCCAGTCCGTGTCCAAGGACAAACCGTAAAATCAAAACTTACTGAATATTTTCTCATGAAAGGAAATATATCATTTTTCCCCTACATGGACTTTGAGTTCTGATGGATTGCAAGCTGACTATGTCATTCATTCCTCAATCCACGGCCTCATCGTCTGAGGTGGTCTCAACTGTACTGCTGGCCTCGTGTGTAAGTGTATTTCCACAAATATAACTAGACTCAACTGTAGTTTGGAGATACAATATATGGATTGATGGATCAAGGTTTTGGTGGAGGTCTGTCTGGGATCTTCTCTCTGAAGCGACCTGTGGCCTCAATGTAGGCTGCAACCTCCCGTCTGATGGTTTCTCTCTAGTTCTGTACCAAACCCTCAGTTTTTTTCGTCTTTTTCGTCGGATATCTATGTTGAAAAAAACTGGGTTTTGTCGGACGGCCCTTGGTAAGGATTAGCCGGTTGCGCAACAGTACTTTGTGGCGAGATACATCGCTTGCAGAAACTGGTTAAATCGTGAAATTTCAATACCAGCATTAATTGTCCGGAAACATGAAACATTAAACTACATGACTGCAATAATATAGTGTTTCCCCTAGCCTGGAAAAAGGGCAGGGTGCTGGCCAGAAAAAGGGCACTTTTAGTGCGCGACACACACCCTGAGGGGCACTTTTCTTAAGCTATTATTTTCAGAGACAATATTATTAAGGGTTTATCACTTTCTAACAGGATGAACACCTTATTTTTGCATTGAGATATAAATATGTGCATTACAAAAGGCCTCTTTTACACATAGAAAGCTGAAAATTCCAACCAAATGACATTAATATGTGTGAAATTACCTTCTGAAATTTGAGGGCAGAAGGGTAAGGTCAAAAGGCAGAAGGGTAAAGCCAAAAGGCAGAAGGGTGCAGCACCCTTCTAAACCTCTATAGGGGAAACACTATAATATGAAAGTTACATCTTACCTTCAGATTGAGATATTTATTTCCATTTCGATTTACCCTCCCTAAATTCTTTCGTTTGTTTACCATTTCAAAAATAGGGTTATCACGTGGTTGGCGCGTGCGCTTACTGCGCATGCGTGAATGACCGGATTTCTGTTTTGAATGAAAACAATTTTACGTTAGGCTCAACAAAACACCGAAATAAATGTGGTCCGTAGAAACACTCGAAAAACAACCAAATCTCTTTTGGGGTGGAAGGAGGAGTTGTAGCGGTCCGTGGAAACACCCAAAAACATCCCAAACCACCCCAAACCACTTGCATACCACCCCAAACCAGCCTCCCTGGATACAAACTAGAACCCCACCCCCTCCCCCACCAAGACACCAACATTTCAGGTCAATTGGTGAGTATAAGTTTTTCCTTCCATCCACCCTCTTCATTCGTTTAAATTAACTTGTCACTGCGCGAGGGATGGGGCTCTAGTTTGTGGCTGGTATTGGGTGGTATAAACGGTCGCCCCTCCTCCCTCCCCCTCCCAAACCCTGCATGTCATACATAAAGCTAAAAAATAATTTACTTTATTATACTGAGATTATTAAGTTTTCGTTAATATATAAACCAGAAGTTATTAAAAGAGAAACACGGGCAACCACTTATTTTGAAGTGTTCTTTTTATAGATACTGTTTGAGATGGGTGGGAGCAGTGTTGGTGTGTGTGTGTGGAGGGGGCGGGGGTGGGGGAGGTTATGTGAATCTGGGGAGGGTGGTTTGGTAGAGGTTTTGGGTGGTTTGGGGTGTTTCCACGGAACCGAGTTGTAGGATATAGTAGGGTAGGGTTCGAGATGGTTCGGGACGGGAGTATGGCCACAGCCTAAGATTTGCCATTAATTACTATCACAACACCCTTTACTGCTGTGATAGTTATTAATGGCAAGTCCTAGGCTGTGGCCATACTTGTATGTATTCCGTCCTACCCCATGATGGTGGTTGTAAAACACGCTTTACTGCTTTACAACCACCATCATGGGGTAGGACGGAATACATACAAGAAAGTAGGTAAAGAAGTGGCAATGTTGGATGGGTGAGGTATGAAGAGGGTAAGTGAGGGCAGAGTCCGTCACTGACAGACACCGGCGCAATTACCCATGCGGGTGGTTTAGGGGTTTTTCAGCAGTTAGAGCAGTTAGAGGTAACATATTACTAATTAGCGACATTGTCTGTAGCCATACCTTCCCCTCCCCAACCCTTACAAACCCTCATATCATACCATACTCTACTCTTCCCTACCCGTCCCCACTCTACTATATGAAGTTTGATGTGCTTCTATGGCCCTAAATAAATGTGTGCACCGCAGTGTCAGTGGAGAAGAGGATTGATGGTAATTTGGTATTTTGTTATGGCCCTAAATAAATGTGTGCACCGCAGAAGTATATTTATTTATACACTGTCTCAGTGGAGAAGAGGATTGATGGTAATTTGGTATTTTGTGTAGCTATAAAGCACAAAAGGGAATGCAGAGGCTTCGATCTGCAGAGTTGGTTTAGATGTTCAAAGAAAAAGACTACATGTGTAACAATAAGAATTCTTCTTGGTGCAAAATTCAACACTATGGTCGGAACATACCAGACCAAGTGGCCCTTGATCTATTGTCTGATATAATATGGTATTCCACTCTGGGTTAGATATATTCAGAATAAGAAAGACTGCAAGCATATATTTGTCGTCCTTTGATAATACCTAGTGCTAGGTTTGGGGCCTGGGTACCACTAAACAACTCGTGGCACCCATGGCAAAAGAAGGCAACGAAAAGTATGTGTATTAAGGATTCATAAGGAGGAGCTATAACGCCTCCATCGCTGATTGTATATGTTCTCTCATCGACTGTAAGTCTTTACTGCTGTGACACCCTGATTGTTCATATAACTCAAACTTCAGCCAGTAAGAGGCCAGTCCATAAAAATACTTCGCCATCCCAAAACACCCCAAACCACTAATGTGGTGAGGCCGGTAAGGGTAGTAGGAATTAGATTAAGGTAGAGAAGGGGAAAAGGGGATTTGAGGCTGGGGATGGGGGGCAGTGGTGGTTGTGGTGGGGGGATGGTGGTTAATGGCCACAGGCCTCGGATAAGTAACTTAATACTTACTATCATGTCACCCCAAACTGTTTTAAACTACCCCAAGCCATCATCATGGGGTATGACGGGGTACCCTGGAGTACTGGAGTAGGAAGGATAAAAGTTGTAGTATAGATAGGGTATTTATGAGGCTAGGAAAGAGTAAGAGAAAGGAGAATTTGTCACTGACAAACACAGGCTTCATGCCCGTCATGCCCCATGAGGGTGGTTTGGGGTCATTTTCAGAGTGGTAAGGGGTGATATGACACTAATTGGTGACATGCCCAAGACCTCCCCAAACACATTAACCCTCTTGTACCCTTCCTTATTCCAACCTAATCTGCTGTACCTTCTCCCATTCTGCAATAAGAATGTGGTTTGGAATGTTTTTGCGTGATTCATTGAGCTCTTTTGACACAATTTTGTTTCTTGTTAATAAGGCCTATTAAGTTCTAACGAATGGCCGTTTTCAGCTAAGAGCAAGTGTTTTGCCAGTTTCTGTGTTTAGTAAGACCCAGTTTGCCGAATTACACATATTGTGTAAATACTAGAACCGGGCCGCGCTGTTATTATCACCCTGCGCTCATTTCAACAACTACGCTATGGCGGTGACCCTTTGTAGGGCAGAATTCCTATAAAAGAAAGAAAGCTAGAATCTCGTTCAAAAAAATCCTAAAATTTGATTTAACCGTCTACTTTTCAAAATAACATGGCGTCCGTCACGGACTCACTTTGTGGAAAGATACTTTTTAGCTCGCCTGAACGAAAGTTCAGGAAGAGCTATTGTTGTCACCACGGCGTCCGCGTCAGCGTCCGCGTCCGCGTCGGCGTTCGAATTGGATGTTTTGGTTAAAGTTTTTTAAAGACCTATATCTCCTTAACCCATGGATGGATTCTTTTGATACTTGCACTGTAGTTAGATATTGGTCCAAAGTTTAACAGGGTACCACCCCCACCCCACTCAGTGACCTTGATGTCAAGGTCATGGACTTAGAAAATTTTGTGTTTTTTTTGGACTGGATGTTTTGGTTAAAGTTTTATAAAGCCCAATATCTCCTTAACCCATGGATGGATTCCTTTGATACTTGCACTGAAGTTAGATATTGGTCTAAAGTTTTCAAAGGTACTACCCCCACCCCCCTCAGTGACCTTGCTGTCAAGGTCATGGACTTAGAAAATTGTCTTTTTATTGATTGGATGTTTTGGTTAAAGTCGTTTAAAGACACATATCTCCTGAACCCGTAGATGAATTCTTTTTATATTTGCAATGTAGTTAGAGCTACAGAGTACTACCCCAACCCCGCTCAGTGACCTTGATGTCAAGGTCAGGGACTTAGGAAAGTTTGGTCTTTATTAAAGTTTTGTAATAGCATACTGATTCATAATGCTTTGCAGAGATTTAGTTTATACTTGAACTGATGTTAGACACTTTTTTGACTTTTTACGAAACACCTTATACTTACCCCACTGGATTACGGTCATCGACTTAGAATTTTGTCTTAAAGATTTTGGTTAAAGTTTTATATTTATGAAGACATAATTTCACAGTGCCAAGATGATGGACTCAGTTGCTACTAATACTTGGACTGAAATTAGAGAATGGTTCATGGTATATCCTAGCCTGGCCCCCTCCCCCTTTGCCCCCCCCCCCCCCCCCCCCCCCCCCCCCCCCAGTTATTATTTTACCACAAGTCTGAGATAGCTTTTGTTTATAAATGTGTTTTTTATTTTGGACATGCTTGCCTGAAGTTTTATGCATAGCAGTCCACACCACCATAGTGGCTATGTGATGGGCAAGCACCAATTCAGGCCAGCTATGCTGTCAGGCGACAGCTCTTGTTGGACTATATAGACAGTCAGAGGTAAAATAGAGATAATTTTATGGTTGAATTTGAGTAAATATAGGATATTATGATTGACAGAGAGACTGTCTTTCCTGATTTTCGTCTCATTCAAGTCACAGTGAATTTTCAGTGACAACTACAGCAAGCAACCCATCACCCGACAAAACGTCATGTTTTTGACATTTAAACGTCCGATGAAAAAAATAAAAAAACATGATGTTTTGGTACAGAACTAGTTTCTCTCATGTCCAGTAGCTCTGGGTGCTCTTCATTGCTGAGTAAGGTATGAGCATCAAGAAAGTTCAATCCAAGCTGGGATGATAACTTCAGCTGCATAGATTATCGGCAATGCTGATAGTTGGGACAGTTGATGAGGAAGTGTTCAGGTGTTTCAATTTCCCCACAAGTGCATTTGTTACTGTCACAGTGGCCCAGTTTATGTCTGTATTCATTTAGTTTTGAATATCCTGTCTGTATTTGCAGAATCTGGCAAAAGCTCTTTCTGCTGGGGATATCCAAAAACTTCTTGGTATCCACTTTTGGTGCTAGCATATGGTATGCTCCAGAGCTCCAGATAAGGAGGGGTAACAGGGATAATTTAGGGATAATTTTGCATATTTCTCCATTAAAACATATTTTGTGACCCATCATTAGAACCGTCTCACCGAGACGGTTGTAATGAGGGGTCACAACATATGTTTTCATTTAGAAATAAGAAAAATTATCTTCAAATTATCCTCATTACCCCTTCTTATCTGGAGCTCTGATGCTCTTCCATACTCTGTATTGTTCCATCTGGATTGCCATTTAGATAGTTGGGTTTTCTTGATGGCCTCCTTAATCTCCTGTATGGTGGTAGAACGTCTGCAATTATAGAGTGATTCACCAGTAAACAGTTCTGATTTTGATTGCATGCGACGGTCTAGTAGTAATAATGGATAGTCTCCCTTTGTCCGACACAGTGGTTATTTCATTGGCACATTTTCAGGGCATAGTCTCCCTTTGTCCAACATGGTAGTAATTCCATTGGATAATTTTCAAGGCATTTTCTGTCATAACCATGGGGCCAAACTTCGGCCCAATTCCCAATGCCAGACAATCTCTTTATTTTTTTTTACCAGTTTCATGATATTTTTCCTACAGAAAGAAAATAAGATTTATTCAGGTTATAAAATCATACATATGCACACAGATGTTATGTTCGATATTGGAGATCACAGCACTTTTCTGAGCTTTTCACTATTAAATATATATTGTAGCAAATTATAAAAGCATATTTAACAATTGTAGAAGTATATAGCACATCTTTAAAACAACATTTTTTAACTAATTCTGATCATGTTAAGGTGGATACCAAAATAAAATATGAAACATGATATGATGTTACTATAAAAGACAAAAAAAAGGGTGAAAGTTGAACTTGTATTAGCACGAAGCATACATGTGATGAACTCTTGAGGACCATGTGGGAGATCTGGATTTCATTTCAGGGAGATTGAGTTTCCCATCAGGGAGACTTTTTGACGGCAACTTTGACGCGTTGTTTCGAGTACTTCACTACTTCATTGTTTTTTTTTTTTTTTTTTTTTTTTTTGGGGGGGGGGTTGGGGGGGAGGTGGTGGTGGTGGGGGGGGTCTTGTTTTAAAATAGAACAACATGAACTAAATCACAGTTGTATAGTTTGTTTAACTTCTTTACTTTTGAGTTACCCAATACTTCAAATATAACCTCAAAAGTATGCCATTTCAGTGCAGTAACACTACCATCCTAAGTTTAATTTACAGTGTAATTCAACAGTACTGTTCATAGTGTTAGTGCTGACCATTCCATTGCTAAACTGCAAAAAAAAATAAACAATCTGATTATCTGGCATTCTCAAACCATCACCCCTCCCCACTTTTCCCTAACCCTCAATATAAACATCCAAAATTGCATCTTGGATGATGGGTCCGATTTGCTCCAGTTATTTTGACGAAAGCTGATACTTGTTAAAAACTCAAAATCTGTTTATCTCAAAACCGAGTTATTTTCTATACTTTAATGAACATACCTGTCATTAGAGCTGTCTATTTTCCTTGAATATTAGATTAAGAACAAATATAGCTGCATATTTGGGTCAGTAAACTTGTAGAATGGCTTATTTCTGTCTCAGTCAGATGCTGAAGATCGCGGATTTCCCATATTTATTTATAAATTCACACTGGTTCTCATTTCACATACGATGCGTCTGAATCGACGGGAACTGGATAGAAAAAGGCGGGAAACTATTCTTAAAGTGAACAAACCGACTTAAATAAATTGCTGGCACCCGTGATGATTTCATGAAAGTATCTGATCAGCCTGCGCAAATTTTGCATGATCGATATTTATAATGACTTTACATTACGTATCTGACATGTTTACTGAAAAAATTCGATATCGAATCATTGTCGATTGGCGGCACTTGCATCTATTGCATTCGTGCAAATCAAAGACATAAACAATGACCGATGCATAAAGCCGTGACGCAATAAAAGTCATTTGCTCTCGGTAAAAGTTACCTGCTATTATAGTTAGCACAGGTACCTTTACTGGTGCGCTAGCCAATTTAACACCTCGTTGCGTCTGATCAGCGAATACCCTTCGGAATGACACGTCCTATATTGCACCCTGTTAGGTAATTAGGTCATGGACAGTTAATCCTTTTGACAGCCGCCGGGTAAGTAGTTACCGCAAAATGGATGGTTCAGAAAAAATTATGACAGGAAAATTCAGCATCCGGGAGATTCTGAATACTTTCCGGGAGCGCGGGAGATGGGCTCCATTTCCGGGAGACTCCCGGATGATCCGGGAGACATCACATGTATGACGAAGGTGATTTGTCAAGGGAAGTAAAGCTACTCTAGGGAGTTGTACCTACGTATTTTCACCTGTGCGTGGAACACATTTATCTCTGCATACAATACTTAAACTTATACTGCTTGTGTGTCAAGCCAGAAATTGATATTGGATTTCAACACGTTACAGATGCTATGCGTTTGATTGTTACATTTGAGATAAAAACATTTTCATGCGAAATTTTTCTAACGTTTTTTGGTCTTCTTTCCGTTGGGAAAAAAATCATGAAATTGGGAAAAAAGAGATTATTTGGTATTTGGAATAGGGCAATTCGGCCCCGTGGCTATGACAGAAAAAGAGATTGGCCCTGCGTGAATACTAGCACTCAGTCAGATGTTAATTAAAAATGTTTCTCTTGTTTGTATATTTACAATGGAAATTTTATCGTAAACGGGGGCAGATATTCAAAACTTCCTTTTTTCTTTGTAGATCTACTTTCGATTTCTACTTTCGGTTAAATACACACAGACAAACATTGCATCAGTTTGGTAACTGTTTTGGAAATAGGTCAGTCTCAAGATTGACCGCGGTCCATTTTGGAATTCCAAATTGGACAGCTCAGTCTTGAGATAGGTCATTGTCGCTACCCAGTGTCAAAACTACGGTTGCGGGTTCCTACTGACATAGCTAACTAGAGTCACATTCATAAAGGTTATTGTCAGCTCTTAATCTAGAGACATATTACAATATTACAAAACACACTTCCATTTAATGTGGGACGATTATCTTTTTTTTAAAGATTTTCCTTGTTTGTACTGAAATCAACTGATGTAAGATATGTTCTCTCAGTTAAGATGTTGGGTACCCTTTTTTCAGGGGAAGCAACTCTTTCATTTTTGCCTCCCTTCTCAGTAGAGGTCAACTTGTAAAGGAAAGAATTTTCTCTTGCAGCAGATTATTTCCTTTAAGAGTAGACACTATTTCGGAGGACTTAGTTGTTCAAGGAGAAAATCGGCAGTCACAAAATGGTTGTCTTTTGCAAAAACGGCTGAAAAACATAGTGGTGTACACTCCCATGTTGATAAAGTTAATGTGTGTTTCTTTTATTTTAGGTTCGGCGGTTCTCCACATCAGCTGTTAGAAACAAATTAATCACAGTAAGTATGAATTGAACTTCCAGATAAAATTTGGTGATAGTTCTACCGTAATGTGCCTAAATTTTGGGACACCTAAAATAATTAATTTTCCATTTGGAACAAATGGAAAATTCATTATTTCAGGTGTCCTAATACTTACACACATTACGGTAGGTTGTATCATCTTTGCGGTTAGGGGCTTCTAAAGAGCTGTTACAGTGTATGCTTATGTGGGCAAAAAAGAAAAAAATTGTCTCATCATTTTACACTTTTTGTTTCAATTATAGCTACACTTCGAAGTGAAAAACTCCGCCATTTTCATTTTTGCCTTGCATCGAAATGGGGATATGCTCTTAAATGAAAGAATTTGCTCCCCTATCTTCCTTTTATGAGTAGATCTCATTTCAGAAGGGCCTTTTCATAAAAGGAAAGTAAAACAGTCACAAAAGCTGTTCATTTTATAAAAATGTTGGAATACCTGCAACCTATTAAGCATACCCATTCACCATAAATCCCGAAAAAAGTGGGGTGTTTGTAGATAAGTAAGAGATCTCTTATTTCTAAACAGAATCTATTTTGTGCCCTTCAGTCAAATTGACTTGATGAGGTGGTTTAAAAGAGTGGTTACAATATAGGTTTATGCAGAGATATGATCTTATAATATCTTCAAATGCACTCTTGTGTCAACTTAGCTGGACCTCTACATAACTGATTAATTTTCAGGGCCCAGTTGTTTAAAGCATGGTTACCTAAACAAAGTAGTTTGTAAGTCATTCATTGAGTCTTTTAGTCCACATAAAGTCAAGAGGGCTCATAATTTTTGCGGAAAAAAATGTGAGAACCTTTTGCACTGCAAAAGTTCCTGACACCCTTTCGGCAAAAGATGATAGCGTTCTTGCATATAATACATTTGAAATGTTAACAATTCGTTAACTAACAAGATCTTTAGCTTTTTAGCTCACCTGAGCCGAAGGCTCAGAGGTGAGCTTATAGGATGGGAGTCGAGCCGTCGTCCGTCCGTGGGTGCGTGGGTGGGTGCGTCAACACTTTCAAACATAAATATCTCAGAGACCAGTGGGCCGATCGCAATCAAATTTTATCTGAAGCATCATTTGGGTGGGGGAAAGGCTGCATTAGGTTTTGGTGCCGATCAGCTGTGAACTCTGGTTTCCATGGCAACAGATAGCCCCCATTGGTTTATAATGGGGAAAATGGCGTCATCACGTTTTCTCGACTGTTTTTGATTAGATCCTTATCATACTTGCAGGTAATGATGACATGCACAAGAGCTTGGATGAGTTCGAAATTTGGCCGGATTCGAGCACAGACTACGGAGTTAGCTGCCCTTGAGTGTTTGAAAAAAATCCCATAGGGTTATAATGGGGAAAATGGCGTCATCACGTTTTCTCAACTGTTTTTGCTTAGATGCTTATCATACTTGCAGGTAATGATGACATACATAAGAGCTTGGATGAGTTCGAAATTTTGCCGGATTCGAGCACAGACTACAGAGTTAGCTGCCCTTGAGCGTTTGAAAAAAATCCCATAGTGTTATAATGGAGAAAACAACATCATCACATATTTTTAGAAAAACTTCGTCATCGCTCTATTGCCTACATTTCTCAACGGATTTTAAAATAACTTCACACAAATGTAGGGCATGACAATATCTCGAGCGAGTTCGACTTTCAGGATGCTGCGCCCAAGGTCAAGGTCACTGTGGCTATTTTTAGAAAAACTTTGTCAGCGCTCTAGCACCTACATTTCTCAGCAGATTTTAAAATAACTTCTCACAAATGTAGGGCATGACAATATCTCGAGCAAGTTCGACTTTCAGGATGCTGCGCCCAAGGTCAAGGTCACTGTGGCTATTTTTAGAAAAACTTTGTCAGCGCTCTGGCACCTACATTTCTCAGCAGATTTTAAAATAACTTTACACAAATGTAGGGCATGACAATATCTCGAGCAAGTTTGACTTTCAGGGTGCTGCACCCAAGGTCAAGGTCACTGTGGCTATTTTTAGAAAAACTTGGTCATCGCTGTAGCGCCTACATTTCTAAACGGATTTTAAATCAACTTCACACAAATGTAGGGCATGACAACATCTCAAACAAGTTTGACTTCCAGGTTGCTGTGCCCAAGGTCAAGGTCACTGTGGCTATTTTTAGAAAAACTTTGTCAGCCCTCTAGCACCTACATTTCTCAATGGATTTTAAAATAAATTCACACAAATGTAGGGCATGACAATATCTCGAACAAGTTCGACTTTAGTATAAACATTATTTTATTTGTATAAACTGACAATATAAATACAATACACATGAAAGACATATACAGAAGAATATACAAAAAGGATCCAGAAGGAAGTCAAACGACTTATGTAAATCTGTATCCCGTTGGACAATAATGTTATAGCATATATATAATGAGTGATTTGGTATGTCAGCTACAATAAATAATGTTTAATTGAGCAATATCAATGAAAAAGAAACGTGATACAATAAATAAGAAAAAAAGAAGATTTTTAGAGCATATTGGAAGGTGTTCGCAAGATATTGCCAATAGGACAAAATACAATTACGTAAAATAGTTGCAGTCAAGGGCGGGCTCCGATGAGAGTTCAGAGTGAGTCAATTCTTTTCATCTATCAGGGATAGATAAGCCATGGCCCCTAGTGGAACCGCCTCACCAGAGTGCAAGTTCGACTTTCAGGGTGCTGTGCCCAAGGTCAAGGTCACTGTGACTATTTTTAGAAAAACTTTGTCATCGCCCTAGCACCTTCATTTCTCCATGGATTTTGAAATAACTTGACACAAATGTAGGGTATGACAATATCTCAAGCAAGTTCGACTTTCAGGATGCTGTGCGCAAGGTCAAGGTCACTGTGGCTGTTTTTAGAAAAACTTTGTCATCGCTCTAGCACCTACATTTCTCAATGGATTTTAAAATAAATTCACACAAATGTTGGGCATGACAATATCTCGAGCAAGTTTGACTTTCAGGGTGCTGCAATCAAGGTTTTTGATTAGATCCTTATCATACTTGCAGGTAATGATGACATACATAAGAGCTTGGATGAGTTCGAAATTTGGCCGGATTCGAGCACAGACTACGGAGTTAGTTGCCCTTGAGCGTTGGAAAAAAATCCCATAGTGTTATAATGGAGAAAACGTCATCACATTTTCATTTTTCATGGGATCCTCTTCATACTTGCAGGTAATGAGGATATGCATAAAAGCTTGGATTAGTTAGCATTTCGGCTAGATCCCACCACTGACTATGGAGTGAGTACCTGCCCTGAGCATCCAAAAAATCAATGTCTCCACTTTTTCTTGGTTTCTACTGATCCGATCCTTTTCAAACTTGCAGGTAATGAGGAAATGCATAATATCTTAAACAAGTTCAAATTTTGGCCAGATCAGGCCAACCACTACGAAGTTAGCTTCCCTTGACAGCTCTGTCTATTGTGCTCTTGATCGGATACTTTTTAAACTTGCATATATTAAATGAGGGCATACATGATGATTTGGATGAGTTTTAATTTTCAGCCTGATTGGACCACTGACTGTGGAGTTAGCTGCCCTTGAGCATCTTAAATATCCCTATAGGTTTACAGTGTCTCTCAGGTGAGCAATTTTTGCCCTTTGGGCTACTTGTTTTAACAACTGGGCTCAGGCATGTACTTAAGAAAAATTAGTAATACTGTATGTCTAAAATCTGACCTTATTTACGATGAAAAAAAAAGCAGTGAAATATTAGTTTTGGTTTAACTAAGAAATCTCAGTATTGCATCAGGAAGCATAAAAGAAATCCCATTAGTAATCCTGCCTGTTGAATTGATTTTATTATGAGCCTTTGTTTTTCAGCCGCCAGTCTATTTCTATGGTGTTGATGGGAAGTATGCTACAGCCCTATACTCTGCAGCTTCAAAGCAGAAACAGCTAGAACAAGTAGAAAAGGAGCTTAAATCGTTTGGGGTAAGGATATTTCCAGGACAGTCAACTTTGTTTTCACAACAACGAACAAAAAGCTTGTCTCCATAACTGCCTCACAAAGTGGGAGACATTGAATTATTTCAGTTGTTGCTATATGTGGAAAATGAATTGTCTCCCTTCTAATATATTTTTCCTTTCCAGACCACCGTGAAAATTCTTTGTACTGGGACAGAAAGGTCTGAGCAAACAGGGAAGACCCAAATCAGGCCCAGAGGTTATAAAACTGGAGTACATTCTCAAACTCAAAATAAATCACACTGATTGGCTGCTTCCGAGCATGTGCTCAGAAGCAGCCAATCAGTGTGCTTTATTTTGAGTTTGAGATTATTCTCAAGTTTTATAACCTCGAACCCAGACCTCATACAGTCTGATGACTCTCATCAGGATCTACACTGATTGTTTTACCATTTGCATCCTTTGGACTTGTAACTGCACTGCAAAACTAAAGTCTTCCATTTTTGTCTTGTCTGCAACTAGCAGAAGCAAGGCTGAGCTGTGACTCGACAAAACCAACAATGTGGTTGTGTGCCCAGTGCAGACTCGGATCAGCCTGGACATCCTCCCAGTCTGAGCAGAGTCTTTGCTGTCCACATGGAGGTAGCTTAGACCTTCGCTACCCTTTAAGCATACAGTGAAAACTCTGATCAGACTGGGCGGATGCCCAGGCTGATCTGAGTCTTCGCTGGGTGCACAACCACTTTGTTGGTTTTCTCGTGTTGCAGCTCAATTATTTTAGCTGTCACAGTTTTGAGAATGTATATGGTAGTATTCTATTTACTAGGTAAAGAGAGGAAAATATGGCTTTCAGATGAAGCTTATCATGAAATGGTGAAAAATTAAATTAGAACTGGAAGAAATCATATCTGCATTACTGATTTTGTGTGTAGTAATGGTATGGAATAGGAAAAAAAAGAGAGGATATAGGCGAAAAATGGTGTCTAATGCATTTTGGGTCCAGCACAGGCTCAGATCAGTCTGTGCAGCTGCAGAGTCTGATCAGAGCTTTTGATTATTGCACATGAGTAAGGACCCAAGGAATCTACAGACACAAAATGAAGGCAGTAAGGAGAGTTAAGCTGCATTTACACGGGCAAAGTTTCTGTGACAAAGACGGTTTGCCACAGAAAAATGTGCTTGTTTAAATGCCAAAATATGACAATGTTTCTTTGACAAATATATATGGTAAAGTTACTTCCATAAATTTGTCCATGTAAACGGAGAACTTTGCTAAAGATAATGTAACAAAGAACTTTGCTATAAGCGTGGAAAATGTGACAAAGTTTTTGTTTCATTGCTGCAAGTAACTTAGATGAATAATATTTGATGTTGTGAACACTGCAGCAAATATTTCAGTGCCAAAGTTTATTTGACAAAGATTCTATGTCACATTTTCTTTAACAAATAATTTGCTCCGTGTAAACGCAAAATGTTTGGCATACTTTCTTTGTTAAAGTTTCTGTGACATGGAAACTTTGCTCATGTGAACCCGACCTTATTCAAGTCTTCTCTATTAGCAAATAAGCACATTTTCATGTAATGTGGCTCAAAATTTGTATATAGAATACATAGAGAAAACAATGATTTGAAATGATTTAGAGGTCACTCTTATTTACCGGGCAAGTAGACAAACTTTTAATATGCCGGGCCTTGTTGGACATTATTTTAATTAATAGATGTTCAAATACAGCTATTAAAAGTCCTTGAATTTCTGAAAAAGTCCTATAAACTGGTGAGTGATTTTCTTCTTGCCCAGAGGTTATAAAACTTGAGTACATTCTCAAACTCAAAATAAAGCACACTGACTGGCTGCTTCCGAGCATGTGCTTTATTTTGAGTTTGAGATTATTCTCAATTTATAACCTCGAACCCTGTTTTGTTTGTAGAGTCTGCTGCAGAAAGATGCCAAGGTAAAACAGTTTGTTACAAATCCAGCCATGCAGAGAACAGAAAAAAAAGGTGAGACATTACCATATTTATTCCCATACAGGACCGGAGTTAACCCTTCCAAAATTACTGCATATATGTAAATCAGTCTTGTGTAATTCAACTATAAAATGGATTTTTCTCTTCGAAAACAATCCCAAAGATCCAGATCCATCTTACAAAGATAGATATAGATTTTTGGCATTGTATTTGGAAGAGAAAAAAAACCCTGGCCTTATAACCAAAGAAACATGGTAAACCATAACCGGGCAAAGCAACCTGATACTCTTTCAGAGGTAACTGTCATTTTCATTTTTAGCACCCTTTTTAATTGGGGGTAAACTCTTAAAGGAAAGAATTCGCTTTTACATGCTCCTCAGGAAGCAGATTCTTTCCTGTAAGAGTAGACTCCTGTTTGGAAGGAGGAAATGTGACAGAATGGGGCATGTGACAGCTTGTTTTATAAAGATGACTCTCAGATAAAGAAAAACAACAACAAATAACAACAACAACAACAACAGAACTAAAACCCTTTTATTAGATCTGTTGTCATCAGTTTTTATCATGAGTAGACTTCATTTACTAAAGCTAGTTTGAAATGCACATGCTTCATTGAAACAGGAGTTGTATGAATTTTCGTATTTGCAAGAGTTAAATTAATAAAAAAAAAAAGAAATGCTGAAATGCCATAATGCTGAAAAATGCCAATAAATCTTAAGATAATAAGAACTATAATCACTAAAGTTACCAGGCCCCGAGGTTATAAAACTTTTTCCATGCTCTACTCAGCTGAGCATGAAATTTTCTCTGCTGATAAATATGAAAATGCCAACTAATGTTGGCATTTTCATATCCATAAGCAGAGAAAATTTCATACTCAGCTCAACTGAGCAAGAAAACAACTGTACTTATCAGTAATTTGCTGTTTATTGGTAGGTAGAATTTCAAGCTCAGCTGAGTTGAGCATGGAAAAAGTTTTGTAACCTCGGGGCCAGTTTTGTCTGTTTGCTGTTGAAAAGTTTGTGTGACTATATATGTACTTTTATTGTATTCTATGTTTCAGCTATTATGCGGCAGATTTCTAAGAGTCAGAAGTATTCTGATCTGACCTCAAATTTCTTTGGTAAGCAGCGCTCAAGATAAGAGGTAGTAAAAGGGATAATTTTGAGATAATTTTCTATATTACTCCATAAAAACATATTTTGTGTCACGATGAGAACCATCTCATTGAGACGGTTCTAATGAGTGGTTACAACATATGTTTTCGATAACAAATACGAAAAATTATCCCTGAATTATCCCTTTCACCCCCTCTAAGTATGGTACATTATAGCAGATCTCCAGATAATTTGGGCAGAGGGGGTGGGGTAGGTAGTTATGAGATAGTCTCTGTTTATTCTCCTTTAAAAGATATGTTTATTCTCCTTTAAAAGATATACTGTGATCACCTCTTGTTTTTGTGGAAAAGTTAATAAAAGTATCTTAGAATGATCATCAGGACACCTCTATGCCTGGCACTGTGGTTACAGATGGAAGGATGACTTGGGATTTATGTCCTTTTTCACAGTATTATAACATGTTTTAAGCACTATACAATGACTAATATTGCATTACAGTTAAGCAAAACTATTTGAACTAAAAGTAAGTCTGTGTTTTAAGGGGACATGAAATTGGGCCTTAGACACTTTGCTGCAGTGTGAAACCAAATGGTATCAGTTTTAGCCTCATTATGTTAATTATTTAAGTATTTTAGGTGTCCCAATATTTAAAACTTTTACATTAAGACAGGTAATGAATGCTGTTGCATGTTACATGTCAGTTTTCACGGAGAATACTCAGCTATTGCTTAACATTTTTACAGATGCTCTGGTAGAGAATGGGAGGCTGTCAAAGGCAGAGAAGGTTGTCAAAACTTTTGATAAAATGATGAGTGCTCACAGAGGTGAAGTACTGTGTACAGTGACCACGGCAACGGTATGTAGGGCAGGATCTGATTTAACCCTTAAAGCCCCAAAAAGCAGATGACAAAATTTACACCTGCTACTTTTCAAAAATAATTTGTCTAAGCTACCTGTATATCATATTGAGAATTCAAAGACTAGTGAAACAGTATAGAGCCGGATGAGGTGGCTCATCATCAGGATCTACACTGATCGCAAATTCAGTTACTTTCATTTTTGGCATTTTAAGTATGAAGTATAGAAATACAGATGCCAACAGTCAAGGTCCATTGTCAGCTCCAATAAGATAAGCCAGAACTAAGAATTTGAAAATTTAGCTTTATTTAAAATTTCTACAGAAAATGGGTGGGGCGGCTGAAACCAGTGCAGGATAAATGGAAATTAAAGGAGAGTTATGTGTGGTGCTAGAACAATCTTAGAAGTACGGCCTCAAAAGTGAATAGTGAAGACTGTAAGTCTTGTCCATTTGTGCAGCTACTGTGAGGATTCTAAGTATTGGTGCAGGTACAGAACTCTAGATAAGAGGGCGTATTTGATGATAATTAAGGATAATTTTTAGCTCACCTGAGCCGAAGGCTCACAGGTGAGCTTATAGTATAGGCAGGCATCCGTCGTCCGTCGTCCGTCGTACGTCGTCCGTCGTCCGTCCGTCCGTCAACATTTTCAAACGACATCTCCTCTGAAACTACAAGGCCCATTGTTACCAAATTTCATGTGTAGCATCTATAGGCAGGGGGAACCAATAATACTGTTTTTTATCCAAATTGCTTTGGAACTTTGGTTGCTATGGCAACTTAAAGTTGCCATTGACTTGTATGGGAAAAATTGAAAATTTGCATTTATTGCTATGTCACTGCAGATATTTTGACAAAACTTTTATAGAAATGTTCCTTTAGTAGTCCTCTATCAACCACATGAAATTTATGTAAATTGCACAATTTGGCTGGTTGCCATGGCAACCGAATGGTTAAAAATAGAAGAAATATTCAAAAATCATCTCCTCAGAAACTATGCAAGCAATAAAGCTCAAACTTCACAGAAAGGATCTTGGTTCTAGCCTCTATAAAATTACTGTTTTTCTTGGCAATTGCTTTAGCAGTTTGGTTGCTATGGGAACTTAAAGTTGCCACTGACTTACAATGGTAAAATGGAAAATTTGCATTTATTGCTATGTCACTGCAGATATTTTGACAGAACTTTTATTGAAATGTCCCATGAGTAGTCCCGAACCAGCCATATTAAATTACGGCAAAATGTTCAATTTGACTGGTTGCCATAGCAACCGAATAGTTAAAAATAGAAAAATATTAAAAAATCATCTCCGCAGAAACTCTGTGGCCAATAAAGTTCAAACTTTACAGAAATGATCTTAGTACTAACCTCTATAGAATTACTGTTTTTCATGGCAATTGCTCCAGCAGTTTGGTTGCTATGGCAACTTATAATTTCCATTTACTTATAATGAGGAAAATGGAAATTGGCAATTTTTGCTATCTCACTGCAGTTATTTGGATTTTTTTTCCACAGAAATGTTTCTTGAGTAGTCTTCTACGATTCATTTGAATTTTGACCAAATCGCTGAATTTGATTGGTTGCAATGGCAAAATATAGGGTAAATTTTAGACAAAAATATTCAAAAATCTTCTCCTCAGAAGGCATAAGAGGAATGAAGCTGATACTTTGCATACATGTAAATGACATTAGCCTCTACATAAATTATGTTTTTTTCTTTCAATCCCATAAGAACTCTGGTTGCTATGGCAACTTATAGTTTCCATTGACTTATAATGGGGAAAGTGAAAATTGGCAATTTTTGCTGTCTCACACCAGTTATTTAGAATTTTTTTCAATAAAAATGTTCCTTGGGTAGTCTTTTATGATTCATATGAATTTTGCTGAATTTGATTGGTCGCCATGGCAAAATAAAGGGTAAATTTTTGAAAATATTACAAAATCTTTTCCTCAGAAGCCCTAAAAGGGATTAAGGTGATACTTTGCATACATGTCAATTACATTAGCCTCTCTCTAAATTATGTTTTATTTTACCGTTGCTGATGTGAATTTGTTGCTACGGCAACTTAGAGTTTCCACAGACTTACAATGGGGAAATTGGAAATATTGCATTTGTTTCTGTGTTACTGCAGATATTTTGATAAAGCTTTACAGAAATGTTTCTGGAGTATAGTCTTCTACCAGCCATATGAATTTTGCCTAAATCCCTGATTTTGATTGGTTGTTATGGCAACCGAAAGGCAAGATTTTCATTTTTTTTTATTGCTGTTGGGCATGTGGTTTTGTTGCTGTTTTTCCAACATAACCTCAGTGCTCAGGTGAGCGATATAGGGCCATTGGCCCTCTGGTTCTTATTTCTCATCGAAACCATATGTTGTGACCCCTCATCTGAACCGTCTCGTCGAGACGGTTCAGATGAGGGGTCACAACATATGTTTTTATGCAGAATTAACAAAAATTATCCCTAATTATCACCAAATACGCCCTCTTATCTAGAGCTCTGAGGTAGGTCCGAATAAACAGTGCAGACCTAGCTCAGACTGCTCCCAGAGGAGCAGTCTGATCAGGATCTACACTGTTGCCATTCCATCTGCATTTTTGGACCTATTACTGCATTGTAAAGCTAAATACACAGTTCCGAGCCACGCCCAGAAAGTCATTTAAAATCACATGATAGCGTATATCTGGCCAATGCAAGGATAACTTAGCACGCGACATAGTCTCACAAACAAATTGCATGTGGTCAATATCAAATATAAGTCCGTGCGCAAATTGCCATGTGTGGGTCATGAGGAGGCTGGTTCTTCACAATAGATCGCCAACCTTTAGCAGACACTTGCATTTGTCATTTGTTTTTCCGCCATATTTGTGTAAGCTTGTGAGACGTAGTAACAGTAAATGAGCAGGCGGAGCTTAGCGGTTATTCTCGGAACTGTGTATTGTTCCATTTGTAGGGAAATTACTGTTATCATCTGGTGTCCCAATTCTTAGAATTTTTATGGTATTTGTATACAATGAGGTTTCCTTTCCTCAGACCCAGCTTACTTAATTGTTTGGCTTATTTCAGGCTCTTGATGCAGGGAGCCAGAAGGACCTCAAGGCAGCTCTTCAGGGATTTGCAAAGTCGGGACAGGCTTTAAATGTAGAAATGAAGGTAATTTCTTCACAGATATTTCCATGCATACAGGATGATTAGCTCCCTTGAAAGGGAAGACTGCTCTTGCATTACTTTCCTTCTTCGAGTATAAGCTCTGTATATTCACAGTAGAGGGAAATATAACCCTTCCAAAGACCATTGTTTTGTACTATATGCACAAACTCTGTGACTTGCCCTAGGGTGGTATCAGGTTTTGGAACCTTGTCTTGAAATTTTTGGTCAGTTCTTTATTCAAAACATATTTCCAGTCCATACAAGATAAAGTGGTTTCTGATTTAGCATGGTTCATCCATAAACCATAGTTTTCCTCCAATCTGAGCATAGTCTGATCTATGTCTGAACTGTTTGCCAGTCAACAAAAAAGTGTAGTATAAAACATGTCTTTCCAAATTTAAATACAGAAGAATCTTTATTCACCAGAATTTATTTGTCAGTAGAGGAGCTATTCTTAATGTAACTCTGAAGCATCACTAGAAAGCAACAGTGCTTTAGCAACACTGTTTTTAGCATTTTAAACTCTTTTTGCCTAGCATCTTAAAGAAATTCAGGTATTTTCTCATATTTTGGAATTCATCGAATGGTTTTCCCTAGTAGTCAGTAATATTTTACCAATTGACCAATATTTCTCTTTTTAATGATGGACAGGTAAGGAGAAACAAATATGATATTTTTAGGTTTGCTCCACATAAACCAGATATACTGCTTTCAGGTTGACCCGAGTGTAATGGGTGGTATGGTGGTGTACATTGGCGACAGATTTGTAGACATGTCCACAGCCACTAAGATTAGAAAGTACTCTCAGCTGCTCCACGAAGGTGTATAACAGTGCTCAGACTTAGTTCACAGATGTAGCATGAAATTTAATTTAGGGGCCGCAGTTTAAGAGACATAACAGGATGCTAACATACAGGGCTCCAGACAGTTCAAATTTTGGAGAGAAAATTTTGGTCATTTTCATATTTCTGCTAAAAAATATATGTTGTGGAACATAAATGAGCAGCGACACGACAAACAACAAAGTGGTTGTGTGCCCAGCTCAGACTCAGATTATCCTGGGCATCTGCCAAGTCTGATCCAAGTCTTTGCTATGCGCTCAAAGAGTAGCTAATCCATGTGCCCAGCAAAGACTGATCAGACTGGGCGGATGCCCAGGCTGATCTGAGTCTGTGCTGGGAGCACAACCACTTTGTTCGTTTTGTGGTGTTGTGGCTCAAATAGAATTGCTTTTCAGAAGCAGTTCCCATGAAATGCCGTAACACATGTCAGTAACAAGATATAATTACATGGCTCAATTTTTATCCAGAAACTTTAACTGATGTGGAGCTTAGTATGTGCACCTTAATCTGGGTTTTTCGCTGTTAGCTAAATGCCAGATTGTACCTTTTCTTATGCTGTCCCTTAAGTACATGAAAACAGTGAAACAATGACAGTTGTGTGATATTCTTATAATAGTTTCTAATATTGAAGACCATTGTTATTTGATCACAGTTTACAAAATAATAAAGGTCAGGTTAATTGAATTTTGTTGTTATACCTTCATCTCCATCAACTTTTGTTTGACTTTGAATCATAGGCCAATGAAAGAAAGACACTTTAAGCATCCAAGTCTGACTGCAGAATGTGCAAAACCATGCAGTCTGATTAAAGTGCAAAGCAGGAGATAAGAGGATTGAAAATTGGTGATAAATTAGGGGATAAGTTTACTCAAAATTGTTATCTGGGGAGGTAAATCATTGGTTTTATGGTTGCAAAGTGTATTTTACGGGGACACACCAACGGAGCCTTAAACCACACTTTGCTACCATTAAACAGACGATTTACCTTCCCAAATAACAATTTTCAGTACAGTTATCCCATTTTAATGCAGTTTTTCCTTATTTGTCACCAGACGTAGGCAGAGGGGGACTATAGAAATGACCCTTGTCTGTCCTGTGTGTCCGTCCGTCCAAAAACTTGTCCCTGCAACTCCTCCTACGTCTTTCATCGGATTGATTTGAAATTTTACAGATTGTATTCTTATGATATGAAGATGTGCATGTGTATTCTTATGATATGAAGATGTGCATGTGGTTTTCCATTTTTGTTTCGGCCATTTTTGATGGAGTTACGGCCCTTTCTGACTCTGACCTTGTCCCCGTAACTCCTGCCACATCTTAGATCAGATCAACCTGAAATTGTGCAGAATGTTTCATCATGATATGAAGATGTGCATTTGATTTTGAAATTTCTATTGCCCTACTTTCTACAAAGTTATGGCCCTTTGTCATCTTTGAATTTTTTAAAACTTTTAAACCGTGTCAAACAGAGAGCTGAAATTGGGTATGCTATTAGTATTTGGTAAATTGACTATGCTGATTATTGTTAGGATGTGCTAAATTGATTAGTGACAGAGTGATTCCCCTTCCATAGATAATATACATTCACTTAAAAGGATAACTCCAGATATATTCATAATAATGGGCTGAATTTTCATAAATGCATTGTTCATTATGGCCCCAACTTTGAAAAAGTTGGTGGGGCATATTGCTTTTGGCTTGTCCGTGCGTGAGTGCGTGCGTTAGTCTTTCTTTTTCATACTTGCTGTAACTTTGGAACCTTGCTAGCTAGGGTCTTGAAATTTCATATATGGATTCCTCATGGAAAATTAGCTGACTCATATTTTTTCTCCTTTCCCAGTTATGCCCCTTTTTGGAGTTATGCCCCTTTTAGAAAAATGATATGACTATCTTGTTAGCAAGATATCTCAAAAAGTATTTGAGCTATGGCCTTGATATTTGGTATACTGATTGGATATGAGGAGTAGATTACCTGATTAACTTTTGGGAGAATTTCGTAAAATATTGATGGAATTATGGCTCTTCTTTGAATTTGGCATTTTTCCAACTTTTTAGCTGCTTGAGCTAGGAAGCTGATTTTTGGTATACTAATAGTCCTTGATGACTTAAATACTTTAGTACAGGTAAGGTAGCTCTGCATTCATTAATTACCGAGTTACTTCCCCTGATGTTCAATACTAATACAGCTAATGAGTTCAAGAACCACTTGGCAGAGGGTTTTGAAATTTCATATATAAATACCTCATGGAAAATTAGCTGACACATATTTTTTTCTTTTCCAAGTTAGGCCCCTTTTTGGAGTTATTCCCCCTTTAGAAAAATGAGAAGACTATCTTGTTAGCAAGATATCTCAAAAAGTATTTGAGCTATGGCCTTGATATTTGGTATACTGATTGGGTATAAGAAGTAGATTACCTGATTAACTTTTAAGGGGATTTTGGAAAGTTTTGATGGAGTTATGGCCCTTATTTGAATTTGGCATTTTTCCAACCTTTGAACCGCTTGAGCTAGGAAGCTGATTTTTAGTATAGTAATATTCCTAGATGAGTTTAATTCTTTAGTACAGATTAGGTAACTCTTCGTTCATTAATTACTGAGTTACTACCCCTGATGTTCAATACTTATGCGGCTAATGGGTTCTAGAACCACTGGGCATAGGGTTTAGGAATTTTATTCATGAATTCCTCATGAAAAAAAACTGACACAAATTTTTTCCCTAAGTTATGCCCCATTTTGGAGTTATGCCCCTACAAAAACACGAGATGGATATCTTATTAGCAAGATATCTCTAAAATTATTTGAGTTATGGCCTATGTATTTGGTATACTGATCAGATATGAAGAGTAGAATACCTGATTAAGTTTTGGGGAAATGCTGTAAAATTTTGATGGAGTTATAGCCCTTGTTTGAATTTGGCTTTTTTCAAACTTCTGAATTTATTGATCTAGGAAGCTGATTTTAGGTATGATAGTAGTTCTTGATGAGGTAAATATTTTAGTAAAGATTAGGTAACTCCTTTTCAGACTTAGACATTCTAAAGTTTGACACCTTTAGTGGCAAGCATATGGTTGGGGGCATAGTGTTTTCAAACACAATTTCTAGTTTTTCATCAGATTCATATTAGCAAGATTATAACCCTTGTTATTTTGTTATAGGGTATACAGTCTTGATGTTTTGGGCATTCTGTAAGGCCCTTAAAGTGTCAATAACCCAATTTTACACATATATGCCCCTTTCTAAACTTAATTATTTTATAACTCCACGGAGGCCCAGTAATTGGGTATATGTCTTAGTTATTATTTGCTTACCAGGTTCTGTAATACGCATATTTTCTGTTTTTGGCCATACAGTTACTCTGAAACTGAATAAAGGGCTGCAGTTTGTGTCACATTCCAAACGTTTGGTAACACTTGGCTGACGGTCTTTTATTTCTTCTTTCAAAGTCTTCTACATTGCACTCAAAGCAAGCACTTTCACCAACATAAAACCAGATGTCAGCCAATAAGAAGTGACGTTTCATAATAACGTCGGATTTGCGATAGTATATCATAGGACATACTGTTGCAAATTTTTGATGTTATCCAATCAGAAGTCTCCTCACATATAAGTGCATTAGAATTAAGTATGTAAAATTAATATAGAATTGTATGAATCATGAAAAAACAACAAAAAAATGTATAAAAGAAAAATAACTGTAAAAAAGGAGGCCAGGATGTGTGTCTGTAGGCAGTGCTATTGGGTTGCTGTGGGGGTCATCACACAGTTTTTAGCTCGCCTGAACGAAAGTTCAGGAAGGACTATTGTTGTCACCCTAGCATCGTCCGGATTGGATGTTTTGGTTAAAGTTTTTTTTAAAGACCTATATCTCCTTAATTCATGGATGGATTCTTTTGATACTTGCACTGTAGTTAGATTTGGTCCAACATTTAACAAGGTTCTACCCGCATCCCACTCTGAGGTCAAGGTCATGGACTTAGAAAATTGGGAGTTTTTTGGACTGGATGTTTTGGTTAAAGTTTTATAAAGCGCAAATATCTCCTTAACCCATGGATGGATTTCTTTGATACTTGCATGGTAGTTAGATATTGGTCCAAAGTTTTCCAAGGTACTACTCCCACCCCCCTCAGTGACCTTGATGTCAAGGTCATGGACTTCGAAAATTGTCTTTTTATTGATTGGATATTTTGGTTAAAGTTTCTTAAAGACACATACCATCTGAACCCATAGATTAAGTCTTTTTTTATTTGCACTGTACCTAGAAATTAGTCCAAAGTTTTACAGAGTACTACCCCAATCCCGCTCAGTGACCTTGATGTCAAGGTCAGGAACTTAGGAAATTTGGTCTTTATTAAAGTTTTCTAATTGCATACTGATTCATAATGCTTGGCAGAGATTTAGTTTACACTTGAACTGCTGTTAGACACTTTTTTGAGTTGTTACAAAACACTATATACTTATCCCACCGGACGATGACCTTGAAGTCAAGGTCATGGACTTTGAATTTTGTCTTAAAGATTTTGGTTAAAGTTTTATATACTGAACAAAAAAAGAAACGTTACATTTACTTTCACTGCCGGTTTGCTTGAACCGAATTAAGATTTTTGCCAATTTTATTTTGTGATTAACTGACAAAAAGTATTCGGAGTTCAGAAAAATGAATATCACAACAAAAACTGCGAAATTAATGTCTCCAGATTAATTTGAGTCCGTGAGGGGTCAGAATTTGAAAGTGCTTTTGAAGACCCGTATTTCACTCAAGTTGTCAGCCTATGTAAGCCAGTCACTTCTGAGATGTTTATAAGGCACCAGCTGTTAAAAAATGGTCCAGTCGCCGCTTGCAAAGGCTTGATCAGCGAAACACAAGGCTTTGAATACCGCTTTTCAGGCCTCTTGAGTCTGACTTTCATGCTATGCAATGCAAATCCCATAGACAGTGCAAGGTGGTATTTCATGAACAATTAACCAATTTGATCAAACTTTTTCATTGTGAACCATTGTCTGGAGAAGCTGGAATAAGATCCATGGATTAAACTTGAAAACTTTCTTGGAACGTGCTGGTTAATTGGAGTAAATGATTTGCTATACGTTTAATTGTAAGGGAGGCAATTTCAAAGACACAAAATCTTTAACACCTTATTTCTTTGAGCTGCTGGTTAGGCGTCATAAGGTGCATAGGGTTTCTTTTTGGCAGTTACAAGGCAAATCCGAAAGTGTAAAAAATTAAGCGCTTGCGCATGCGCATTAAGCGTTTCACATTGTCTGTGGTGTTTTCAGTCAAATTGGAATAATTCTGTAACGACTGATGCAAATCGAAAACCGATTAGTTCATAAGGTTGTCTGAGTTCTCCCATGTGAGAAAATAACGTAGCGATTTTTGGAAATATTGTTCTTTAGCTTAAAATCCATTTATTAACTTTGTAACGTTTCTTTTTTTGTTCAGTATATTTATGAAGACATAATTTCACAGTGCCACGATGGACTCAGTTGATACTGATACTTGGACTGATGTTAGATAATGGTTCAAGGTTTTGATACATGGTAGCCCCCCACCCACCTCCACACCTTAGTTCTTTGAGCTCAAGCTCATGGACTTTGAAATTTCATGTGGATTTTTTTATTTTAATTTTATTTTAAAACTTATTATTGAGATAGCTTTTGTTTATAAATGTGTTGTCATTATGGACATGCTTGCCTGAAGTTTTATGCATAGCAGTCCACACCACCATAGTGACTGTGTGATGGGCAAGCACCTATTCAGGTGAGCTATCCTGTCGGGCGACAGCTCTTGTTTATGATGTTTTGAATTGGAGTTGTAAGAAACACAGTGTATATCTATCTCCCGAAGTTTGGCTATATATTGGATCTCTGTGGCAAGGCTGACCAACATTGTGTTCTAGGTCCCAGGCCCGGATCCAGACCAGCACATACTGGTGGGGCTCCGGATAACTGGTGGGGCTTGGAGGTGCCGAAATGTATGTGTGTGGGGGTGGGGGAGGGGACGGATGGGAGAGGGGCTTGAAAATATATGACATAATTAGGAATATGGGAAATATATGTTGTAATTTCTCATTAGAATCGCCTCGCCGAGGCGATTCTAATGAGATCTCACAACATATATTTTAACCTTACCAGGCCCAGGTGGCGGGGCTCAAGCCCCAAAGCCCACCCTCTGGATCCGGGGCTGGGTCCAGCCAGTTCTGTCTGTAGCTGAAAACTACCGTCTTTATTCAGTTATAAGATTTTTTTTTCTTCCGAAACAATTTCAGAGATCTAGATCTGTCTTGCATATAAGATGGATAGATCTACATCTTCGGGATTGTTCACAGGGTATAATCGATTCCGCCAATTTTCGCTTCCCGCAGAGACTGTACATCATAACTGGCTTCCGCGGAGACTGTCCGCGAACTCTTGCTTCCTGCGGAGACGTCTGTACATGATAAATGGCTTCCTGCAGAGACTGTCCGCCTGATTCTGCTTCCTGCCGAGGCTCTCGGCAGGAAGCAGAGTCACGCGGACAGTCTCGGCAGAAAGCCATTTCTCGAGGACAGTAGTCTCTGCAGGAAGCAAGAGTTCGCGGACAGTCTCGGCAGAAGCCAAATATGAGGGACAGTCTCTGCAGGAAGTGAAAATTGGCGGAATCGATTATACCCCTGTGTTGTTTCGGGAGACAAAAACCCATTTCATAGCTGAATAACCCAAGACTAATTTATGGTGATTTTGGAAAGGTAAACTTCCTTCTAACCAAGTAAATACTGTTTGTTAATGTATATTTGTTTGAGAACCCATGTAATATGAATCCCTCTGTAAATGAGAAAAATACTGGTTAAGCATCGCACTCCTTGATTACTTTGAAAAGTCAAAGCAAACTATAAAGCCACACAGAAAAGTGTTGTTATTAAGTCACTGGCAAACAGGAATGATTTGGATCAAACTGCACGGACATGCAAAGTGACCATGACCATCACTGTCACTGTGTCGATTCCCTATGCATCTTAGATTGTTAATGCAAACAGAGAGGACTTTGATCAGACTGCACGGATGTGCAGGCTGATCTGAGGCTTCTCATTTTGCGCTTGCCATAAGATACCTTTTCACATGATGAACCTGGTTTCTTTTGTATTTGAAAAAAATATGAGGTTATTTATGGAAGTATCTACTACATGTACTTATTAAAACAATACTTCTATAATAACCTCATAAATTTTCAAGTACAAGCGAACTGCGTCACCTCAAGGAAAACGTCCTCATTTGATGAAACTTTTAAATATTTTTCAAGAGATTAAATCTCAATGAAAATATTTAAGAATTTCATAAACCGAGGATGTTTCTTTTTTTATAAAATCTTAAATATTTGGACAGATATCCATGAACAAACATTGTAGACGCAGATCAGACTGCTCCTCTAGGAGCAGTCTGATTTGAGCCTACACTGTTTGTTATTCAGTCTTCAGTTTTGTATGGCATTATGTGATGGAACAAGTGGACTGGTCCAGTTTCGAAGACAGACAAAGACATTGCATACATGGGTAAGGTTCTGGTTCAGGTGCCCTGATACATAGACTTATTGTGATAGTGCGTCTTGAGAAGTCAGACTGACCTTGTCCAAAGAATACATCTGTACTGTTGTGTGCCTGTGACTGCCTGTGAGTGTGTGGCTGTGATGGTCTGTGTAGATTAGTAGTAGTAGTAGTAGTAGTAGATTTCAATTCTCGTATCGACGTGATCCCTGCACCTCAGCCGAAAGAATCCATAGGCGCAGTAACAGGGCGCCGAGCGTCCGTCCCTGTCCTCGTCGAATGTTGTTGGTAGCTGCGACCATAGGGAGACTCTTCCTGGAAACACCACACATCATCAGGTATTCTTCATAGCAACAACAACCCTTGTTAGGGCCACACCGTTGATGCATGTCCGCCGCCACGTGACTGGGTTGCCACTCCTTCACCGCGTTGAGGTCCGCATCGTCCGAGTTCCGAAGGAATGGTCTGTGTAGGTTAGATACAAGATACAACAAGCTCTTTATTACGAATTTTCGGCCCACACATAGTGGTACAGAATGAGCTACCAAGCAAATCAAGGAAAGAATTCCAAATGACAGAATGTGAGCAAAATAAAAGATACAAATTAATAAATCATATCTCCTAACAGATGATACAAGTACCATATACATGATACAATTAGGATAAACACATACTTGCCCTAAAGTAGTCTCAGTGATATGATATATTAACTACATTAACAATTCCCCAAGATGAAGATCATTCACTGCCTAGACAAGTCAGTGCAGTGGTACCATCATAGAGACCCATAGCAGGTAGACTGGTGCATGCCCCATCTATGTAGTGCCCACCAAACACAAAGAAATGAAGCAATCCAGGACATACTGCAAGTACCCCCCTAGAGACACCCCACCCAATGTGTCAAGTGCATCCCACCTCAAAATAGTAGCCTGCAGCCACCGATAGACTGACACCAACTTGCTCACAGTTTCTGTTTACAAACCACCGAGCACCCTGCCAGCCTTCATAATTCCACATGTACCCACCACAGCCCCATCCGAAGATGAGGCTGTCATGCATACCACTTCTATATTGGCACCCATCAGAACCACCATAGCTATGGAATCCAACATATGTCACATCAGGTTGTTATAAGCAGAAGCGTAGCTAGAATGAGGCCTTGACGGGCAGGCTTCAACATTTTCCCCTCTTTAAAGTAAAAAGTTATACTTTTGAGTGAAGCACCTCTGAGTTTTGCCTCCCAACTCTATGAGGGACTATTCCAAAAAGAGAGAATCTGCTCCTCCAGGAGCAAATTCTTCCCTCTGAGAACAGACCCTCCAAAAAAAAAGAAGAAAAAAGGACTTCTGTCCAAGGAAAACTCAAAGGGACAACTTACAAAGGAAAGAATTTGCTGCTCTAGAAGCAAACTCCTTCGTTTAAGAGCAGATCCTTCTAAGAAAGGATTCCCATCCAGGGAAAACTTGATGAGAAAGTCACAAAAGTTGTTTTTTCTTTTGTAAAAATGGAGGTAGGGGGCACATGGCTAAATGGGTATACTTTTAAGAGAAGCACCTCTGGATTTTCGCCTCCCTTTTAAATGAGAGACAACTCCCAAAGAAAAGAATTTGCTCCTCTAGAAGCAAATTCCTCTGTCTGAGAGCTGAGCCCTCTAAGAAAGGACTCCCATCCAGAGAAAAATTGAAGAGACAACTCCTCAAGGAAAGAACTCACTCCTGTAGGAGCAAATTCTCTCGTTCATGAGCAGACCCCTCCAAGAAAGGAGTCCCATCCTGGGAACAGTTGAAGAGGAAGTCACAGAAGCTGTTTCGCTTCGTAAAATGGTGGAAGGGGGCACATTTTCAATACAAGAGGGATCTCTTATGGAGGTGCATGTATTCGTATTTCAAATACTTCATTTAGCCTAGTATTAGGTCTGGCTACGCTCCTGATAAATATTCATCACAGAAACTGTGGTTGTATGAGTCAGCTAACTGTTGCATGGGCATACTACAATAAGGTGTCCATTTCCTCTATAGATGTAAAAATGGTGAAATTTAATTCAAGTGTCGGGTGATAAATATACATACACATAAAAAAATCATAGATCTAAGTTAATGTGTACAAATAACGCAAGTTTCTTCAATAAGTCATTATTTTCACAATTTAGTAGCCAGGAAAATTTATCTGTATTGGTCAAGCTATTGAAATTATGACATATGTCAGTCACAGCATTTATCAATGGGGCTCTAGGCTGTTGTAAAGAGGACATTCCAGAAGAAAATGCAATTTATCACCCAATACACCCATGGAGCATCTGGTACAAAATCGATTAACTCTGTCTATCTTCCTGTATCTTCCTGTTTCAATGTTTAATCTATGGGCAGATATGCGTAATCACGTTAAATTTCTCCTCATACTAAAGTTTAGCCCCATCAAGTAAGCTTCCAGCCCAAAGTTAGATTTTATTTTGGTATATGTTTCCAACTTGCCAGACGAATTGGCCATTCTTGTATTACGACATATATTCAGATATTCCTTTTTTAAGGTTTTGGAGAGAACTGAGTTAAATTGTGCTTTATTCATTCTTGATACATCTGGCAGTGATAGGTTTAATAAGCTGGAAAACTTTTTAACATCACTGAACCATGAACAACATGTATTGTCTAGCTCCTTTGAGCAAACAAGGGCATTATACAATTACAAATTTGAATCAAGATGATCCATACGATACCAAAATTTCAACATTGCCTTAATTATATCAATATAGTATGGATATCTTCCAAGCTCGGACATTACTGCAAAGTTTGAGCTTTTCCTATGGACACCAAGAATAAATTTTGCGAATTTCAGATGCAGTCTATCTGGTTCTGATTTCTCAAATATTTTGTCTAAAGATATGCCATTCCTAAATCTAGAGCTGGAAATATTGAAGATACCCCAGATTGTGGATAAACGTATAAAGTTTTATTCACACAATACTAATCTTTTACCTCCTAAGCCTAAATCTTCCTTTAGATATTTGAAGCAGGGTATCCAGGATTTTCATAGGAAGAATGTTTTGGTTCCTGCTGACAAGGCCGCAAACAACATTGTTGTTGTTTGTCGGATGCACTATATTAACACTTTGAAGCAGGAACTTAACGGCACCACGGCTTATGAAGAGACTTTTACAGATGAGAAGACTGGCGTTAATAGCCACTCAAATAATTTGCCTTTAAAGTTTGCTGTAAACGTTAAGGAACGCCAAGACAAACTTCCTACGATGTATTGGTTACCTAAGCTTCACAAAAAACCGTATAAAGCTAGATTCATTGCCAACTCTAGCTCTTGTACTACTACAGAATTATCTAAATTATTAACTTCTTGCCTCACTGCTGTGAAATCTCGTGTCATTTGGTACTATGAGACAGTGTATGAGAGGTCAGGGAAAAATATGTTTTGGTCTATAAAAAATTCTGGTGAGGTACTTAGTAAACTGAAGTCAAGAGGGTTCCGTGCGACTAGTTTGTCCACTTATGATTTTTCTACTCTTTATACCACATTACCCCATAATTTAATAAAGGAAAAACTTGTTGATTTGATTGAGAGGGCCTTCAAAAAGTTCTCCAAAAATGAAGATACCCTTTATATTGCCTGTAACGATAAGAAAGCGTTTTTCACTTCTACTGACCGTAAAATATATAGAGGATATAGTCTTTGGTCATGTCAGAATGTATGTGACGCCTTATCATATCTCTTAGATAATATTTACATCAGATTTGGTAATAAGTTATACAGACAAATTGTTGGTATTCCGATGGGTACAAATTGTGCTCCTCTTGTGGCCGATTTGTTTTTATTTTGTTATGAAAGAGATTTCATGACTTCTCTTTCTGTTGATAATCAAGCTGATATCATTGAGGCATTTAACTCAACCTCTAGATATTTAGACGATCTTCTGAACATTGATAATCCTTATTTTGAAAGCATGGTTAACCAAATTTACTCACCTGAACTTAAATTGAATAAAGCTAATACTTCAGATACCGAGGCCCCCTTTTTGGATTTACATCTATCTATTTCCAACGGTTTTGTATCTTCTAAAATTTATGATAAACGTGATGACTTTGACTTTGATATAGTTAATTTTCCATTTTTGGATGGTGACGTTCCACGTCGTCCCTCTTATGGAGTGTATATTTCTCAACTTATAAGATTTGCTAGAGTGTGTAGTCATGTAGATGACTTTAATGCTCGTAATAAATGTTTAACTGCTAAACTTCTTCAACAGGGCTATCGGTATCATAAGCTTAGAAAGGCTTTTTCTAAATTCTATCGCAGACACCATGAACTGGTTTCAAAATTTGATGTCGGATTAAGGTTTCTTTTACACCAAGGCCTGTCGGAGCCAGAATTTTATGGTGACTTAGTATACAAATTCAAAAAGATTAAGGGTAGGACTGATTTTTCTGATCAATTCCGAAAAATAATAATACGTCACAAACGTATTGGCTATAATTTAAATGTTATGCGACAGTCTGCATGCTTAGTGATTAACCCAATCACGGTTGATAACTTTGCTGCACTCTTTAATTGCACACCGGGGGATCGGTCGTCAGACTCTATGATGGCCCCGACCTAAAGCTATATATTTTAGTTAGTTGGGACCGGAGCCTTTTTGTCTGTTGCTTGGTCCACCGGGGCTCAACTGGTGACCTTCTTTTGCTTCAGATTTCCAGTGGGGTTGTTTGGCAGGACAGGGATCTCCACCTGTCAGACGGCCCGTTGTATCTGTTGAGTCCTCGTCTTTGCTTCTTCATGGTGTTGAAATTTGATTTATGTGTTTACCGTGATGATTCATTGACGAGTTAGAGGGTTATCATGCGAACCGAACAACCAACTAAATGTTTTGTACCACTTCAGTAACTGAGGGTGAGGTTGGGCCTGTAAAATCGATTTAAGCCCCCCAGTAATTCATTACTGACCGTTCCAAGGCGGTAGTTCTGTTGTGGTTCTCTGTTGCCTGTTTTTGGTGTCAGAGTTTCTGTGATGTTTTACCTTATGTATGTTCTTATTATTTTTGGTTCGGTTTGGGTTGCTGAGTGGCCACCTTTTGGGAACAAGCTGCTCACTCGGTTGACCATATGTTCTCTGTATCTTGATTATTTGTAATCTTAGTTGCTTCCAACAATGGTTTGAGGGCTGGATTTGGATTTTGATTGTTTCAGTTCCTGGTCTTTGCATACTTTTTACTTTCACTACTATATAAGAGAACTGGCTTTACAGTGTGATCAAACAAACGTAAACTGGTCTTTACAGAAGGATGCAAATTCAAAATATTCTTACACAGTTTGTAAAAGGCCTTAAGTCCCTTTTTATACAACTCTGATTTGGCGTACGAGAAGGATCCTGATGCAGAAAAATGTAAACCCAAATATCTGTATGAAGTCACACATTCAATTCCTTTTTGTTGAATTGTAAACTTACACCTAATCAATCTTCCTGCCTTATTGAATTTGATTACCTTTGTTTTGCTGATGTTTATGGTAAGACACCAACGCTGCAAAAATTTTGCAGCTTATCCAATTTTTCTTGCATTCCTTCAGCAGATTCGGATAAAATAATTACGTCATCAGCATACATCAAACAATATAAGTCCATATTGTTCAAGTAAACTGGGTCTAAGGATGACCTTAGATATGAAGGTAAATCATTGATAAATTTTATTAAATAAATTAGGACTCAAAGTGTCTCCTTGTCGCACACCAACTCTTGAGTTGAAGGCCCAGTTTTAACAGTGGAATAGAATAGTGCTAGGTATGAATTGATCCGTCATCAACCGCTTGCTGCAAACCGGTCTTACACGGTAAAATGCAGTTTTAGTTGCTTCGTCCACTAGGCTTTTTTGAAAAATGACCTAACTTTTTTTAAAAGCAGAAATATGAATTATATACCTTTAGAAAGATAAATCTTTCTAGTTTTAGGAAGTATCAGCAATTTTGTATTTAATGGAAAAAATAATGTTGTTTTAATCGGTTATTTAATCAAAGGGGTGTCGTTTTTTATGATTTTTACATTGTGGTTAATAGAAAGAAGGGTATGGACATTAAATATAAAAATGACCTAACTTTTTTTCATCCAAAAATTATGAAAGTTATATATTTGTAAAATAGAGTTATGTAGATTTAGGAATCATCAACAATAATTTGTTTATCTAAGGTTTTAACAGTTTTATTGGCTCAGAAAATAACATGTCCTATGTCAGCCCATTATAAAATGAACGTGTCACTTATCGACTTATTGATACGTTGGCTAGGTGAATCTACACTCCATTTCTGCCCATGGTTCAGTAAGAAAATTGCCTAAACGAACAGATGACTGACTTCTGACATACATAGCTTTCACAATATTGTAAAATTTTGTTCCAATACCCATCTGTAGTAACTTGACTTTCAATCCATCATGTACAACCGAATCAAAGGCCTGGCGAAAATGTACAAAACATGCAAATAGTTACCACCTTTTTTATTACAATATTTGTCAATAAGTGTTTTTAAGAAAAACAAATGGTCTGAATTTATTTTGAGTTTGAGAATGTACTCAAGTTTTATAACCTCGGGGCCTGGTTTCCAGGCTAAATGGTTAAATGTATTCCAATAGTATACTTAACGTGGCTCTTTTTCTGATGGCCAACCATTTAAAGATGAAACATAGGGACTGGAGCCAGTCTACATATTTTGTACAAGATCTTATTTGGGAGAATCAGGCCCACTCAAGCCTCTGTTTGTTTATATATACTGACTTCTTTATTCTATTGACATTTTTGATTTTGAGACGTCACTTAAGGGTTACCCAACTGCTTTCTGTTTGAGAATAGCAGACTTGGTTTTACTGACTTTGTTCATGTGTGAAACCCTGTTATTACAGGGTGAATGATTGATGTCGTGTGACAAAAGGAATTTGAACCATGTACCGTGGCTTTGTTTGGGGGTATACGTGAGCCTGTGCTCACTTGCTCTAATGATGTCCACAGAGAACAAGGCTTTCAGAATATTTCAATATCTTCCTTATAATGTACTTTTATAATATACTTTTCTCAGACAATACTGATTAAGAATGTATATTGCCCTTTTCAACCCCTTTTCCAAATGTACAAAGTTCATGGGAATCGGTACACTAATAACGACGACTATAAATTGATTTCAATTGACGAATCAAGTCTTTTAAAGAAAACAAAACAAAATGACTTCATGGTTTATGAACCATGAAGCATATTTGGGGACCTAGAAATGAAAGTGTCACACTTCTATTGAAAGTTCAGCCCTTGAGCATGACTACAGAAATGAGACACAGGAGCCAGTCATAAGATTTTTAAGAGGATATAAAGTATGTTAATTAATAGTGATGTCAAACAGTACATCCTGTATCTCTTCCAAAATTATGTTCCTGTCTGCTGTTGACTGAGAGCTACATTTTTACAACAGTTTAGTACCTTTCAAACTTAAAAAAATAAATCCTGAAGGAAGATTCTTATGTGGCTGCTTTTGATAAAGAAAAAGCTAGAACTATGACTACTCTAGTTGTCGGAGGGGTCAGCCAAAGTGTCACTTTACATGTACTTTGATCATTAACAAATGAGCCGCGACACGACAAAACCAACAATGTGGTTGTGCACCCAGCGCAGACTCAGATCAGCCTGGGCATCCGCCCAGTCTGATCAGAGCCTGCGCTGTCCGCATGGAGGTAACCTAGACCATTAGCTACCCCTTAAGCGCTTAGCAAAGAGTTTGATGAAACTGGGCGGATGCCCAGGCTGATCTGAGTCTGCACTGGGCGCACAGCCACATTTTTGGTTTTCTCGTGTCGCGGTATACCCCACGTTTATCCGCCATTTATACAAAGGGAAACAATTTTAGTGACCTGTTTGCCTGGACCCTGGACAACAAATCCCTTCCAAAATGGGATCTGCAGACCCACTGAGAAGGGAGGCAAAATAAAAATCACATGAATGTGTCCCCATTTACCTTAACATGGATGATTTAATAGTAAAAGTTTCTGACAACAATCTGATATAAATTTGAAATATAGAATACAGAGAGAAAGAAAATTTAAAAAGAAGATGAACAAATAAATGACTCAGTCTGATACAAAGAGGCCAGATCTCAATTCCACGGGGCAACAACTATTGCAGTTATCTAGTTGACGATTACAGCCCGATTACATTCTTAGAAAACTGGCATAGAGTTTCAATGTTCAAAACACAGTATGTAAACAATGATATAGAATTGTGAATTCCTCTCGCAACACAACAGGCCATTCGCCATAATTATGCCTACCAAGTTTGAAGTTTTTTACCTGAACAGCTCCAGAGAAAACATAGTGACACAGGTCCATACAGCAAGTGTACTCAAGGTTGAATAGTTCCTAAAACTGTGACATAGAATACAATGTTCAGAATGTCGACACGAAGAAATACACAGGGTATAATCGATTCCGCCAATTTTCGCTTCCTGCAGAGACTGTCCGTCATATTTGGCTTCCGCCGAGACTGTCCGCGAACTCTTGCTTCCTGCAGAGATTACTGTCCTCGAAAAATGGCTTCCCGCCGAGATTGTCCGCGTGACTCTGCTTCCTGCCGAGAGCCTCGGCAGGAACCAGAATCACGCGGACAGTCTCTGCAGGATGCCATTTATCATGTACAGAAGTCTCGGCAGGAAGCAAGAGATCGCGGACAGTCTCCGCGGAAGCCAAATATGATGTACAGTCTCGGCAGGAAGCGAAAATTAGCGGAATCGATTATACCCTGCGAAATAAAAGCATGAGAACAATTAAGGAACCCGATTCCAACTAGCTGCCTATGTGTTAGATTCTATATAGCTTACAATTGTACCACAGGGTATAGGTTCGGTATATCATACATTTAACGCAAAATTACTGTGTTAAGAATATGAAAAGAAAGAAAAATAGATAAATACAGGGAAGAATAAAAGAAATTAGCCTTTTCAAAATATGAAAAAAAGTGATGTATGGAAGAAAAAGAGCAACGATCCTAATTCTCGAATCCACGGTGCAACACTATAGTGTCCATACGGCTAAGCTTGTAAACAGTTTCACAAATATAATATGAAAGAAAAGAAAATTGGAAAAGGCTTAGTGCCCTGAAACGTTCAGTCAGTAATTGAGCCACAACACGACAAAACCAACAATGTGGTTGTCCGTCCAGCGCAGACTCAGATCAGCCTGGGCATCCGCCCAGTCTGATCAGAGTCTTCGCTGTCCGCATGAAGGTAGCTTAGACCCTTAGCTACCCCTTGAGCATTTAACGAAGGATCTGATAAAAATGGGCGACTGCCCAGGCTGCTCTGAGTCTTCACGTTACGCACAACCACATTGTCGGTTTTCTCGTGTCGCGGCTCAATTTATTATTGACCGTTCCAAGGCGGTGTTTTTGGTGTGGTTTATTACAATTATTGCCATTGTCGGCTTTCCAGTTGTCTAAGACTTTTTGTACATTATTTTGAATAGCCTCGCGACCATCTGCCGGGAAATAGCTGGCCTCTTGGCTTTTCGCTTGTCTTGTCTTTTCTTGCGTTGTTGTCTCGCCTGCGAAGCAGAGGCGAGACATATGTATTGCTTTTCCGGTGTCGTCGGCGGCGTCAGCGTAAACTTTTGTCGAGTTTTTGCGTTTAGGTCATTTTCTCAGAAACTATAAGGGCTAGATTCATGAAACTTGGTTCATGCATACATCTGGAAGAGTAGAACTCAAAGCCATCATCAATATTGAGTCTTGACCTACATTTTACGGTTGACTGACTTTGCAATATTTTGTCGAGTTTTTGCGTTTAGGTCATTTTCTCATAACTATAAGGGCTAGAGCCATGTAGCTGGGTTCATGCATACATCTGGAAGAGTAGATCTCAAAGCTATCATCAATATTGAGTCTTGACCTACATTTTACGGTTGACTGACTTTGCCATTTTTGTCGAGTTTTTGCGTTTAGGTCATTTTCTCAGAAACTATAAGGGCTGGAGCCATGAAACTGGGTACATGCATACATTTGGAAGAGTAGATCTCAAAGCCATCATCAATATTGAGTCTTGACCTACTTTTTACGGTTGACTGACTTTGCAATTTTTGTCAAGTTTCCGCGTTTAGGTCATTTTCTCAGAAACTATAAGGAATAGAGCCATGAAACTTGGTTCATGCGTACGTCTGGAATAGTAAATCTCAAAGCATCATCAATATTGAGTCTTGACCTACATTTTACGGTTGACTGACTTTGCAATTTTGGTGGAGTTTTCGCGTTTAGGTCTATTTCTCAGAAACTATAAGGGCTAGAGCCATGAAACTTGGGTTATGCATACATCTAGAAGAGAAGAGATCAAAGTCATCATCAATATTGAGTCTTGACCTACATTTTACGGTTGACTGACTTTGCAATTTTTGTCAAGTTTTCACATTTAGGTCTGTTTCTCAGAAATTATTAGGGCTAGAGCCATGAAACTTGGTTCATGCATACATCTTTGCTGATTTAGCTCTGTTTTTGTGACAAAGCGCTAGCAGGCGAGACACCTCATTCCGCGGAATACTTGTTTTTCTTTTTAGTTTTTCTTTTCTCATTTGGTGTTTAGGTCAGAAGGTGCTAAATGTTTGTGTCAGGTTCCTGATCATTGCCCATTGTCGCCAACAGTCGGCAGTTTCCGTACTGTCCGCCATAACGAGCTATTGTCTTTTCATTTACTCAAGCTAGAGCAATCTTTTTTTTTACATATTTTTTATTATTACATTTCGTACATATTACAAGAATTTGTCATACCCTAATGTGCTTAAATATTAGATATTGGAACACCTAAAAGCTATAAATTTTCCATTTGGGACAAATGGAAAATAAATGGTTTTAGATGTCCCAATACGTAAGCACATTAGGGTAGTTTTGTTAGAAATGGAAATTAATATTCTAAAGACCCTTTGCGTACCAAGGACTTCTTCGATTAAGGCGAGGATTTTCCCCATTAGACCGGCGCGACAGGTCCGAATTTTCAAAAGTATAAAGTGTGCAATTTTTTCTTAGCGGAGCTTCCACAAATATGTAAGGCGTATGAAATCAGATCATTTGTGATTCAGACCCAAAGACATGGGGAGATAATCCAGTCTGACCCTACCTACCCTTAATTCAAGGTTTTAGCATACCTCAATTTTTGAGGTAATAAAAATATTGAAATCAGTCATTCATTTCATACATTTTTGTCATAAATGCATGCTAAATACATGCATATCACAATACAAAGCAATGATTTTCTTCTTGTTACGCCTGACTGGCATTTAAACATGCAAAACCACAGTTATACTTCCGGTCAAAGCGGCCAAAAGAGAACGCTTCACTATAACTAAAATACAAGTACTTTCCCCCCCGTGACCCAGCATTTCCTTCATGCAGCAGACTTATACGATGCAAGTACGCAATATATATGAGTGGGAAGCTGGGTCACGGGGGGGAACGATACTCAATAAGCCAAAGAAGAAGAATGGTCAACAGTAGCACTGTGATCTTCAAGGATTTTATTGTGTACCATGACCTTGAAATGAGGTCAAGGTCACATACATACAGTCAAAAGTATCCAGTGTTATCTGTTATGTAAGTAATGTAAGTCAAAAAAGGCTGAAATATATACAATAAATCATTATTTCAATGAACAGTTTGAGCAAAATTTACAATTTATCTCAACAATAACGTCAACGTCAACGTATGTTTAACGTACTTTACATAGACACAAACACTTGAAAATTCATTTTCCATGCAAGTTACAAGTCATAGTCATAAATGCAAAGCAAAAGTCAGTGATCCGTATAACTTTTAAATCATGGGGAAAATTCACGCCTTAATCGAAGAAGTCCTTTACAACCATTACAAATTATTAGTCATCTATAAACAGTCTCTTCTGTTTCGGTTACCAAGGTTAAATCTTTGTGGGACAAGATTAACTGAACAATTGAAACAGATATTAAAATTAGTGGAAATTAAAGTGCTCTTGACTTTTTCCTTGTTTATACTCTGAAAGATCAAACACGATAAAATGTGTTGAAGATGATTAAGTACACTGCCATTTTAATCCTTCAGTTTTTCTTCCTTTTAAAGTGACTAAGTCTGCAATTATGACCATTTTCCGATTTTTTTTTCTTTTCAATCATTTGTAAAAAGTGGAATTAAGTTATGCTTCCACAATAAATGTGTTCACTACAACTGAAAACTGCATGAAAAATTGAATAATCTTTATAAAAACAGGTGTTTTTCTCTTGTTGGTAATTATTTACATCCCTCCGGCAATTCTAGGCAGTAGATTTTTAACATAAATGCTGTTTTAATGTGATAGTGATAATTTGTTACGGTTTACGAATACCCGAATTTTAGCTATATAACTGTGTTCTTGAAAATTAGAGACATTAATTCTAAAACTAAAAGATCAAAAGTTACAGACTTTGCAGCTTTAAAGGGAGACAATTTTGGTAAATTCCCGTTTGCTTCTCTAGACAACGAACTCTTCCAAAGTGGGGTCTATTCTTAAAGGAAAAGAATCTTCTCATTCAGAAGCACATTCTTTTCAAGGTTGGCCCTCATTGATAAGAGAGACAAAAATGAAAATGGAAGAACTGCTTCCCCCGAAAGTATACCCTTTACCTTAAAATATGTGCCTGCAGCGAAAACTTATATGGCTGCAGAGCAGTATTCTCCGGTCACAAATTTCATTCGGAACACAGATCGGCAAATTCTGTGAATCACGGAATTTGCCGAGCGGTGTTCCGATTGCAACAAATCTATATACTAGGCGTCGATCTCGATGTTGGCGCAGGTTTAGAAACGTTCCGTTATCTCAAAAGGATGTTAGGACAATCGCTCCAAGTCATTTCTCCACAGAGGCTGGCTCAGTTGATCCTTCACACAAAATTTACCTTTAACGGTACCTGTCAGCTATATTCCGCGGTCACTTTGTTGGCGTGAGGTGCACAGAGTATAGCGAAGCTTCGGCTAAGTTATATAAAAATGATGTAGCCGCGACCTTTTAAAACACACACTCAAAAGAATCAGTTTCTTATAGCAGAATATTTGTTCTGACAGTGTTCAGTGCGTTTGAAAGGGTGTACGTTGCATGAGATGGTAGATGCGCAGTAATAGATTTCTTAGGATTTATAAATTGTATACACAAGGCCTCTCTAGATGAGACCACATGGACGTAAAGACTGATCTAAGTATGGAAATAAGGCACATTATTTTGCTTGTATGGTATACCGGTATATGTATTTTGGGAGACGCTCCCATATTCAGTTTTCTTGGAGATTAGACTGCTTAGTTATACACAGAGCCCAAGGAAAAAATGGACATCTAAAGCAGTTACCTACGCAAACAGTCACTTCATACAGTGTTTGTCAATGCCAACGCTATATACAAAGACCGCGCTAGAAGTGGGAAATTGGCAAAGTTAACTTTGTCACTGATTCTGCTGTGCTGCGGCGCTGGAACTACACAAGCCTATTGGTGCGAATGTTTTTCTTTTTGGGAGAAAAAAAACCCCGGCCATATAAAGGCAAAAAGGATCAAATGTTTCTCGTATAGAAACGAAATAAAACAAAATGGGATCCCCGTATTTTCACCATATTTTCAAGTTTATGAGGTCGTTTTGGGTGCTAACAAAGATGACCAAAATAATTCTTCAGTACATTTATGACAAATTCAAAGATGTGTTATTCGCTGAAAAGTAGCCAATCCCAAAATACCTACAATGAAGAAATGATGAAAATACATGAGTTCATGCCACTGGGAGAGCAATCCCAGCAGGCAAATGACGTCGAAATGACGTCGTACTGACGTCGGTTTGATGTTATTTCGACGTCATGTGCCTGCTGGGATGAGGCCATATCAAAATTTTTGAATTAAGCAGAACATTTACAAACACTATGCAGTGCGCTTAAGGAAAAAACTCTTCAAAGCAGTCATTTTAGTAAATATACGAAAATCTAAGCGCACCATGCGCTTATTATGGCGAACACGATATGTTCCTAAGCTCTAGCAAAACTAGTGTATGCTAGCTGCAGGCATCCAGTACTGTATGAAGAATCTTCCGGTATTGTCATATTAGATGAATGTTTATGTCAATATTATATAGAATTAGCGTACTCAAAGATTCCATTTTATTCCAGACAAAGTACATATATTTTAAGCAGGAAGCGCTGCAAAGTCCCAGTTTTAGTTGTACTTTTCAGAAAGCTTCATAGCACAAATGCAAAACCTATGGCGTTAATCCATCTGCATGTATTAACGTTGTATATTCCTGTAGTTAGTTTCAAGAATATACAACAACATTAATAGATGGATTAAAGACACATTTTCTTGTTTATGGATGTCATAATCCTATTATGCAACAGTCAAGTGACACTGCTATTTCACCAAAGGAAATAATCTTTCGCATATAAGTAATGACATAACAGGGTCATAAAACCAATAAATACTGAGGGTGTGTTCTATATAGAAGAGAATATTTGGTATAAAAGGTTTCCCATAGCCTAATAGCCGTAGGGGCAGTGGGGGTTAGAGACCCACTGTATCTTGGGCACAACTGATGAAAGGCGGAGCCCTTCCCTCTCCTTTCGCTGCCTTATCCTTCCCTGATTCGAAAAAGGTACCCATTTACTGCTGGGTTGACAGAGAGAGTTTTCCAGTCATCGTATGGCGACAGTGAGCCGCGAACTCACGACCTTACGGTGACTTTCTGCATAATAGCCGAGACACTCTAACCAGTCGACTACGGTGCCTCTCTAAAGACAGGAGTGGTACTATATAAGGAGGATTAACTTCCATAGTGTCATTCTTGGTCGGACATACGGCGCCAAGTGTGTGCAACTATGGTTACGTACCGTTGAGCCGCTAGGGGAACGTCGATAGGAGAACTGAACTGAACTGAACTGAACAGTGTCAATCTGTCTCTTGATTACATAGTGTCAACACCTCCCTTCAGCCAATGAAATTGTTATAGCTGGTAATTCTGGTCCACTGATTGGTTGAATAAATCTTCACACCTTTACCCGTACAGGTAAGATATGCTATTGCTGGGAACCAGACCCCCCCGGCAGAGAAGTCCTGTCTTTAAGACAAATATACACATTTTATAGCCAGTAAAAAACTGGTGATATTGTCAGTGCTGTAATCTTTGGTTGGTTGGTTGGTTGATTTGATGCTTAACGTCCACGGTAAACAACTAAGGTAATGTCGGGACGGTCAGTTAACCTAACCACACTATTCCTGGGCAGGCTTAGACCTCCTAAGCGGTTAACCAGTACTAAGTGCACATACTTTCGCCAGTAACTGACAACTGCCCTTCTTGAATCAGCGGAAGGAGAAACGAAAGTATGTGGCCAGACCGGGATTCGAACCCAGGACCTCTGACTTACGAGTCAGGTGCCCTACCGATTGCGCTACCCGGCCCGGCTGTAATCTTTGGAAGCTTTCTCACGTATGTAACAGGTCTCGACGAAGTTTTTTTTCAATATCAGATAAAAATAATGTTTTCTTCTTAGTTTAAAGGCCCCATTGCTCTATCAGCATGAAATTTTTTATCGTGAGGTGTCGCTGCAAACTTCTCACTACAGTTTCACCGTTGATTATTATCGTGATTGGCCGCCTCTGAAAAATCAAAACGTCCTTGAGTTTACCTTAAAATAGATTTGAAAAAATAACTAGGTCATTTTAGTTGGCAACTAATATGACCTACTTTCGATTTCGCAAGCATTATTTCACGGTAAAAACACAAGGTACAAGAGATAAAAATACAAGGTACATGCGTTTTAACAAATGATAAAAATACAATGTACAAAAATGTTAATCAAGGATCCCATTGATTGTGCCGCGGTTGCATTATTTCATTGCTTAACGGGGAACCAGTGACGAAAGGCGTATTTTTATGGAGAGACTCATCATTTTTCCAAAATACCTTGTTTTTTCTTTTTTGCCAGTTATCTGATACAAAAAAAGCGCATCAACCGACATATTTTCATTAATTCTGAAGGCTGTACAGGTTTGCCTGTTTTTGGTGTCAGAGTTTCTGTGATGTTTTACCTTATGTATGTTCTTATTATTTTTGGTTCGGTTTGGGTTGCTGAGTGGCCACCTTTTGGGAACAAGCTGCTCACTCGGTTGGCCATATGTTCTCTGTATCTTGATTATTTGTAATCTTAGTTGTTTCCAACTATGGTTTGAGGGCTGGATTTGGATTTTGATTGTTTCAGTTCCTGGTCTTTGCACTTTTTACTTTCATAATGATTTGTATTTTGACGAATTTACCCACTGGTAGGACTATGGAGCCTTTAAATCTATATCTATGTGCTGCGTAGACTGCAGTCTTCCTGTATTTTGGTATAAATTTCCCAAATCTTTTTTTTATCAGTTCTGAATTTTTGCCCTCTTGGTGCAGCCCGTCTCCTTTTTTGCATTAGTCCTCTATGTTTCCAGTCAGTATTTGGATGGCATAATCTGTTAAATTGACTCAGAACGCTTTTTATGGTTTCTTCCATTAATTTTCTATCTTTATATATCGTTGACAGTCATAAATGTAATGGGCGATTGTCTGTTAGGTATTGCAATAATTTGGTTTACCAAAATTTGAGTCGCGACACGAGAAAACAAAGTGGTTGTGCGCTAAGTGAAGATTCATATCAGCCTGTGCATACACCCAGTCTGAACAGAGTCTTCGGTGTCCGCATGGAGGTAGCATAGACTCTTATCTACCCATTGAGCGCTCAGGGAAAAGTCTGATCAGACTCGGCGGTTGCCAAAGTGATCTGAGTCTGCGCTCGCTCAACAACCACTTGTAGGATTTCTCGTGTCGCAGCTCAAATAATTTAGGAAGACAGGTCCTGTTGTGATCTGTCAGATGAGGTGCTATTGCTCTGGCTACTAATCTGTCTTCCCGTAATTGTCAGTAAAACCACAAAACGACTCCCCCTCCCCATCCCGCCCCAGTACTTCGTCATAGTTATTTATTTTCTAGTATTTTGGGATCACTGAGTCTAACCAGCTTCATTTTGAAATCAAAATAGAACTCTGCTTAAGGCGGTGCTAGGCTGCATGGAGTTTTGCATGTTCCAGTACTGGTCACGAACATACTAAAACCGAGCCTGCTATTTTCGATCTTTGGTGTTTTCCTTGTTTCCATAGGATCACAGTTTTTTTTCTTCAAAACTTACTTCCCTACATTTGTTCTTTCGACGTAGTCCTGTCTCCAGTTGGCCTAGTTGAGCCAGCAAAGTTCATCCCTGTCTACTCCCTAATATTGCCTTCCCACCTCTGATTCTGTCTACATCTTTTCTTTGTCCTTTCACTGTGTCCTGCAACATGGTCTTTGCAAAGCCAGAAGACCTTGACAATTGGCCATATCACTTCAGTTTCCGTTTCTTGATCAAGGTCAGGGCCCAGTTGTTCAAAGCATCGTTAGCTTAACAAGCTCATTAAGAGGTCATCTTGTTAAGTGTTTTGTGACTTTATAGCCAAATACACTGATATTTTATGTTGAAAATAAGTGAGAAGCTTTTGCAGTGCAAAAGCTTCTCACATTTTTACAACAAAAAATATTGGCATATTTGTGATATTAACGTTTGAAATTTTAACGTCACGTTAACTAACGACATCGTTAGTTTTGAACAACTGGGCCCAGGAGTTCGTAATATTCTCCAATGACTGCTTGGATCTTTCTGCGGACATCCTCATTAGTGTCGTGGTCCTTGTACGAGATTTTCAGTAACCTTCAGTAGCATCTCATCTAAACGGCCTGCGTCATTTTCTCTAACTCTGCTGTCAAGGTTCTTGACTCACAGGCGTACAGAAATATGGAAATGACAAGAGAGCGCATCAGTTTCACCTTTGATCCAAGAGATACCGTATATAGGGTAATTTTCGCGGTGTTCCATTTTTGCGGTATTTCGCGGTCACTTAGAAACCGCGAATATCAAAATCGCGAATAATTTACAGTTTCTTACAAAGTGTCTTCTGTAGACACAGTGGTCATATACTTTGTTTCTGCTTGCTTCGATAGTTGCCTCCATACCGGCTTCAGCTCTGTCAGAGCTGCAGTGACTTGTACAGTCCTTGTGAGAACCTCCGGTTTTGAACCTTTACCTGAGAATATGGATCCAAGATACTTTGAGCTTGTAACCGTTCCAAGCTTCTGTCCTGTAATCTTGATCTCCCACTGGATGCCATTGGAGCTGGTTGTTATTAGTTTGGTCTTCTCAGCACTTATCTCCATTTTATGTTCTAAGTCAACCTTGTTTAAACCGAACATAACTCATTTATATTTTAATGAAATATTTTAACATACCCAGCCCCTGTCCTCTGCTGACTTACTAACTGTATCAAAACTTATTAAAAAATACTTTACTTGGCACAGGAATTGAACCTGGATCGCATACGGGAGAGTAATGCAATAAGACCATCACACTAGAGAAAGTTGTCAGCGTAGCTGAAATACAATTTTCATATAGGCTTGCAAGTCTATAAACTGGCTCCTGTCATATGTGTTGAGAGCCAGTCTATCGATTTCAGATTGTATGGAAATTTAAAGAGTAACTACTCCTTAGGAACTGACTGAATCAGATCCCAAACCCTATCCCCAACATCAAAGGGAAAGATTGACAAAGACATCCCAACAAACATTAAATTACGTGATAAGCCGAGTCAGCAGCTCTTTCCCAAATAGGTGGCAACTCAGCTATCTTTACTGAAATAAATAATTTAGACCAACAGAAGGGTTGTAACAGACTAAGCAAATTATACGAAAACATTTAAACAACTATTTTTACCTATTTTTGATTTTTATTATAGAAGGATTTAAATGAAAACACAATAAATTAAACAGCACCGAACATAAAACAAATGCAACCGCAACGAAATTACCGTCTCGGGACGGTCAGTAATAACTACCGGGGGGGGGGGGGGGGGGTTAAACCGGTTTTACTGGGCCCAAACCTTCACTCTCACCCTCCGCCGCGGTGCACACAATTAGTTGGTAGTTCGGTCTGTATGGAGGTCCCCTGACTCACCAGAGAGTCATCACGGTCAACAATTAAAATCAACAAAAGACCGTGATGAAGCAAGGATGAGGACTCGACAGCCAAAACGTGTTGAGACATCTGGAGTTTGTTCTCGTCAAACATTTTGGTATACGAGGGGCGTTAATGCAATTTAAGAGCGGAATGTGGGCTGTGATTGTATTAATTCCTGATCATTGCCATTTTTTTTTTTTTTTTTTTTTTTTTTTACTTTAAACAATTTTCTTTCGTATAAATAGCAATGGCAACATATATACATGTGAAAGCGATAGATCTGAACATAAACGTATTGCTTATAAAGTTCATTGTCTTTGGATAGGTACGGGGTTGTTCTGTAGGTATATATACGTGCTGTAAGGAAAAAAGGCGAAAAGAGAAGGACACGCACTACTAAAATTCACAATTAACTTTCATGATGCGGTGGAATAGAGCGTAATCAGTCGAGAAAATGACGCTAACAATAAAACATTATTTTGCTTTATGCAATGCCAGGAACAACAGACTGTATCTGTAAATACTTAGTATGAGACTGTGGGCCATCAGGAAAAGACTTAGTTAGGGTCAAGTCGGGTAACTTCGGACAGCGGGTAAATTCGGACATACCATTGCAAACAGTGAAAATCCAGATGAGACGGCTCATAATGAGCCGTCTCATCAGGATTTTCACTATTTGCCAAGTTAATCTTGTTTTAATTAAAAACAAGTGACATATAATGGAAACAATGTCACTGTCCGAATTTACCCGCTGTTCGAATTTACCCGACTTTTCCCTATATTTAGACAGAATGTTCTCTTTCTAGGTAAGGTGTACATGTGGAAAAACAAGTTATTGTGAAAATTGTCATACAAACAACAGTTCTTTACAATTTCATGCTGAGGATCATTGCTACTGGCTTTTCTTCGTGTCTACTTTAGTACCATTGCTTGCAATTGCGCCAATTACGCGGCATTACGAAGGTCAATTATGAGTGCTCTTCACTTTCCGCCATTATTTTCCTGACCGCACCTATATTCGGACTATCGAAACCGGCGAAACCACCCCAGGAGGCGGTTTCGATGGCTTCTGAGCTTGTGACTAGATGCGGTTTAAGAAAAAACAAAAGAGCAAACTTGTTTCGGTTTCCAAAAGTTTCACTGAACAAAAGGACAGATTGCTAATAATTTAGCTCAACTGCATACGTTGCAGACACTACTGTACTGACGTTATACCGTAGTCCACAAGTTCACAGAGACGAGAAAATAGCGTCCTGTGTTGCCACTAAGCTTAAGCTGTTCGGGACATTTAGATGACTTTAATAATCGGAATAAACTTTGAACTGCTACACTTCTACAGATACAACAAAGCTACAGCTATCACAAATAAAACCCAAAATGCATTTGCAGAAGTTTTTTTATGCTTTTCGCTATGAGTTATCACCGGAAGAACTGATGTCAAAATTAACGTTGGCTTGAAAACACGTTCTCAACAAGAAGTCTCGGAACCTGAATTTCATGTAGACTTAGTTTAAAAGTTCAAAAAGACTTCCCGTAAACTGATTTTTTTTAACAATTCAAAAGATCATAATTTGATACACAATTCAAAAGATCATAATTTGATAACAATTCAAAAGATCATAATTTGATTCACACATGTGAATTACATACACGGGGCTTAATCTGTTTACGGCTAACAACTTTCAATGACAATTTAGTTAATTGTAGTTTATACACAATAAATGTGATTTATCTCTACATGCAGTTTCACTATCCTCATGAAAAATTCTCTTTAATTATTTTGTCAATATGTATGGTAGAAATATAAGTGCAGCTGTTACTATTACAACATTGTGTATTGGGTGTCAGTGATTGTTTATTATCTTATATCATTAATGATGCTACCAAAGGGATTCCTAAGTAGGTCTTACATAATACTGATAACAATGTCTCCCAGTGTCTGCAGCTGTACAGATCAATAGAAACTGACCTTGTTGTTGATTGGCCAGTGTGGAATAGCCAATCATATCATGGTGGGATGAGAACTGATAAGCAATTTGGTCAAAGGGGCAGTTGTGACTTTGCTTTTATTATGATAAGATGTTCTTTTATTTTAGTTAACCCACCTGCCGCCCCTTACACCACCTTTGATTGCTCAGATATATATAAATAAAAAAAAATGTCAACTTCATTGGGACTGCTTCCCTGCAATTGCCTTTTAATCCCCCAAAAGTCACTGTTTCACCTGCTCCAGGTGTGCAGTGTGACATGCTTTAACCTGTTCCAGGTTATGTCTGTTAATAGCCTAGCTCCTAGGCTTCCATACCACAAATCTGATTGGTTTCACCTGTTCCAGGTGCGCATTCAGGTCATGATAACCTGTTCCAGGTTATGTCTGTTAGCCTAGCTCCTAGGCTCAGTCCGAGTTTTCACCTGTTCCAGGTGCGCATTTAGGTCATGCTTTAACCTGTTCCAGGTTATGTCTGTTAGCCTAGCTCCTAGGCTCAAGTTGAGTATTCACCTGTTCCAGGTGTTTTTTTAACAATAATGGTATTTCTTTGTATAACCTGTTGCCAGGTTATACCAGTTGCCTAGTTCCTAGGCTCGCACATACACACATTTTTTACACCTGTTCCAGGTGTCTGGGTCTACCTGTTCCAGGTGTCCGGATCTACATTCCTCTAACGAGAGAGCAGTCCCCACCAGATAGAGCCAAAGAATTGATTATAATGATATGTTTGTTTTTTTATATCATATTGTGTTAGGAATAGAAATCAGATTAGAATGTTTGTTTAAATGTTAGTGGAAATTGTTTCAGTATATATATATTTTTTTCTTTAGCTTGAAAACTCAATCTCATTTATGTGTATGACCATGAATCGTCTTATATCTTTTCAATAAAGTTTTCAAGCTACCCTGTTCTTGTGTTGTGTATAAATCCCTCTTCAGTTGCACAACACGGAGTTTTCTCTTCAGCTGCTGTTTAGTGTCGTGTGGCGGTTGTAAAAGTCTTTATCGTATTTCAAGATTCTATTCCATCCCATAACCTTATTAGGTCGTTGGGCACCACAGATGACTTGGAAACAATCCCCTTCCACCTTGTTCTGTTTTCAGCTGGCCTAGTTGAGCTGGCAAAATCCATCCCTGTACACTCTTTAATATTATCTTCCCACATCTTCTTCTGTCTACTTCTTCTTCTTTTTCCTTTCACTGTTCCCTGTAGAATCGTTTTTGCTAAACCAGAAGACCTTGAGACGTGACCAAACCACCGTTTCTTGACCAGCGTCAGGAGATCATCATAGTCTCCAATGGCTGTTTGGATCTTCTCGGAACCTCCTCATTGGTTATATGGTCCTTGTACGAAATGTTCAGTAACCTTCGGTAGCATCTCATCTCAAAGGCCTGCGTTCTTTTCTCTAACTCTGCTGTCAAGGTCCACGATTCTTAGGCATACAGAAATATGGAAATGACAAGGGGGCGCATAAGTTTCACCTTTGAGCCAAGAGATATGTTGTTATCTCTCCAAATTGGTTTCAGCTTGGTAAGAGCTGAAGTGGCTTGTGAAATCCTTGAGAGAACCTCCTGTTTTGAGCCATCATCTGAGACAACTGCTCCAAAGTATTGGAAGCTTGTTACAGTACCCAGCTTTATCTTGATTTCCCTCTGGATGCCAATTGCACTGTTTGTCATCAGTTTGGTCTTCTCAGCACTGATCTCCATCTTATACCTTGTGCAGGGTTGGTCGAGACTTTCAACTAGGGCTTCTAGTTCCTGCTCATCCTCAGCTAGAGCATCTATGTCATCGGCAAAGCGCAGATTGGTAACATTGCTGCCGCCTATGCTAATCTTTCCGTCATGTTCTTCCAGAGCATCATACATGATCCGTTCGAGAAAAATGTTGAAGAGGGTGGGTATCAGAAGACATCCTTGTCTTACTCCAGCTGTTGTTCTGAACCATTCTCCTGTGCTGCCAGTCATCAGGACTGCACTTGTAGCCTTGTCGTTTAGCTGCTCAATGGTGCGGTCTAGATTTGCACTGATTTTGTACTTCCCCATGGAGGCCCATAAGGCTGCATGCCAGGCTTTTTCTAAAAAATCATTGAAGATATGGTATAGATTCTGCTGATGTTGGAGATATTTTTCACACAGGATTCTAAGGTTGAAGATCTTTTCTGTGGTGCTCCTTCCGGCTCGGAACCCAGCCTGTTCTTCAGCGATTATCTCTCCAGCTTGTGGTTTAAGCCTGTTCAAGATGACTCTCAGCATGACTTTGCTTGAATGACTGATGAGGCTGATGGTTCTGTAGTTCTGGCAGAGCTGTAGGTTGCCCTTTTTAGGGAGTGTAATAATCAGCGATTGAGTCCATGGGGTGGGCCATTCTCCCGTTCTCCAGATCCTGTTACAGATATCTGTTAAAACATCAATCATGGTCTCCCCGCCAGCTTGAACAAGTTCTGCTGGTATATTATCAACTCCTGCAGACTTCCCCTTCTTTAGTGCTGCTACTGCAATCTCAACGTCCTCACGAAGGATCAGTTGTTGATCTTCTTCTGAGGGCTGATTGCAGTCCAGAACAGCATTGTCCTCGTAAGTCCTATGGTTGTATAGTTCTGAGCAATATTATGTCCATCTGCTGAGAATCTCTTGCTCCTCTATAAGATACAAGATGATGCAGATTATATAACTGAGCTGCGACACGACAAAACCAACAAAGTGGCATCCGCCTAGTCTGATCAGAGTCTTCGCTGTCCGCATTGAGGTAGCCTACTTTTAGTCACCCTTTAAGAGCAAAGTGAAGACTGATCAGACTGGGTGGATACCCAGGCTGATCTGAGGCTTTGCCGGTCGCAAATTTCACTTTGTTGGTTTTGTCGTGTCGCGGCTCATATATTCTAGTCCATAAGGATCATTGGGCTCATTCCTAGTAAATCTGAAAGAGGAGTTCCACTGAAGCCGGTACTAGGGGGCGTAGCCAGTGTTGCATCATTGGATTAACACTTAATTTCACCGAGTCCAGCTGATGCGTTCTTGCTTCCGGAACGTATTGGAGCCGCGACACGAGAAAACCAACAATGTGCATCCGCCCAGTCTGATCAGAGTCTTCGCTGTCCGCATGAAGGTAGCTTAGTCTCTTGGCTACCTTTTAAGCGTTTAGCGAAGAGTCTAGCCAGACTGGGTGGATGCCCAGGCTGATCTGAGTCTGCGTAGGGCGCACAACCACATTGTTGGGTTTTGTCGTGTCGCGGCTCAATTTTTATCTTCACCATAAATGGGTTAAGCTGTATGAGCCTGACATTAAAGGCCTCCTCGTACTTTATAATAGCGCAGATTATATAGTTTCTGATCCTTTAGGATCACTGGTCTCATTCCGAATCTGTGAAATTGAAATCGAGTTCCACTGAATGGATGGATAGATGGTTGACTTGCGACTTGTCCTTTTTAACAGTATTTCAGTCATATCAGGACAATGGTTGGGTGATAATGAAAGGCTGTGCGCAATGGAACCCCGTTTACGTTTGAAAAGGTCCCCGCTTCCAGCGGGCCTCGAACCCGGGACTGCTAGAACGGCAGGCCAGCGCTTAACCAACTAAACAACCGGGGCTCCTATTTCCACTGAAGCCGGTGCTAGGGGGCGTGGGGACTGCTGTTGCAACATTACAAAACTATAATTATTGACTCAATTCGATCGATTCTGCTCATCCAGCTGATCTTTCTTCAGAGTTTATTTTCTACTCGTACTAAATGCCGGCATCTTCCTAAAACTCGTTAAAAAGGTGTCGCCAGACCACAAATGTCGTTGGTCAGACCTATCATGGTAAAAAAAGCAGCTGCCTTTTGATACTGAAACCTCAACTTTGTTTCAGCATAATTTGTTGATGACTTAAACGTTTTACTATGTATCACTGATGCCCTACGCTGAGCGAACACCTACCTGTATGTTCGGTTATAGGACGAAAGGTTTCCATTCGAAAATATCCAAAATAGGTAAATCGGGTAACTTTCAGTGCTGGGGCTCGGGCGTCCTACTTATTTGGTTAATAGTAGGGCAAGAGCCTACTGTGCTTGCTTGCAGTAGGTGCGGGTTGGGGTCGGTTGGATATTTTTCTCTCGCCTATCATTTCCTTTTCCTTTCTCCCACTTTCTGTAGACTGAAATACTGACTCAAAGAGCCGTTGAACCCAAAGCAACTAACCAACTTACTTGTTTAATTCAGCTATTATATGGATTTTATCTTCCAAACAATCCCAAAAATCTAGATCTATCTTATAAGACGGATTTAGTTATTTGGGTTATTTAAGAGAGAAGAAACCTGTTTTATAACAGAATAAATGATCCCCGACACGAGAAAACCAACAAAGTGGTTGTGCGCCCAGCGCATTCTCCAAGTCTGATCAGAGTCTTCGCTGTCCGCATGGAGGTAGTTTCAGACTCTTAGTTACTCTGTAAGCGCTTAGCAAAGAGTCTGATCGGACTGGCCAGCGATGTCCAGGCTGATTTGAGTCTGCGCTGGGCACACAGCTACTTTGTTGGTTTTCTCGTGTCGCGACTCAAATATGGACTTGTTTGTGGAGCTGTACCAGAAGTAAGTATAAAGTTGTATGCATAAAATTAGTGAAAACGTCTCACAATATGTTTGCTTCTGTCCGTCTCAAAGCAAAATCTTCTATAATGTTGTAATACTGGTATTCTGGTCAACTGTTAAGCTGGCCACTTTGCTTTTCATTTTGTTTTGTGATTTTGTATGATTAGCCGTTGATGGTCGTTTTTGGGCTATGTGTGTCTGTTGTCAAAATTGTAGAGTTGCGTCGATATCTTCAATGGTTTATGCTTCCAAATATGTGTTTCCTCAATGTTACTTCTTGTCTGTGGCCTTCTAGCAATAGGGTCACCTATATAGCTGCCCACTTTCCTTTCTGTATACTTTTGTAGCGTTGAATTATTTTTGTTTGTTGGGGTTTTTTTCACAGACGGTTTCTCATATGTTTAAAGTGAAAATACTTCAACAAGGCTCAAATTCGATTATTACTCTTTGTCGATTTATGTAACTGGGGTATTCATCGTTAAATAAACAATACAAATGACACAGCACGCGTCCACAGTACCGTGTCGCAATAAATGAGCCATGACATGACAAAACAAACAAAGTGACATGTGCGACCAGCTAAGACTCAGATCCGCCTGGACTTTCGCCCATTCTGATAAGAGTCTCCGCTATGCGCTTAAAAGGTAGTTAAGGGTCTAAGCTACCTACATGCCGACAGCGAAGATTCATCATACTTGGCGGATGCCCAGACTGATCTGAGTCTTCGCTTAGCGCACATGCCACTTTGTATATTGTGTTTTGTCGCGGTCAAATATATTTTGTCTAAAGACGACGAAGGCAATATGGGAAAAGACCTTTTTCACATTGTCTCCGCCCATGCGTCTTACGCTCAAATAACGCGTCTTATCTCGATAAATGGCGAGATTTTACAAACATGGAGTAAATGAAACGAATGATAATTTACCTTTTATTTTCTTATTATTACATTGAAAGTAATAGTGTGAATGGCTTGAGATTAATATATAATACTCAAAACTATATGTCAGAGCGCGTAGAAAAAAATCATGAAATAACTGATGATGGATGGATGATTTGTAATTTTACGTCCTGTTCAACAGTATTTCAGTCATATCACGACGACGACAGAGTGATTATGAAAGGCTGTGTGCAATGGAACCCCCTTTTACGGTAGAAAAGATTCTCGCCTCAAGCGGGGTTCGAACCCGATCCGCTTGATCAGAAAGCCAGCGCCTAACCCACTGAGCAACCGGGACTACTCTGAAATAACTGTTTTAAGTTGAAATGAAGGAATTACAAAAACAGATTTTTTATCTATTTACTTTGAAATTAAGACATCAAATATAGAACAGTTGTTTATTTCATTGATTAACCCATTTTTGCCCAGTGGAATGTTCTATCCCTATCAAATGAATGGGTCCATATGTCAGTTAAGGGGTGTCTGGTTTAGTTTATTCTTATCATTTTTATAGGAGAAATACCCATTTGTGTAATGCAAACAGTGTAGAGCCTGTTTAGACGCCGTGTTTTCCTGCGTCTGATCTTGGTCTGCACTGTTTGCCTATGCTCTATATATGGGACGCCAGGCATTAATGGGTTAATTTATTTATCACCTGGTTACTTTCATATACTCTTCGATTTATTTCTTTATTTATTTTTTCACCGAAGTACAAACTTAAAGAAACAAAAAGAAATCATATTGTTTGTTTGTTTGTTCGGTCGGTTTGAAATTTCACCTACGATACGAAATAGAGACTCAAATAATGAACTAATCCTTTAATCACAGTATATAAGTTGTCCTCTATTGTATAGTTTTAGAATTATCTCAAAAAAAAAAAGAAGTTGAGTTGAAAGACTGACTCATGTATACGTATTATATATATTTGTAATTATACCCACCGATTCTACCGAAATTAGATTTTTCATCAACTGACTCGGGAATGAAATTCAATTAAAGCCATAAAGTTCAAATTTTTATCATGACGGAGATAAGAGTATTTAGCCTTAGGGATTAATTTGACACCTGCGATTATCGCCAGTTGTCGTCTAGTTTCGGAGAACTGCCGAAGGTTATCCGGAGGTTCTACCTGTATAGCTGTAAGAAATCAATGGTCAGTATCAAATACGAATATTCTGCCAGATGATATGCTAAACTTTTGGCGAGGAGTATAGTTGTAATAATTCCAATTCAATTTACTACTGCTAATTTAGCGCAATTTGATTGGTCAAGGGCGTACCGAAAACGGCGTTTATACTTCGATAAATCACCTGAACCAGAAATTGGGAACTGCTTGGACTATTTTCTTAGCGGCAGTTTTATTTCTGAGATACTCGGTATAGCTGACATTTTAAAGATAAAAATGAAAGGTTTGGAATTATAAGAAATGTGTTTAATTTTTGTGGATTTTATGAATGTGTAAACGCCGGCAAATCACACACAAACTTAACATTTAGCCCTTTGGGCTTTATTCAGTTTGTTAGTGATTCGCTGGCGTTTACACATCCATAAAATCCACAAAAATAAAATTCATTCCTGTAATATTTCCTGATCATTGACTATCCTTTTAATTTTCTTGAGTATCTTTATATGTTTTTTTTTTTTTCGAATTTACTCCGAAAATTGCGTATTAGTAAAGCATTCATTATGAATCATTCGATTTTCCATTTAAACAAGTTGTCACAACTTATAATACTTGAAAATCGAACGATTCATAAAGAATGCTGCCGAGGCTGGGTCGGTCAACAATCTTCAAAGCGGACATTAAAAACGGACATCAAACAATATACGTTTAAGCACTTCATATCCGACAACTAAGGAAACGTTGAAATACTTTTAAATACTTCGAAATACAATGATTATTGTAACTGACCGCCGGTAAACACTTGAAATTAAGAGAAAAAGGGCATTAGGTATATGCAAACAGTGAAGACTCGTGTAGGTTTGCACTCGTATATCCGGATAGGAGTCTGTGCTGTTCGCATTCCTTAGAAATTCATAAAGTGAAAAACATTTGATTTTGAAAATACACAGACTTATCAGAATTTGTTGTTCAACTTGCCACCAGTGTGTCGTTGGACGATTCTAATTACAGAAGATGACGCTATGTTCGTGAGAATATGACAATAAAAGGAAGAACCAGAAATAACAGTTTCAGTTCAGATTCCAAAGTGGCTTAAAACAGAATTACTGCGCAAAAGACATCAAACAATATAATTTTACATAAGAGACTGGACTTTAAGATTCAGTGATATGTACAGTTTAATAGCTGGCACATTGGTTATTAAGGACTATTTAAACGTCCTAAATATAAAATTTGATGCTGAGATATTTTGGAGTGCAAAACTGCATTAACTGGAAAGTAAATACTTAGAAAAAGATTTATTCCCACCTGAGGTTTATAATAGTATTACTGGAAATAAAGACTGAATTCTGCGACAGAAATGGAACATGATAACCTAACCGTTCATGGTCTGTCTGTAGATGAACTGAATCTAGAGGAAGTTACCCGATTGGCTCCCCTTTTATTCTACATGTCGCTAATTGGATTCTTTGGAATACCAGGAAACGCCTTTGTGATTTACGTTTTCAGAAGTAGCTGCTGGAAGTCAAATTCTCATTTATTTTTTGTATGGTTGGCGATAATTGACTTGTTTAACTGTAGCCTGATATTGCCGTTTGAATTCGTAAATGTTGTCAATCAGTATACATATGCTAATGAATGGCTATGTAAAATGACAATTTTCTTCACAATATGGCCAACAGTGACTTCCGGAATGACGTTAACAATTATTAGCATTGACCGATTTAGAAAGGTATGCAGATCGCTGAAATGGCAATTTTCAAACAGGACTGCCAGAATTTTATGCCTGGTTGTATTTTTAGGAGGCTTTCTTTGTTCCTGGCCATCTTTGATTATTTTTGGAATACATGAGTTTATAATTACCCCACAGAACATAACAGGAGCTGATTGCGCCATCAAAAATGAGTACGAAGGAACGTTATATGTTAGGATATACAATGGACTGTTGTGGATACTTTTTATGTCAACAATATCAGTTATCATCCTGTTGTATATCGTAATCGGCAAGCAAATTTTCAAACAGACATCAAAAATAAAGAAACTGACGCAAAGTCAGAGTCAACTCTTGCGGATTCGGTCAACCAAGAGCAATCCAGAATTTGTTTCGGAGGATACGACCAGTTTAAGTGGCGGTCAGACGAATTCAAGTGTATCCTTAGGTCGTTCCAGTTCGAGTGGCGCCATCTGCACTTTGTCCCTGAATCATACGGCTGACAGCATGTCGCGCAGTATGGATTCCAGGGTATCAGGGGCTCTTGACAGAAAATTTTCAAAGATCTATGACGAAAATATTGACCGTAAGGCTGCTCGTAGTCAGGCTAAAGCAAGAAAATCGGCGCTGATCATGTTTTTAATATCGCTGGCTTTCATAATTAGTTACTTGCCGTACTTGATACTTCGACTTCTAGAGGGAATCAATTTTCATTTTGTCATCTCCATGACAGACACAGAAAGAGCACTCTACAAGTCATTTCTGCGATCATACTGGTTAAACTGTGCGATAAATCCGTTTATTTACTGTGCCTGTGCGCAACAGTTTAGAAACGAATGCAAACTATTGTGGAGAAAAATAACTAGCTGGAGACAATCGTGAAAAAAGACATTGCACGCCTTGTACACCGAACAATTCCGTTCCGGAATTAAAAATTAGGAAAGGTCTTGCAACAGTTGACTGGTAATAGCCATATTGCGTTGAAATAACTTGTAAAAGAGGGTCCCAAGGAAGATTGGTTGTACCAATTGGGTCACCCTCTAAAAATAAAGAATTTACCTACTTACTTACTTACTAAATCGCTAGCGACAGTCGACTGGTTACAGCCATTTCACGTCAAAATTGCTATATTTATTAACAGTCAACTTGCAATAACCATTTTACGTTACAATCACTAAAACCAGTCAGATGGCAACAACGAAAAAACGTTTTTAACGCTACGGCCAGAAAAGCGATTTTAAAGTGAAGTTGCTATCGCCAGCTGACTTTCAATAGCGATTTAAACGTGGAGTCGTTGGTTTAAACAATATTTATTTCAAGAAAACGAGCACATACAAATGTACAGAATCAATTATCTGGAGTGGAGTCGTTATTGCCAGTGTTGACTGGCAATAGCGATTTTACGTTGAAATTGCAATTGCCAGTCGACAGGCAACAGCGATTTGAATGTGAAATGGCTATTACCAGTCAACTGTCAAAAGCAACATGATATTCAACGCATATATTCGTATATGTAAAAATTATTTGTCAGATAATTTATATTGTTCATAAACGATGGGATCAAACACAAGTTATAAACGCCAGAGAGTCTTCTCAACTTAAGAAAGTCTTCTCACAATAGATCGACTTTTCACATAAAAAAGTCTTCCAACATTAGATAGTTTTCTCACCGGCATTCGATAGCCTTCTCATATTCACATTAGATAGTATTCTCAGCATTCGATAGTTTTCTCACTGTAGATATTATACTGAACATTAGATGGTCTTCTTACATTACATAGTATTTTCACATTAGACCGTCTTCTCACATAAGATATACTGCTCAAAATAAGTAAGGGATATTAAGACATTTAAGGCAGCAGAAGTAAGGAACATAAGCAGATAAATATCAAACTGTTATCATTCATAAAACAAATATTCATTGAGACCCGCAATGTGAATATTGAAACGATTAAGTTTGTCACGTGACTAGGGTAAATTGGAAACAGACAAGGGGTCGACATCCAAATTTTGCACGAATCCAGCGCAGCAGTCACTAATAATTTTTATGCAAACTTTATTAAGACAGGCGCCTAATGCCTCAGTTAACAAGATACAGATACTTTTTTATGCGGTTTTATCACAGGAGAAAATGATAGGTGTAAAAGATACCATTGTGTGGTGATTGTCTCACACCTTAAATAACACAGTAAAGCCTACAAAAGTGGGTATTTATATTTTGGAAAATTATGAAGAATTTTAGTGTTCACAGAATCTGAGGGTCAAAATGATTTTTTTTTAAATGCGAAATTTACGTGTAAACCCCATAGTCCTTTATGTGTTGCTCTAGGTCACATGAGCTGCTGTGATTTTTTCTGTTTTAGCTAGATATTGTTACTTGAATAGTGTTCTGTGAATATACAACAATAAACTAACCCAGCCATTACTATTAATTTTTGTACTCGCTTCTATGTCATAATATCCCCTGCTTTTTGTGCGCAGTAGTTTTCTCAACATTTGTTATATAGGATCTTACACGAGTGGTCATTTCATATGAAATTTATGAAACGAGCCTTCGGCAAGTTTCATAAATTTCATATGAAATGAACACGAGTGTAAAGTTCTGTTTATCATATGACCCTTAAAAATAGGATATTAACGCCTTCAAACTGAACATTATTTCAGTAAGTATAAGCTTCCACAAAAAGCTTGCCTCGCCGTTAACAACAAGGGGGGGGGGGGGGGGGGGTATCAATAAGGTGGGTTTTCTGCATCCTACCAAAGTTTTATTTTTTTGACTGATGTTATACTCTAGTGTTTCTAGTTTATTGAACCATATGTGACTTTGCGCGGAAAGCCCTAGTTACTGAGCTATGGGTCCAAAGAAGTGGGTGGGGTAATCCAACATGGTTTTAGCCTGTCTTGTAAAAACATTCTCATTTGGTAGAAGAGTACAGCAGACAGACAGGATTTGATAGAATGATTAACAGAACATCTAAACTATATTTCCATATCATTTTATTTGGTCTAATTTGAACATATGTTGTCAAAAAAGACTTCCTTTGACATTTAGCATTTTTTGATATTTTTGACCTCATTTTTCAATATTTCTTGGCCTTATTGTTAAATGAACAGACATGTTATCATCAAACTCATGTCAAGGAAGTACCTTGAGAAGGACATTCAGATGATGTGACCAGAATATCACAATAGCATAGTTTTTATGGTCGACTGAACACATAAACTTGCTTGGAAGATGGTTTTCTTTCTATTTTGACCTAGAATTACGAACCTTTGGTCAAATAACTATTTTTACTGCTATATTATGCCCCACGCCCCTGTCACTAAAGGTGAGGGAATACATATTGGCTTCAGTGCGGATCTCGTTGGCATCTGCAATTGTGTATGTGTCACATATTAAGTCCTTCTGTGACCTTGGAAACAAGGTCAAGGTCATCAAAATCTGACCTTGACCTTGTTTCCAAGGTCAAAGTATGTGACCCAGACACAGATGCAGACGCCAAGGAGATCTGATCTGAAGCCAATATGTATTGTTTCACCTTTAGTGACGGGGGTGTAGGGCATAATATAGCAGTTAAATAGTCATTTTGGCCAAAGGTTCGTAATTCTAGGTCAAAATTAAATGAAAAAGCATCTTCTGAGCAAGTTTATGTGTTCAGTCGACCATGAAAACTAGGTCATTGTGAAATTCTGGTCACATCATCCGAATGTCCTGGTCAGGGTGCTTCCTTGACATTAGTTTGATGACAACTGGTCTGTTTATTTAACCATAAGGCCAAGAAATATTGAAAATTGAGGACAAAAATATCAAAAAATGTTGAATGTCAAAGGAAGTCTTTTTTGACAACATATGTTCAAATTAAACCAAATAAAATGATATGGAAATATAGTTTAGATGTTCTGTTAATCATTTTATCAAATTCTGTATGTCTGCTGTACTCTTCTACCCAATGAGAATGTTTTTACAAGACAGGCTAAAACCATGTTGGATTACCACACCCACTTCTGTGGACCCATAGCTCAGTAAGTAGGGCTTTCCGCGCAAAGTCACATATGGTTCAATAAACTAGACACACTGGAGTATACCTTCAGTCAAAAAAATAAAACTTTGGTAGGATGCAGAAAGCCCACCTTATTGTACCCCCCCTTTACTCATGTAAAGCATTTCACTCATTTTCTGGCTCGTCATGGTGTTTTAAACTTGTTTGAGCGCTTAACAGGACGTCCTCAATTAGCTGGCAGTTGTGGTCACCAATTAAGTATTGAAATTTGGTTTTTCAGCGTTCATCGTGTGATGAAGCCAGTGGGTGGAGCTAAAATTACATGAAGAGCGAAGCGCTTCTTGCAGAATTTAACGACGACTATTGGCTTCTTCACACGATGAACGCTGAAAAATCATCAGATTTTCAATTCTTATATTTACCCTTTATTTTTTTTTACCTTCCTGTTCCTGTGCTGTTTTCGTGGTAATTTAATGTAGAATATGCAAAATATGCGTTGAAGAAAAGATAGTAACGACGTGTTCGGCCATTACGTTCAACAGCCGTCGCCATAACGTGGTTACGTGGACCAATCAAGACGTTTATTTACCTTCGACGTCGCTTGACGACAACGTAACATGACCAATTGTCGTTCGTCGTTGAATGAAGCCAGATGCTTTTAAAGGTTTGGGAAGTCAGGGAAAAAGGTAAAGGTTTCCCATAGCCTAATAGCCGTAAAGGCAGTGGGGGTTAGAGACCCACTGTATCTTGGGCACAGCTGATGAAAGGCGGAGCCCATCCCTCTCCTTTCACTGCCTTATCCTTCCCTGATTCGAAAAAGGTACCCATTTACTGCTGGGTTGACAGAGAGAGTTTTCCAGTCATCGTATGGCGACTATGAGCCGCGAACTCACGACCTTACGGTGACTTTCTGCATAATATCCGAGCCACTCTAACCACTCGACTACGGCGCCTCTCTAAGGGAAGTCAGTGGCAAATGTAAATATATAGAACTGACTTCCCTCTGGGCATACAACATTAAATCCAACATTGAATCAATGTTGATTCATATCTTTTTGTTCCTGCTACGCTGTGTTTAGAAATGTTTCGACACTTAGTGCACTACAAGGCTGTGTCCGTGTCAATCGTTTTCTGGTACTTGTGGATCTGATCAGTTGTTGAAATGCCAAGGAAATCCGCATGAAGGGTCAAATGTCAAAAACAAAGCATTTGCGGTGAGGAATATAGAATTGAAATGTGATTTTTCAGCGTTCATTTTGTGGTGAAGCCAGTGGGTGGAGCTAAAATTCCATGAAGGGCGAAGCGCTTCTTGTAGAATTTTAGCCACGACCAATGAATGGCTTCTTCACACGACGAACGCTGAAAAATATAATTTTTTATTCTTAGGCTATATTTACACATTATTTTTAGACCCTTCCTGTGTTGATCTGTAGAATATTCAAAATATGCGTCGAAGAAAAGATAATATCTACGTGTTTGACCTTTACGTTCAACAGTCGTCGCCATAACGTGGTGTCAATTGAACATTGCGTGGACCAATCAAGCTGTTTGTTTACCTTAGACGTCGCTTGACGACGACGTCACATGATCAACTGTCGTTCATCGGTGTATGAAGCCAGTTGCTACTAAAGGTGTACCTATAGGGAGTCAGTGGCCAGTGTAAATTATGAGAAAAGGCACGGTTGACATGGACGTGGTCAATGACGTTACGTGTACGCGCCAAAGTGTATTACACGTGTGGGTCAAACGATTTTTATGACAGCGACGTTATATGATAAATTCTTCTTATCACAAAAATATTGAAAGCTGTCTGACCGAATTTCGGTTCGCCACTTTCAGGAGTCTTGTGATATTGTGCTGACAAAACTGAAAATGAATAATATGCTTTACATATGTGTTCATCTTGCAATGGCATAGTTTAGCAGTCCTTGAAGCTTGAATATTTAATTTCCAAGTCGTCAGTCACCAGGCGTTTTGTGTGCGCGAGTGTCTGTGACAGTTTTGCAGAGACAAAAAATACAAAAAAACAACAACAAAAAAACAAAAACAAAAAGAAAAAAAAAAAAAAAAACGAGAGAAGTGAAGAATAGGAAATGTTTAAAGATATGCGTACATTTGTAACATTTATCTTGTACCACATGGTATGGTATAACTTTTGGTGTATTTATCATATGTTTCTCTGTAAATCTGCCCTTTAGTGTGTTAGGAGCCCTGGTAGATCAGTAGGTTAAGCGCTAGCCTGCTGATCTAGCAGTCCCGGGTTCGAGTATTCTAAACTGTAGAGAACAACAAAAATAAGAAGTCTGCTAGGTTTCAGGGAGACATGTTATTTTTTATGGTTTTATGCCGATATTTGTATTTACCATAAATCACCACCTTAATGGGTATACTTTTAGAGAATACAACTCTGCCATTTTCATGTTTCTTGTCTTCTTAATAGGGGTCAGCTGCAAAAGAAAGACTTTGCTCATCTAGGAGCAAACCATCTTATTTAAGAGAAGACGCCTTTTAAGAAACATTTGTTTTGCAGCCTCTGAAAGTCATAAAAATGCACCCCACCCCTGCCTCCCACCACTTCGAAAACATGGCAGAAAGCATGAAAGTATATCTACACTTATATGAAAACTAGCTGCAAGATTAAAGACATAGTGCAGATAGTTTGTCGACCGTACCAAGGCTAAGTATGTATGTTAATACGGACATTTAATGATAACAAGAAAAAGTATAACATGTATTAACATGTTATACAAAGGCGTTGCTAAATACTAAGAAAATATGTCAGTCTTGAACTAAAAAAAATATGGCACTCTTGATTATGTTAACGACATTCTTTTTCTCGCTTTGCTTGTAGGTAGTTTCATGATTCTTCTTCTCATATTGGTGAAAAAACAGGTAAAGGTTTTGCATATGCTAATAGCCGTAAGGGCAGTGGGGTTAGAGGCCGAGCGTATGTTTGGGACAGCTGATGAAATGCGGAGGTTATCCCACTCCTTTTGTTGCCTTATCCTTCAATGATCGCAAAAAGGTACCCATTTACTGGTGGGCTGATAGTTTTCCAGTTGTCTTATGTCGAAACCTGGGCTATACTTAGAGACTTTTCAGCTACTTTGTGGACGATAACCGAGTCACTGTAATCACTCGACTATGGTGCCTCTGTCTGATATTAAGTTGATAGCATAGCAGTGATTGGCTTAACCTATAGTCTAGAGGAAACCAATGTGAATTGTTTAAAGACTAATATTCTGGTTCATTGGGTGCCATAATCCTATTATTCAACAGTCCAGTGGCACTTCCATTGCATCAAAGGACTTACTCTTTCTCACGTAGGTAATGACATAACAGGGTCATAAAAGCAATAAAGAGTGGAGGTGTGTTCTATATATTGTAGAGAATATTTGTCTTTAATGATAAGACCTGTTGCCAGACAGGATAGCTCGCTTGAAATTGTACTTAAGCTTTCTTGTGTCTATTCCAATTTTTAAATCCAGCAAGTTGACTTACAGAAGTGATGGTCAAATTCTATGTCTGCAGCCTTGGGCTATAGGTGAAAGGCAAAAACCTTTGGACTAGTATCTATGATCATACTAAACATAATTCAATAGTAAGTTTGTTAGGTAATGAGCTCACTTAAACATAAAAATTCTAAGTCTATGACCTTGACCTTAACGTAAAGCCATTGTCATCGGTGGCTATGGCGCAGATCTGTCATCATACTAAATATTAACTAAATCCATCATAAGGTTTGAAAGTAATGAGCTCTTAAAACTTTTAACAAAACTTTAGCATCAAAATTCTAAGTATTTGAGGTTAACATCATTGGAATGCGTGGGAACAGTGCTGATAAAAACTTTAGACTAATAAGTATCACGCTCAAGTTTGGTCAAAATATCTGCAGTGAGATAATACTAAATCCTAATTTACAATTTCCCCCAATACAAGTCAATGGAAAGTTTAAGTTGCCATAGAAACGGAATCACTGAAGTGATCTAGATGAAAAATTAATTTTGGTGCCTGCTGCCTATAGATGCTATATATGAAATTTGGTAACAATCGGCATTAAACTGTCTGTTATCAAGAAACACTATCAAATCACATGAATATTTGCATTATGTTCACAATGTTTATGCACATGCTCAAGAAAAATAAAACTTTTGAAATTTTCGAAAGGAGTTGGATACACAAGTCCCTACCCTAAAGTGAATAAGTTCAAATGACTATGATTCTCTCAAAATCACTTTTATCTCCATTAAAAAACACTTGCACATCTTCATTATGTCCCAAACTGACACATAGGGGCAGTTAAATGTTCTACACACCAAAAACTATTTCTGTTCAAAAAGTAGCAAGATAATCAATAGTCAGGAACTTATACAATCAGATCCATATTCCGCCGCAAAAACCAATAGGGAAAGAAGAATAAAGATAAACTGACAAAAGTTCATAAAAGAGACACACCGTAAACCGAATCAACAGCTCTTTCCCAATCAGGCGGTGGTTATTCAGCTACCCCAACTTAAAACAGTAGTAACAACTGTCTTTAATCAACAAGTACTTGATAGGAGATAACGGCAATCCCCTCAGTGACGTCATCGGGTGATCACGAGGGTAGCTTGGTTGGCAAAAGATCTGCGGCGGAGAGTGTTTTTTCTGTAGGATATTCTGAAGTGTAACCGCTAAAATGTTTGTAAGATAATTAAAAAAAGTGCGAATAAATAGCTACCGATTTAAAACAATCGGAAATAAGGCCTTAATTACCTGTCATACGAAAAAGAAGTCATTTAATTAAGTTTTACTATTTGTGTATACCCATCAATTTAACCGGGCTGTTCCACTTAATATCTACGACTGAAAAAATACTAATAGAATGAAACGAAAATACTGTAGATCAGTAGCTAAATCTTTTCTACTATAAAGTATATTCATTAGTATAATTAGGTATAAGATGAAATAAAATAAAATAAAAAATAGGATATTGTATCTAAGATAACTGCAAAGCGGAATTACTATAAAACGTTGATCGGATTTAGGGACAAGAAAATTAAAAATAAAAATAATAGAAACGATGATATCTATCAAGGGTCATAAATTTTATAAACAATATAGAGAGAACTTTCTCTCTCTCTCTCGAAAAGAATATTATTGAGAAGAATATCAATTTTCAAACGATATAATTGTAATTTACTCCGAGCTCGTAAAATCTAAACGAATAAGCTACGAATAGATATAAAATGGTCTAGAAACTCTTTTTAAGAAATATTAATGACCGTCATAAAATCTGATAAAAAGATACAAATTAAAAAACAACAACAACAAACCCTCCCTCTCTCTCTCTCTCTCTCTCTCTCTGTGAATATATGTACCTTTACATTTTCTGACTGCAGATTTTTATGTGTTGTTTTAGCACATGAAAGAACGAAATATCACGCTGCTCAAACAAACATTGTATTACATGTACCTTAATAGATATATATCAACATAATTGTACTTAGCATGCACTCAATTATCAGTAAAAGGTTGAATCTGCAGAATTCTGTAAATGATGCGGATGCAACGCTGCCATTTATTCGGAGAATTTGGTTTATCAAAAAGAATGAAGTTAACAAAAATAAAAAGACATATATATAAATAAAGAAAGAAAAAAAATAAATACATAAAATAGATAAAGCCATACGTTTGTGCTGACGGATAATTAGCAGCACCCGGCGCACAAACAGTTTATTTTAGATACATTTTTATTTAAATTGTCACCACAAGACACCAGTGGCGGTTTTTGAACTATGTTCAGACCTCCTTGGTCAAAAGAGCCACTGAAAACAGCGAAGACACTATTTTACAACAGGAAACAAATATTTTTAATTCCGAAAATCAACATAGGATACAGACTCAGATACTTTTTATCAGAAATGTGGAATGTTCGAGTACAAAGCTTCAAAAATTTAAAATTTGACTGGAAATTTGAAGATCATCCCGGATTCTAGAATTCGTAACATTGTTTCCAAGGGTCCTAAGTATAGATTCCCTTCCCATATCGATTTCAACAGATGTAGGGAAGAAATTGCATCTGCATTAAATGATTTTGGTAATCGTTGGTGTAAACGAGAGGGTGTTGAAAGTAACGCTTTAATAAAATGGAAACTAAGTATCTTTAATATTGTGGATAAACGTATAAAGTTTTATTCACACAATACTAATCTTTTACCTCCTAAGCCTAAATCTTCCTTTAGATATTTGAAGCAGGGTATCCAGGATTTTCATAGGAAGTATGTTTTGGTTCCTGCTTACAAGGCCGCAAACAACATTGTTGTTGTTTGTCGGTTGCACTATATTAACACTTTGAAGCAGGAACTTAATGGCACCACGGCTTACGAAGAGACTTTCATAGATGAGAAGACTGTTGTTAATAGCCACTCAAATGATTTGCCTTTTAGGTTTGCTGTAAACGTTAAGGAACGCAAAGACAAACTTCCTACGTTGTATTGGTTACCTAAGCTTCACAAAAAAAACGTATAAAGCTAGATTCATTGCCAACTCTAGCTCTTGTACTACTACAGAATTATCTAAATTATTAACTTCTTGCCTCACTGCTGTGAAATCTCGTGTCATTTGGTACTATGAGACAGTGTATGAGAGGTCAGGGAAAAATATGTTTTGGTCTATAAAAATTCTGGTGAGCTACTTAGTAAACTGAAATCAAGAGGGTTCCGTGCGACTAGTTTGTCCACTTATGATTTTTCTACTCTTTATACCACATTACCCCATAATTTAATAAAGGAAAAACTTGTTGATTTGATTGAGAGGGCCTTCAAGAAGTTCTCCAAAAATGAAGATACCCTTTATATTGCCTGTAACGATAAGAAAGCGTTTTTCACTTCTACTGACCGTAAATATATATAGAGGATATAGTCTTTGGTCATGTCAGAATGTATGTGACGCCTTATCATATCTCTTAGATAATATTTACATCAGATTTGGTAATAAGTTATACAGACAAATTGTTGGTATTCCGATGGGTACAAATTTTGCTCCTCTTGTGGCCGATTTGTTTTTATTTTGTTATGAAAGAGATTTCATGACTTCTCTTTCTGTTGATAATCAAGCTGATAACATTGAGGCATTTAACTCAACCTCTAGATATTTAGACGATCTTCTGAATATTGATAATCCTTATTTTGAAAGCATGGTTAACCAAATTTACCCACCTGAACTTAAATTGAATAAAGCTAATACTTCAGATACCGAGGCCCCCTTTTTGGATTTACATCTATCTATTTCTAACGGTTTTGTATCTTCTAAAATTTATGATAAACGTGATGACTTTGACTTTGATATAGTTAATTTTCCATTTTTGGATGGTGACGTTCCACGTCGTCCCTCTTATGGAGTGTATATTTCTCAACTTATAAGATTTGCTAGAGTGTGTAGTCATGTAGATGACTTTAATGCTCGTAATAAATGTTTAACTGCTAAACTTCTTCAACAGGGCTATCGGTATCATAAGCTTAGAAAGGTTTTTTTCTAAATTCTATCGCAGACACCATGAATTGGTTTCAAAATTTGAAGTCGGATTAAAATTTCTTTTACACCAAGGCCTATCGGAACCAGAATTTCATGGTGACTTAGTATACAAATTCAAAAAGAATAAGGGAAGGACTGATTTTTCTGATCAATTCCGAAAAATAATAATACGTCACAAACGTATTGGCTATAATTTAAATGTTATGCGACAGTCTGCATGCTTAGTGATTAACCCAGTCACGGTTGATAACTTTGCTGCACTCTTTAATTGCACACCGGGGGATCGGTCGTCAGACTCTATGATGGCCCCGACCTAAAGCTATATATTTTAGTTGGTTGGGACCGGAGCCTTTTTGTCTGTTGCTTGGTCCACCGGGGCTCAACTGGTGACCTTCTTTTGCTTCAGATTTCCAGTGGGGTTGTTTGGCAGGACAGGGATCTCCACCTGTCAGACGGCCCGTTGTATCTGTTGAGTCCTCGTCTTTGCTTCTTCATGGTGTTGAAATTTGATTTATGTGTTTACCGTGATGATTCATTCACGAGTTAGAGGGTTATCATGCGAACCAAACAACCAACTAAATGTTTTGTACCACTTCAGAAACTGAGGGTGAGGTTGGGCCTGTAAAATCGATTTAAGCCCCCCAGTAATTCATTACTGACCGCTCCAAGGCGGTAGTTCTGTTGTGGTTCTCTGTTGCCTGTTTTTGGTGTCAGAGTTTCTGTGATGTTTTACCTTATGTATGTTCTTATTAGTTTTGGTTCGGTTTGGGTTGCTGAGTGGCCACCTTTTGGGAACACGCTGCTCACTCGGTTGGCAATATGTTCTCTGAATATGATTATTTGTAATCTTAGTTGTTTCCAACTATGGTTTGAGGGCTGGATTTGGATTTTGATTGTTTCAGTTCCTGGTCTTTGCATACTTTTTACTTTCATTATCAAATGTGGCCAACAGAGTATCTTCTTGTACTGTTTCTGGGAGAATATTTAAAAAGTCGGTAGTGTTTCGTAGGTTGCTTTTAACATGTTTTTGAAGGACCTTTATAAAATATCTAGTAAATTACTGAGTCTGTGAGTTAGACATGACGGGCCAGCCTTGCTTGGGCGTAATTTTAAATCTGTAACACCTCTTGCTTCAACATATGAAGAATCAGCGCGCTTGCATTTGTCACTGATTATTTTACTTTTATGTATTTTCGGAAGACCATCAAATTGACTTGTTTTTTACTTGAAAAAATTCTAAATATTCTAATTCTTTTTTGTCAAAAGACTTTGATAGTTTTTCAAATATTGATGTACTTTTGCAGGGTGTCCTTACGCGGATCTTTATCTTATGTTTCGTAATATTCCGCGTCACTGATAATAGTTTGGATCATTTCTCTGTAATGTTGTTTATCCATTATTACCGTAGCGCCACCTTTATCAGCTTATTTGATAATAATTTTATCATCATTTTTAAAGCTTTCATTGCCTTAGATTCATCCTTGCCTAAATTTGCTTTGTTATTTCTTTGTGGTTTTGTTTTTGGAAAATCTTCAACTTTTGAAAAAAATTATCTAAGGCTGCATTTCGTTCAGGGGGTGGTGTTTCTTACCAGAGAAATACCCGTATCTTCTGTGCCATCAAAGTATTCAGTCAGTCTGATTTTTCTGTTAAATTTCTTTGAATCCTCATTCAGTTGGTCAATGTTACCTATGGGAGGGGTTGGGGTGAATTTCAATCGTTTAAGTAACAAAGTTTTTTTCTGTGTCACTCAATTTCTTGTTGGATAACTTTATTATTTTATGTCTTTAATGTCTGTATTTGTAAGTGATTGACGGGTGAGCGAAACAAAATCAAAAGTCCGATATCGCCAATAATACTGTTTTTAATTAGTCTTCTTAATAAACTTCTACCGGTTTCAATGTATTACAAACAGATTTTCAAGAAGAAGACATATTGAAAATAACCTAGCATATCTATAATGTTTAGAAAGCTAATAAAGATAAAAAGACATTTCCCAGCTGTCCGTTAGGGTAATAAACAAAAACTAATTACTATATAGCCTAAGCGAAACGAGAAACTTAGCTCATATCACGTTTGCTGCCAAGTTTCTAAGCAGACATGCGTGCCCTATGGTCAAGAAAAGTTATTGTTCTGAATAATAACGTAAGTAACCGTGTCACTATAAACTTGAAACTAAATAAATAAACTTGAAACTATAGCGGACATTCACTTGAACAGTATGGCCCAGAGCTCTAGATAAGAGGGGTATTTGATGATAATTGAGGGATAATTTTTTTTATTTCTCATTGAAACCATATGTTGTGACCCCTCATCTGAACCGTCTCGTCGAGACGGTTCAGACGAGGGGTCACAATATAGGTTTTTATGCAGAATTAACAAAAATTATCCCTAATTATCACCAAATACTCCCTCTTATCTAGGGCTCTGAGTATGCTTTAACGGGAGTAGCAATATCCTATTATAAAGTCAGGACTTCCTATTTTAAACATAATTCAATTGTTGATAGATATTGATATTTGACTGACCTCGAGAACCATTAAAATATGATAAATATTGGGCGTACAAACAATTATAAAGAATATTATTTTTAGGCATCAAACATAAGCTATAATCTTTAATTACTGTTTGGTATTAATAGTTATATCGTTTGAAAGCAACCGTAAACTGTGTTTCACGTATATAGGCAGTATTGAATTATAGAAACTTAGAATCAGTATATATTAAAAGGGGCTCAAGCTTAACAGTGAAAAGGATTTAACGAAGAAAATAATAAATTAAGAAGATATATAAAACAACAACAACTAGAACTAGCTCAGCGAGACACGAAAAAAACTAGCTGCCGTCAAAATTGTTTTCCTTACATTGAAATTATATTATTTCTATAGGAATGGAAACGTTTAATCTCACTATGCCTGGATACTCCGTATTTGAACTAAATCAAATGGAAGTGACTAGGTTAACTCCCCTTTTACTGTTTTTGTCGACAATCGGATTCTTTGGAATACCTGGAAACACTTTTGTAATATATGCTTTCAGGAAAAGCTGCCAAGGGTCAAACTCGCACTTGTTTTTTGTATGGTTAGCTATAATTGACTTGTTTAGTTGTGCTCTGGTATTACCATTTGAATTTGTAAACGTTGTCAATCAATATACATATGGCTATGAGTGGCTTTGTAAAATTACAATATTCTTTACCTATGTACTGACGTTGACGTCCGGTTTTACATTGACAATAATCAGCGTTGACCGCTTTAGAAAGATATGTCAGTTGACAAAATGGCAATTTTCAAACAGGGCTACGAGAATTCTTTGTGTAGCTTCGTTTATAATAGCACTACTTGCTTCTTGGCCTGTTTTATTTCTGTATGGAATACATACTTTTGAAGCACCACAGTACATTATAGCGGCAAAGGATTGTTCACTCTCAAACCAGTACGAACATACTAACTACGTCAAGGTATACAATGGATTTTTGTGGATTGTGTTTGTGTCAGCGTTTTCAATCATTATGTTTCTATATATTCTTATAGGCAGAGAGATTTTCAAACAAACGAAAAAAATGAGAAGACATACCCAAAGACACAAAGACGTATTAGGAGCTGAGACCAACAAACTTAAGACAAGCACAAACAGTATGAAATCCAGTAATCAAATCGATACTGAGAAAGCTGGTCAGAACAATAACGATGCATATGATGAAATAGATCGTGCTTTGTCAGTGCCTGTAGAGAGACAGTTTTCAACAGTGTACGACGAAGCCATTGACAAAAAGGTCGCTGAAAACCAGAAGAAAGCAAAACGATCAGCTATGATCATGTTCTTCGTATCACTGGCTTTTATGATAAGTTACCTGCCATATCTGATACTTAGGCTGTGGGAAGCTGTTTCTGTTAATTTTGTAACCTCTATGAACGACACAGAACGAACAGTCTATAAGACGTTTCTGCGTTCTTACTGGTTAAACTGTGCGATAAATCCATTTATATATTGCGCATGCGCACCTCAGTTTAGAAAAGAATGTAAAAAACTATGGAAGAGAGCTAAAACATGCAAATTATTCTGAAGTAGAAAATACCAAAATAAAGTTTTGTCACTATTCAAGTATTTCGTTCACTGAATGAGCCGCGACACGGCAAAACCAACAAAATGGTTGTGCGCCCAGCGAAGACTCATTAGCCCAGTCGGATCAGTCTTCGCTGTCCGCATGAAGATAACTGAGGCCCTTAGCTACCCTTTATGCCCAGGCTGATCTGTGTCTGCACTGGGCGCATAGCCACTTTGTTGGTTTTGTCGTGTCGCGGTTCAGAAGGGATATTTGCACTCGATTTTGTCTATGTCAGCTATTGGGTAAGAGGTTTGAACGTCATACAATGTAGATGGTACTCTGGGAACCGCTTACGGAAGTCTTGGTTCAAACTGTAGTTTATTTGTATAAACACATATTACAAAACGGAGATATAGTATCTATGTTATACACATGGGATTCATACCGATGTCTTAAAACGAATCCAGCAACTGACTAACAAATTGCAAAGTCGGTATACTTCAATTTTCTATTTCAAACAGCTGGTACGGACCCCAGCTTAATGAAATTCATGTATCTTAATCAAAAGTGAAAAGCATTACCTTATCAGAATGCAATTGAGCAAAGTCACCTATTAATAAAAGTGTATTGTTTTTGTTGTTAATCCATTTATGCCGAATGTCCCATAAGGGGATATTGACCCTGCGGACCCAAATAAGAGGCGGTATCTGATCATTGTCCATAATATTTACAGAAGGCTAACGGGTATTTCTCATGAAAATACAGTTAACTCTCGATATATCAAAGTCAAAGTCCATCCAAAACTACTGATATCTCGAAGGAAATTTCTGGGACCAGAAAATTTACTTTGAGATATCAGCAGTTTTAAATAACATAAACTGAAATGTAAATAAGAATAGAAAATTAGTCAAATCAGTATTTTTATATAAATGGGTAAGTTGTGATATCACTCTCCGCGATATTGAGAGTTGATTGTAGTAATAATAATGATAACTAGACAATCACTAAAGGTGATGAATGCTCCCGCCATATGCCTCACTAGATGAGTAATGTGTTAAAACATATTTGTGTGAAGTTACATTAAAATCTGTCAATAAATAAAGGTGCTAAAGGGATGACAAAGTTTTTCTCTCAAAATAGCAACTGTTACCTTGATCTTGGATCTACAACCCTGAAAGGTAAACTTGTCCAAGATATTGTTATACTTAATATTTGTGTGAAGTTATATCAAAATCAGTTAACAAATAAAGGCGCTAGAACCATGACAAAGATTTACATGTACCTATAATAGCATTTGTGACCTTGACCTTGGACCTACAATGCTGAAACCTGAATTTGTCCCATATATTGTCATGCTAAATATTTGTGTCAAGTTCTGTCAAAATCATTCCAGAGGGATGACAACATATTTTCTGAAAATAGCAAATCTGACCTTGACCTTGACCCTCGAATTCTGGATGGCGAACTTGTCCAAGATATTGTCACACTAAACATTTGGGTGAAGTTACATCAACAGTATCGATAAATAAAGGGGCTAGAGAGATGATAATTTTTTTCTAAAAATAGCAACTGTGACCTTGACCTTGGATCTCTGAGCTGAAACGGTAATTCTGGATCGCGAACTTGTCCAAGATATTGTCACACTAAACATTTGGGTGATGTTTCATCAAAATTAACCATAGATTAAAGGGGCTAGAGGGATGATCGTTTTTTTCTAAAAATAGCAACTGTGACCTTTACCTTGGATCTCTGAGCTGAAACGGTAATTTATTCAAGATACTATTATACTTAACATTTATGTGAAGTTATATCGAAATCGATCCATAAATAAAAGCGCTAGAGCGATGCCCAAGTTTTTCTGAAAATAGCAACTGTGACCTGGACCTTGATCCTACCAACCTGAAACGCAAACACATTCGAAGTATTGTCATACTTAATATAGCTGTGATGTAATACCAAAATCGGTTGATAAATGAGGCCATTACAGTGATGGCAAAAGGTGAGCTTGTATATGAGCCATGGAAATATGGTAAAAATATGTATGTCATTCAAGGGGACATAATTCTGCAATAAAGCCTGACTCAAAGTTCTGTTTCCTTTATGCACATGTTCAATGCATGTCTAAACTGTGTTGCAAGTTCCAAATCCCAACACCAAATACTATTGGAGGAGTTGCAGAGACAAGAACAGTACTACAAAGTGTGAACTACAGTCAAAATATGTATGTCATTCAAGGGGATATAATTCTGCCATAATGACCTGAATCAAAGTTCCTTTTCATTATGCATATGTTTGATGCATGTCTGAACTGTGTTGCAAGTTTCAACTCCTTGCATCAAATAATGATAAAAGTTTAGATCCTTTAAGAGCAAAGAAAACATTCATAAGTAAGAAGTTGGGCCATACCGCGGTTTCGGCTATTCAAGCCTCATCAGTGACCCTTTAAATCTGGCACAAGGAGCCAGAGGAAAAAAAAACAGTAAATTTGCAGGTTTAACATGGCAGTCGTCTCAAAGACTGATATAAGTCGAAAAATACCAAAATATTTCAAATTTGTTTAGAAAATGAATCTAAACGTATGATCATTTCTGACTTCTCAGAATATATTCCATGATCTCAAAGGACCAACAGGAAAATATAATCTGCACTATAGATGAGTACTGTAGAAGGAGTTTTGGAGACACAAACAGTACTACATATGTGAAATATGGACAAAATATGTATGTTATTCAAGGGGACATAATTCTGCAATAAAAACCTAATTCAAAGTTCTGTTTCCTTTATGCACATGTTCAATGCATGTCTGAACTGTGTTGCAAGTTTCAACTCCCTGCATCAAATACTGTAGGGGGAGTTGGGGAGACAAGAACAGTACTACAAATGTGAAATATGGTCAAAATATGTATGTTATTCAAGGGGACATAATTCTGCATTAAAGACCTAAATCAAAGTTCTGTTTCCTTTATGCACATGTTCAATGCATGTCTGAACTATGTTGCAAGTTTCAACTCCCTGCGTCAAATACTGTAGGAGGAGTTGCGGAGACAAGAACAGCACTACAATGTGTGACGTACGTATGGACGGACGTACGTACGGACAAGGGCAAAACTATATGCCCCTCCCCACTTCGTGGCGAGGGCATAAAAAAGTAAACCAGACACCCCTTAGATGACAAATAGACTCATCCAATAAATAAGGATAGAAGAGTTCTTTATGCCCCAGTCACACACACACATAACGGACTGGGCGGATAGTTGCGGACTTTAAATCCACACAATTTGTGGCATCTGGCGGAATATTCGTATTTGATACTGACCATTGATTTCTTACAACTATACAGGTAGAATCTCCGATTATCCTTCGGCAGTTCTCCGAAACTAGACGACAACAGGCGATAATCGCAGGTGTCAAATTAATCCCTAAGTCTAAATATTCTTATCTCCGTCATGATAAAAATTTGAACTTTATGGCTTTCCCGAGTCATGTGATGAAAAATCTAATTTCGGTAGAATGGGTAGGTATAATACATGAGTCAGTCTTACAACTCAACTTCTTCTGTTTTTTTTTATACGATAGAAGACAACTTATATACTGTGATTAAAGGATTAGTTCATTATTTGAGTCGCTATTTCATATCGTAGGTGAAACTTCAAACCGACCGAACAAACAAACAAACAATATAATTTCTTTAAGTTTGTACTTCGATCAAAAAATAAATAAAGAAATAAAGAAATAAATCGAAGAGTTTATGAAAGTAACCAGGTGTTAAACGAATTAACCCATTAATGCCTGGCGTCCCATATATAGAGCATAGTCAAACAGTGTAGATCAAGATCAGACGCAGGAAAACACGGCGCCTTAACAGGCTCTACACTGTTTGCATTACACAAATGTGTATTTCTCCTATAAAATGATCAGAATAAACTAAGTCAGACACCCCTTAATTGACAAATGGACACATTCATTTGATAGGGATAGAACATTCCACTGCGCAAAAATGGTTAATCAATGAAATAAACAAATGTTCTATATTTCAAAGTAAATAGATAAAATTCTGTATTTTAATTCCTTCATTTCAACTTAAAACAGTTATTTCAGAGTAGTCCTGGTTGCTCAGTGGGTTAGGCGTTTGCTTACTGATCAAGCGGACCCGGGTTTGAGCCCCGCTTGAGGCGAGAATCTTTTCTGCCGTAAAAGGGGTTCCATTGCACACAACCTTTCATAATCACTCTGCCGTCGTCTTGATATGACTGAAATACTAATGAACAGGACGTAAAATCACAAATCATCCAACCAACATCAGTTATTTCATGATTTTTTTCTACGCGCTCTGACATATAGTTTTGAGTATATATATATTAAATCTCGAGCCATTCACACCATTAATTTCAATGTAATAATAAGAAAATCATTCGTTTCATTTACTCCATGTTTGTAAAATCTCGCCATTTATCGAGATAAGACGCGTTATTTGAGCGTTAGGCGCATGGGCGGAAACAATGTGAAAAAGGTATTTTCCCATATTGCCTTCGTCGTCTCTAGACTATATATTTTACCGCGATTAAACACAATATACAAAGTGGCATGTGCGCTAAGTGAAGACAGATCAGTCTGGGCATCCGCCAAGTATGATGAGTCCTCGCTGTCGGCATGTAGGTAGCTTGGGCCCTAAGCTACAATTTAAGCGCATAGCGGAGACTCTAATCAGAATGGGCGAAGGTCCAGGCTGAGTCTTCGCTGGTCGCACATGTCACTTTGTTTGTTTTGTCATGTCATGGCTCATTTATTGCGACACGGTACTGTGGACGCGTGCCGTGTCATTTGTATTGTTTATTTAACGATGAATACCCCGGTTACATAAGTCGACAAAGAGTAATAATCGAATTTGAGCCTTGTTGAAGTATTTTCACTTTAAACATATGAGAAAACAAAAAAGTGCTAACATGAAGACCGTCTGTGAAAAAAAAAAAACACCAACAAACAAAAATTATTCAATTTTTCTGGTTCTTACGAAGAAAACTCTACTTCATCTTAAGTCCGCCGAATGTTTATTTTCAAACCCAAACAACAAATAAGCAAAAATAAAGTTCTTGTCAAGCTAATTAGACCGGATCGAAGACTGAAGTTTGAATATGTTTGCATCAATTATTTTTCAGACGCACGGCTTCAATTTCATTCTAACATCAGACAACTTTGGTCTGCATTATAGGGCAGCTCTGGACCAGAAAAAAAAATTCTTTCCCCTTTTAGTTTCAAGCAGACTGGATGAAACTACATTTGCATAATTTAGCTACTTGAAAATTCATTACTACAATATCCAATCATAAATTGTGTATCATACTCTTCATACATATAATCTTCGCCCAAGGCTATTACCTAAAGCTGCGTCGTCTTTCGCCGAAGTTTTGACGGAAACGCACGGAAACGACCGGCATACAAAAATCATTAATTAAAATTTGAACAAATAATGAAAAAAGACCATTTTATCATTTAGCTAAATTAATAAAAATTACATCAGATAAAAATATATTCTTTCTTCTCTTCTGATCCATTTGTGATGCATAACATTTTGTATCAATTTGATTCTAAATAAGCGGTCGAATTTGTTTAATTAAATTATATACCTCTAGATAATCACCCAAAAAAGACCATTTTGTACTAGTGCTAGAATCAAAATTAAAACACGATATTAAAGATGAAGAATTTTACTTTCTGATACCGTTTGTGATGTAAAGATATATTTAGAATAATAGAAGTTATTAAGGGGTAATGAAATTTCCCCATATTACCCGTGTATACCAAATTGATTCACACCTGTAGAATTACAAGTACGCAGTTTCTTCACTATGGCGTGGTCTCTCTCTATATCGAATCCGTATCGTATCCGCAAGGTCCGCATGACATGCCACCAAATTTTGAAAAGTCTTGATATTCAGACGCGGACGAATTAACCATAATGATCCGTAACTGAAGGCATTTATCCGCAATTATCCGTATCTGATCCGCATCTAATACGTATTTCGACCTATCTTTCCGCGGTCCACCCAAAATTTGTGGACAGATACGGTTTCATGCGGAATATTACGGTTCTCGTTCTGCGGACTAATGCCCAGTCAAATTAGCTATTCGCAATTATCCTCACCAATACGTATCTGTCAGTATTGGAGTTTAAGTTATCCGTATAGAAACGTATCTGAAGGTAAAAGTCCTCAAAACACTCCAAACGAGACCCATAACTAACCGTAATGAAGGTAACGATCTGCGTGAAACCGTATAAGTCCACAACTTGGGATGGGCTGCGGAATGATAGGTTTATAAACGGATTAGATACGGATAAGATACGGATTATATATGGATAAATACGGACGAATGCCTTCAGTTACCCTTTGTTACGGATCAATACGGTTTACTCGTCCGCGCCTGAATTTTGAAATTTTTAAAAATTTGGAATCGGATCCTGCGGACCCTACGGATACGATACGGACAGTTACAGACTCGGCGGTTGCGATACGGACCTTTAGGAATAACACCGGACAGATACGGATGGGCCATCTGTAGATGCGATACGGACCATTACGAATAAAACCGGGCATTTACGAACGGGTCATCCGTAACAACAACAACATCTTTCCGCATCTAGAAGTAACAGAAGGCAGTGGAAGGTAAGTAGTACGTATGCATTCGTTTCATCCCTCATCGTACTGATTCAAAGGGAAAATATCTGACCGCCGACATCCGCATTTATCCTTATTCATACGCATCTATAGGTAACAGTATCCGTAAATTAATCAAGAAAATAGGCCACACCCACTAATTCTGCGGATCACTGTGGATTTTTATCCACAAATATCCGCCCAATCCGTAATGTGTGTGTGTGACTGGAGCATTAGGCATAAACAAACCGCGAAATGACAAAACAAAGTGGGACCCAGATCAGCCTGGGCAGCTAAAAGGTAACTTAAGGTCTTGGCTAGCTCCACGCGCAAAGGAAAGCATCTGATCAGACTGAGCGGCTGCCCAGGCTGATCTGAGTCTTTGCTGAGCGCACTTGCCACTTAGTTGGCTTTGTCGTGTCGCGGCTCAAATGCATTAGAGTTTGCATGTCAAAACAATAAAGATTCCATCAAACCATCTGGTCTGAATATTCCTTTTCCGCCTGTAAATGCCTTAGTCCGTACAAGGCGTGCCTCAGCTGTTTTTAAAAACCTGTATCGTTTTGTGTTTTTATTTTGTCTGGTTTTCGGTTAGTCATAGACTGCTCGTTTGCGGTACGCCTGTGCTCGTGAGTAATACGTATTACGTAGGCGTCCTTACCTGATATCTGCAGCTGATCAGCCTCGCAGATTATGTCAGTAAGTGTGCCTCGGAGAGGGAGATATGTTGCCTTCCGAGACCTGACCATTCGAACTATGGGGGCCTCTTACGCCAGTATTCTAGAACGTCACTCATACTCACACTCATGGTTTAGTCCCTGAGTTCACTCAAAATTTGTAAGCGACTCAGAGGTTTCGTGTTCTTAAATCTCACTCAATCTTGAGTGTACAGCCGTTAGAGACTGACTCTGAAGAAGTTAAATACAGAAATCGGGAAATGTGTATTTTGAAAAAAAAGCTGTTCACTTCCTAGCAAACGAAAAACAAACAAGAAAAAAATGACCAAACTTTGCTGACGCATATCGCCAGTTTCGATACTTTTGCATTTGCAGCAATGAATAAAACGATTCAGGTATTATTGAGCCTCGACACGACAAAACCAACAAAGTGGCATGTGCGCCACGCGCAGACTCAAATTAGCTTAGGCATCCACCCTCCGATCAGAGTACTCTCTTCGTCGGCATGGAGGTAGCTTAGGCCCTTAGCTAGCCATAAAGTACACAGCGAAGACTGGTCAGACTGGGCCAATCCCCAGGCTGATCTGAGTATTCGCTGGGCGCACTTTCCACTTTGCTGGTTTTGTCGTGTCGCGGCTCAAATTATTATGTGATTTCTATAATTGTCAATAACGGTACAAGTGACAGTGTTCACACGTGCCCAGGATGACGTTAGTTATTATTTGTTCCATTGTCATAATTTAATATGAAAATTGTCAATACATGTGTAGCATTCTTTCAGACACAATGAAGGCAATTATAAAAGGTCGGAAAGGCATTCTAGTTTGAAAGCATCCGCCGCCCTCTTCGTACCGTGACTGTTTTAATAGGAATCGGATTCCTAAAACACGTGGGAATTATCACTCCCACAACTGTTTATACGTCATATTGGTTAACGACGATTCTGTTTTGGGCATAGAAAAGAAAGAGCATAACGGGCAGTTTTATAACAGGACTAAATATGGAGAAGTGTTGCTTCCACTGAATAGTCGTAAATTGTCTGCACTTTTAAGAGCGGTAAAACATTTCAGCACGAAAGTCTTCCTTGACTGGTCAGTAGTTAAACAAAAGATATGACAGACTTTTATAGACAGACATCCAGTTCAATAAGACATGTTGCTCATAAGTATTTGTGTTCAACTTCATATCAGAATAAATAGCAAAACTTTACGAAAATAGCAATTTTCTGAAAAAATAGATCTTTTTAACATTGTTATCTCCCCGAGTTTCGCAACTCGTGATTTGGCGAGATTTCGCGTTCTTACACTCGCGTGGAGCAACCCTTCGATACAGCAACACATATCAACAGGCTTTTTGATAATAATCAAATGATATATAAATCAAATTATTAAAAAGGAGATTTATTATTAATTTGCATTTGGATTTCAAACAAAACTTGAAAAAATTATAATAACAGTAACAATAACATAAGGCACAAAACAATACATCAGCGTGTCATGCATCGGTAATCATTTTACATATCTGTGATCTATTATTTCTGGCTTTCTTTCTTTTACTTAAAACGTCTTACGTGTTTTGATATTTAGTCATAGTCTTATTTTTTATATAATCTTTTGCTTTCATTCACATTTAATTTCAGAAGTTATGTTTGTTACTTATATTTAACGTAAAAAAATCTTGTATTTTTAATCATGCAGCTAGGCATTTCATAATGATCACAATAATAATGAATTCGTAGTAAATATTAAATGGATGTCTTGCATATCTTATTTGTTTATTTATTTATTTATTTATTTATTTATTTATTTATTTATTTATACTGAAATCAAATTAGTTTTGAGCAAATAAGTTCTGGATTCCGATTTTCTGAAGTGAAGCAAATAGCAGTTTTTCTTTCCGTTTTCTGGAAATGCGAAAATTAAATACTTGTAGATGTGTTTATATGTGTCCTTTGCATTTATAATAATAATAATACTATTCTTTTTTCATTATCATTATTGTTATTACTAGTCCTGCCATTATGATATTTACTGTCAAAAACATGAAAACTTATAGGTTTTTAAAGTCTCCATAGTCCTATCAGTGATAAAAACGTCTGAACTCAAATCATTGTAAAAATCGGTTCATCCCTCACGTTTGGTAATAAAATGTGGGTTGATGTGCATATATTGAGTCATATAACTGGCAAAAAGTAGAGAAAACAAGTTTTTGAAAAATAACAAATCGCTCCACAAATTAGAATTTCCTGTTCTGTTTTCCCGTCTGTCAACGCTATATAAACACAGGCGGGATAGTGAGTGGAACTCCGCGCCTGTACGTTGTATTTTTACCATTTTATTCAGCTTAATGAAATCGAAATTAGGTCATTTTAGTTGACCCAAATAAGTTTTCGAACCCTTTTTATGTGAACCCCAAGGATGTTTTATTTGTTTAAAGCTGGCGAATCACGGTCATTTACACTGAATAAACAATACTGAGAAGCCTGCAGCGATAACTCATGATAAAATTGTTCACGCTGGTAGAGCAATGGGGCCTTTAATGTGTCTATAATATTACTAATAATATCATTATTTTTATTCCATTTTTTTTATTTTATTTCATTTTAGTATTGTATAACAAACTGTACTTGCAAGTAAACTTGTTCTGGATAAATGTGTATGGTTTGCCGTCCGATATGCAATGAAATTAATGGTTGGTTGGCTTTTTTGGGTTAAACAGCCCTTTGAGACAGTATTTCAGTCTATATCGGGCCATCTTCACGAGAGGGTGAGAAAGAAAAGAAAAAAGACGAGGAAAAAAAATCCAAACATTCTCCATCCGCAGTTACTGCAAGCACAGTATGCCCTAAAAGTTTGACTGCCAAGCTTTTACAGCAGGGGTATCGGTATCATAAACTTCGGAAAGCTTTTTCTAAATTTTATCGTAGACACTTTGAATTGGTTTCTAAATAAAATATAGGGTTAAGGTCACTTTTGCAACAAGGCCTATCGGAACCTGAATTTTATGGTGACTTAGTATATAAATTACGCAAAATCGTAGGGAAAACAGAATTTCCCGATCAATTTAAGAAAATTATCATACGATTTAAACGCATTGGCTATAACATAGATGTAATGCGACAGTCTGCATGCTTAGTGGTTAACCCAATCACGGTTGACAACTTTGCTGTCCTCTTTAATTGCACGCCGGTGGGTCGGGGTTCAGACTCTATGATAGCCCCTACATAAAGCTATATATTAGTTGGTTGGGGCCGGATGTTTGTCTGTTTCTTGGCCCACCGGGGTTCAACTGGTGGTCTTCTTTTGCTCCAGTACTCCAGTGGTTTTGCTGACGCCCCAGGGATCTCCGGGTGTCTCAACACGTTTTGGCTGTCGAGTCCTCATCCTTGCTTCATCACGGTCTTTTCTTGATCTTAATTGTTGACCGTGATGACTCTCTGATGAGTTAGGGGACCTCCATACGAACCGAACTACCAACTAATTGTGTGCACCGCAGCGGAGGGTGAGGGTGAAGGTTTGGGCCCAGTAAAACCGGTTTAACCCCCCCCCCCCCCCCCCCCCCCAGTAGTTATTACTGACCGTCCCAAGGTGGTACTTTTGTTGCGGTTGCATTTGTTTTATGTTCGGTGCTGTTTAATTTATTGTGTTCTCAGTTTAATCCTTCTATCATAAAAATAGAAAATAGGTAAAAATAATTGTTAAATGTTTTTTTTTTATATAATTTGCTTAGTCCGTTGTAACCCGTCTGTTGGTCTAAATTATTTAGTTTAGTTTTGTTTATTTAGTTTAGTTCTGTCTGGCCTCGACGTTTAGTGCGACATCAGGTTGGACTTAGAAATTTTACGCCTATGAATTCGGCAGTCGGAAGGCGCGTGAAATGTATTTTAAAGTTAATAGGGAAGAATCTTAACGACAATTTATTTCGGAATTTTTCATATCTTTGGAAAGAATGCAATGCAAATTTTAAGAAAAATCAGGGAAAAAAATTAAACTTGACACAGTAAAATAAGTTTTTATCGACAAAGTCTAGGAACACGCGTTTTGTCAAATTTTTATATACGCTAAATAGGAGGCGATGAGCTTATTTTCAACTTCACCTGGAAGAATGAAGGCACATACTTATTTTGATGAAAATTACATCAACGTAAAGAGCGTAAAATGAGCTATATGGTCTTATCAGAATAAATTTTGGCACAATTTTTTAAAGAAATGATTTACGTTGTCAAAAATTGTTTTGCCATTAATTTCTATACAAATTGAGTCACAGATTTCAACAGGTAAAGAGACATACGCGTTATCGATACAGGTGTCACATTGTCGGGCTGGGGTGATACAAATGAAGAGATTAGTTTAACATGTATAAAGATAGCTGAGTTGCCATCTATTTGGGAAAGAGCTGCTGACTCGGCTTATCACTTGTAATTTATTGTTTGTTGGGATGTCTTTGTCAATCTTTCCCTTTGATGTTGGGGATAGGGTTTGGGATCTGATTCAGTCAGTTCCTGAAGTGTAGTTACTCTTTAAATTTTATCCAAATAAGTAGGGCGCCCCGGCACTGGAAGTTATAGCCAGCAATATCCCCCGACCACCACCCCCACAATGAAATTAAAAGCGTCAACATTAATTAGAGGTGTCAACGTATAACGTTGTTTGTTGATTTAGTTAATTGTTAATAGACCCTCAGATAATTACAGTAATTGATGGACATGTATATTTCATAAAACAAAAGACCCTATGGTCTATGAGTATACAATAGCATGAACACTTTGTACATAAAGCTCAATGGCAAGATCGGCGAATACATGTACTTGAAAATTACCGATCATATAATATATAATTTTGTATGCTTCTATATTCGATGGCAACCAATCCATCAACAGAAAGCAGCATTAGCAATGTTAACATATACATGTTCCTTTACACAATGTTCAAAATATGAAATTAAAAAGAGAAACATGTTACAACAATAATTCTACCAATATATTATAATAATAAGTCTATTGCCTAGAGAAGTAGAATATTTTCATAGAATCGAATCGGGAGAGAAAAAAGTAGCTAGATGCATAATTTCGAGACCTGCAGTTAAATTGCCGCTATAGGAAACTCAGTTATTGTATCCCAGCGGGCATACTCACCGGTGAACATCGCCCACCCAGCGCCGATACAACGTCATGAACGCTGCATCAACGCTAGGTTGGCATTGCCCAAATCCTGCATGTCGGTTGGGATTAAAATAAACTTATGCATTGATTGTTTTAAAAGCTTCTACTTTTACTATTAGATGCTGTTATTAAATCAATAAATTTGGGTATATTTGGCCTACCCCAGTAGTACGTATTAATATATTTCTTTCTTATATTGGTATACTTCTGGCATTCCAAAAATAAATGAAATTCATCCTAAATAGTGTTACAATGTAGATATTTCCTTTCATTTAATGGAATAGGTTGAGGTTTATGCCACCTTCCTACCTCTATTTGCAGTCTATGAGAGAACATCCTAAATCTTGAAAATGCTGTTCGAAATTTTTGAACTTTTATAACATCAAGGGACATCTTATATGAAAAATCACTAAAAAGTGAATATGTTTTAGCCCTAGTCGAGTTTTGTATCCTGTCCGTCTAATTCTGAATAAAGTTATCACGTAATCTTTGCTTAAATATTGATAAAAATAGATTCATATCTCCAACCCCTTGAAAAAGCCAAACATTATTAAAACCTAATGATTCAAGCAAACTTTAAACAGAAAGAGCTCAGATAAGTTTATTTGGATATATCTCTAAATCATTTAACATCATATCATAAGCATATTTCAGAAATTTTGTATTTTCTCAAGTAAAAATTTTAAACCAATACTTATAACAGATAATAACCTGAATTTTTCAAAGGCATTCGACCTAAATCACCATACATGAAATCATTTTGAGTTGTTCTTTTTACTCCTAATAATTTTTTTTTACAGAATTTCAGATGACACCGTTCAAGTATTGTAGCATTTGAAAAACCCCAAACTTCACATCCATAGTGTAACCCCGGTCTTATAAATTTATCAAACAGGTGAAAAGTATGCTTCGGTCTCAGTGCTGTAAATTTATTCAAATATGTATATAATTTAAATAATGCTTTCCCAGCTTGTCCCGCCAAAGTTTCAAAAGTAAAAGAAAAGAGCCACCAGTTATGAATACTATACCTAAACAAGTAAACTTTCTAACTATTTCAACACTTTGTTCGTTATATGTAAATTTTAAATTTCGTGGTAAATTCCCTCCACTTGTAAATATCATTATTTTTGTTTTATTAGTATTTACTTAAGCTTCCAAGTTTGAGAATAGTCATGGAATATATCTAATTCATTCTGTAAGCCTGGTCGACTTTCAGACAGTATAACAATATCATCTGCATATAAGAGTAAAACAATTTTAACATACCAACATGAACACCCTGAAACTTATTTCTAATAAATACATCTTCAATATCATTCAGGTACATAGAGAAAAGAAAAGGTGAGAGGCACTCCCCCTGTCTGACCCCTAAATAACACGAAAAATCATTACTTAATTCATTATGATATTTAACCATAGACTGAACTGAACTATACATCCAAAATCCGACCCCTAACCCCAAATTTTATTAACTTCAGACATAAATTGTCTCTAACAACGTAGTCGAATGCCTTGGTAAAATCTATAAAAGCTGCATATAAATGTTTGCTCTCATTAACAAAATGTTTTATAAGCCCATGCAATATGAAAACGCTATCTACTGTCCCCATACCTTTACGAAAACCCGCCTGTGCCTCAAGATAAACATGATACTCTTCCGCCCATTCATTTAACCTATTATTCAATACTCTACTAAAAAGTTTGTCAAACATGCTTAATAATGTAATTCCACTATAATTTTCTACCTCATTGATACAGCCCTTTTTATGAAGTGGAACAATAAAACCATCTCTCCACTTTTGTGGAAAATATCCCATGGTAAATATAACGCTAAAAAGTTTATGTAAGTAATGTATTAAAATGTCAAATCCGTACCTAAAAAACTCATTCAATACGTTATCCGGACCACAGCTTTTACCTAAATTTAATTGCTTAATAGCCTTTCTTATTTCAATTTCTGATATAGGGACATTCAACTCATCAAACATAATTTGAATTTCACCATTAACATAGCTTTCATTGAACAATAAAACATCCTCATCTGGTTGAAAAAAACACATCATTTGGATCATTTATAGCTTTAAAATAGTTTGCCAACATTCCTGCCGACAAGGATTTTGACTTTCGAGATGTAGTAATAACCTTTTAATAATTTCCAGTATTCTTTTGCATTATTATAGCGAGCTTTCTCTAATTTTTCTGCTTGGATTTTATCGAAGTTATATTTTGAGTTTCTAATGCATCTTTTATATTCAGACCTTGCATTTACCATGCGTTCCCTAGTTTCATCGTTCTTATCTCTTCTGAAAAAAATTAGATTTTCATAAAAAGACTTTTGTTTAGTTTTACAATTTTGATCAAACCAAGGTTGTTTTAAATCTTTACCTTTTTCGTTCATAGATTTTATTCAAATTTTCTTTTTACAAAGTGGATCACTAACTTGTTTTATTAGGTTATAGAACTCATCAACATTTTCATTTATTTCATTTTCACTGTTTACTTCATTTACACTATTTGTAATACAAAATAATTTTTTCTTCTAATTACAGGCCCACATAATTCATTAATATACTCATCTTTCTTGTCATTATCCCAACGATAAATATAATCTATTTTTTCGGTATCATTATTTTCAACAACTTGCTCTGCATTACTTATCATATTTAAAGTAAAGTATATCACACAGTGATCGGATAGTATATTTGGTTCTGCAATATCAAAATACTGCATTAGTTTGAATAATTCTGGCTTACAAAGCACATAATCTACGACGCTGCTGACATTAGTTTTAATACAGGTATATCTCCCAACTTCCTTGTCATCACCTTATCTACCATTTAATATTTTAAGACCCGTAGCTTTACAAAAATCTAATAAATATATACCAAATTTATTACAAACAGTAACTTGTGAAACTATTGGTATAGGAATATCAATTACATAATCATCTGGTAACAAATCTGAGATTCTCAACGAATCACTTGCAACATAATCAAGAGACGTACTCGTTCTGGCATTCAGATCGCCACAGATAATCAAGTTATACTTATCATTTGTACTAGTCTCAATATGTAAAATATCCTCTAAAGATGGAATCAAATAGATTGATATCATTATACATTTGCCTACTACTACCAACGGAAAAATTATAGCATAAACAAAGATAACTGTCATCGTCAAGCTGAAATAAATTTCCATTAAACTTTACCCATATTAAACTATCACTACTCATTTTAACTAAAGTATTACTGTCTACATATTCATTTCGTATATAAACGATCAACCCCCCCCCCCCACCCCCACCCCCACCCCAGAATCTCTTGTTGCATTCGGATGTCTGTTACATCTATTCAGCATTAAGTGCTCAAAACCCTCAACACCAATTTCAGACCGTTCGTTTGTCCGTGTCTCTGGCATGGACAGACTTCGGACGCCGGGAGGTGCGGGGATGGACCTGCTGAGCCTTTTCCGATGCGCCGGTGAAACTACTGAAATAACAGCCAATTAGAGTAATTTATGAGACAAAACAAATATTTAGGGATTAGTTAATCCTTTAAATATTTAGTTTCCTTTATGTATCTAGTAAAATATCAAACCACACATATGTTTTGTTGATTGTTCAGACTTAATTCAAAGAAATGGAGGGCATATGTCATGTCAGGAATTAATATTTCTTTGCAGTATGCCTTTCACTTCACATAATATTTGTGACAAACCTTTCCAATCTTTGTTCGATAAGATTACGGAAAATAAAAATATGAAATAAGCAATCATCAAGACAAAAATAAATCAGATAGAAATGATTAAAACGATTAATTTTCGTTAATTATATAGAAAGTCTCAGTGCTTTAACCATATGTGTAAAGTCTCGCCGATTATCGGGAAATATCGCGTTACTTAAGCGGTATGCGCTTGCGCAGAAACAATGTGAAAAAGGTCTACTACATCATTGCTGTAGATAAAAGGGGTCAATGGGATAATTTAGAGATGCGTTTCCATATTTCTTCATAAAAACAAATGCTATGACCCCTCACACACATCTACATTTACCAATTAAATACATGGCCAAGACTGGCTCTTTACAGTCATGCTGTACAGTTAAATCAGTTAAACGCATGTATTTCACTATCATGGTCTTAGCATACCTGCACCGACAAAGAGCTTGAAGTCATCCAAAGTTGGATTGGCAGGCAGACCATTTCAGAGACGGACCGTTGGTGGAAAGAAGGATCCCTTGTAAGCGTTGATGAAACAATACGAGGGGAATTTCAGAAATAATGTAAATGATCTCAGGGTAGCCTATTGGCTGACATTTAGCAATGGTGCTATATATCATTGGAAAGCTAAATTCAAGAGCTTTAGAATGGTATGCGTTTAAAGAATTTCTAAGTCATCCATGCATGACAGCACGTGCTTATACGTCATAAGGGTGTGGATACTGGAAACTATACATTTTCACTGAAAGTCTCTAGTGTTCTATTGCCGTTTGCTCAACGAACAAATGGTATATTTTAATAAAGAAACACGTAATACTGTTGTTTCAAAGTAAATTAAGAAATTTACACAGGAATCGTTTCCAGATTCTACACATGTAACATAATAACCGACATTTTTTTTTCTGCTATCTGGTTATAAATGCAAAATTATTATAAATGCCTTATATCAATCAAATTGTGATTTTTGACTCAATCCCATCCAATTTCAACAAATGACAGATATTTTATTACTGAAATGATTGGGTCACTATGTTTTGTTACGACTGGCATCAAATCCGGCACTGATGAAACTGGATGGTACGTGTGCAAACCCCACACCGGAAGTTGCAAAGTAGCAGCAATTCATGTAAAATACAAAACAATAAAATGAAATAATCTTCTAATAAAAAGACACAGGCTCAATATAATTAACTTTGTTGAATGTCAAAAATTAGAGGGACATATTGATAGAAAAAATCATATTAAAAGACTTGAAAGACTTGTCATTTAATATGACATACTGACGTTGAAATATGTGGGTAGGTGGGAAAAATTATCGTAAAAAAAAACAGGTATGCTACTGACAAAAGAGCATAAGGTGCCATAAAAGATTATTTATAACAGAAAACAAGCATGGCGAATTAAATCTTATTTATTTTTTGTTTCATATCTGTCACCAAACATTCACTTTCACTTAATTTAACCTCAAAATCGAAGTTTAAACAACTTACTATACATTTCAATTTAGCGCAGGAAGTGACGTCATCAGAAATGCACATTGTCGCATGATTGGCCTATCATGCAAGGTAAATCTTATGTGTTAGCAAGGCTGATACAATGCTTTGCATACTGAAATATTTTCAGTATAACAGGTATTATAGGTAACAATCCAGAGCTGCATGTATCCAGAGTTAAAAAAATATGACTTTGTCTTTACATAAATATTCCCTCTGTTTCTACTCAGTGCCCTTACCCTAACATCAATTGTCAAGGCATATTTTGAAGAAAATACCAGTGCCTTAAATTTTTTTGAGTGAATGCCAATGAGTGATATGTAAAGCTAAAAGTTAATACATAAATTTTAAAAATCGGTAAACATTCCTAGGAATGGCCGACTCATTTACACTTTTTCTGAAATGACCCTCCTATATTGACAGGAATCATTGCTGCTGTCCTCTAGTTCCTACACCTGTGGCTGCTAGGTACTGGCTTACTGCTGGTTCGGCGGTAGTCATTGCAGCAAAACCGGGCGGCACGCCTTTGTAAAAACTCCAATATTTTGTTACAGGGTCCCATACCATCGAAGCATACTCGAGCTGCGGACGAACTATAGACTTGTAGCATTTGGCCTTAAGATCCTTTGGGCAACCAGAAAGAAAGCTGTTATCTTGGCCTTTTTCGTCGCTTCATCAATATGGCTGTTCCAGGACAGTTTATTGTCTATGGTGACTCCTCGGTACGAGGCTTTTGAAGTTTCTTTCAAAATCTGTCCGTGAGAGTTATAGGAAGTCTGCATAATATTTCGCTTGTCGGTGATCCAGATATGTTCGCACTTGTCTGGGATAAATGCCAATCTCTTTCCCATCCATGTAGTTGATTAAGATCTGTCTGCAGTGACTCTGCATCTTTTTGGTATTGTGTAACTCTGTTCAGTGCACAGTCGTACTGAAGAAAAAAGTCTTGAGGGCAGGTCATTGATGTATACCAGGAACAAGAGAGGTCTAAAGATTGTACCCTGTGGAACTCCTGATGTGACAGCAGCAAGGGAAGATAGTTCTGATGAGGGGTCACAGCATATGTTTTCATTTAAAAAAAATCATCTGAGAATTATCCTCAAAACCCAACCTTATTTGGAGCTTTGTTACATGTTTGCATATCTTTGGAAAACTTGCCACCAATTTACTTCAACAAGTATCTTTCAAAATTGAAAAAAAAGGAAATAAATAAACGATTAAAATATTAAAACGGAAATAGAAACATAAAAAATAGAAGAAAAAAAACAAACAGAAAAAACCACTCTTACAATCATATCTACTGAGCTAGAGTTACCGCGCCTGAATTTAACAAACACGTTAATTTGGCAGTATAATTGTCTAACAAACACACGGACAGCCAACGGAACAGCACTTTCATGAAACTATCACAAGATGAAGCTGACAAATCCTGTCAACATCAATAATGCTAGTGAGACATATCGTACCGCATTTCTTCGGTTTTAAGATGGGAATTTTCTCTTCCAAAAAGATCCACAATATCTAGATCCGTCTTATAAGACGGATCTAGATATTGTGGATCTTTTTTGGAAGAGATAGGAAGATCCACAATATCTAGATCCGTCTTATAAGACGGATCTAGATATTGTGGATCTTTTTGGAAGAGATAATGCCATGTTCTAGCTGAGTTTAAGCAAGGCTGATTTGCCTATTTCGGGTAATTCTGGAATGAAAATACATTGTCTTTTGAATAAATACGGTTCAAACATTCTCAAAATCGGGACGTTTAAGATAATCACCTGACTGTCCTAAAATGGGAAAAGTTTGGTTTTACAATGCAACAATGCTTTCGAAACATAGATTGGCAAACAGTGCAGACCCTGATCAGACTGCTCCATTTGCAAGTAAAGTAGATCCTGATCAAACTTGTCCTTACCAAGGAGTCTGATTGCTCAGCCCTTTCTGTCACAATATTTAGGATTTATACGGTATTGATCGTTATTAGCCCATCAAGCCATGCAGACAGCCCTATGCTTGTCTTTTATTCTTCCGTAGTTAGAACAGAATTGCTTTTGGAATGTTAACTTGTCATGCAAGGGGAAATACCACAGCTGTACTACAAATATCCTCATGGAAACAGTTGCCATATCATATGCATTAGAAGAGAAGTTTTTGGGCAACCAGATGATAAATAGATGACTTTGCGGGTTTACGTCCTTTCAACAGTATTACAGTTATACCAGGACGATGAAACAGTGCTTATGAAATGCTCTATCATACGAATTGCCGTTAATGTATATAAATATACTTTCAGACAGAGTCTTGCTTTGCGAACCCGCGACCCCGTTTTCCTAAGTCGGGAGCACTTACCACTCGGTCGTCCAGTCACTTCTGTGATAAAGTAAAGTAGACCCAGATAAGAATTCAGTGTGACCAGGATCTGCGCTTTTGCTATTAAGCTAGCTACTTTCATTACGTCTTTAGACAGTAAAACCAGCTCGACTATGCAATGCTGTTACCCTATGCGCCACTTTATAGGTATGTACAGCGTCTTCAAATTGATGTCATTCTGCCAGAACATTCGAACGTAATCAGATCGTTACTACTAACCCATTGTTGACAACTGGACTGTTCTACCTGGCTCTTTGGACAGGTCCAATTCCAACTTAAAGGTATACTCCCTCGTATTTCATTACGAAATAATCACAAAATTATGAAGCTGGTTAGTTGTATGCAACATAATTAAGATGTGTTAAAAAAATCTTCAGCTAAAACATCTTTGTTACGGAGGCAGAGACGATATATCATACCGTTCTTGAATATTCACGAATATTTTGTCGTCATAAATTGATTAACTCCCACAGGCGTTTCTGCAAGCATGTTTTGAATTTTATGATTGGTGGAGTAAATAACTTAACAATAGCATTAACCTCTAATCTGTGCACGTGAGTTGTTTTCAGCCAATAACTGTCTAAAGTTGAGTAAAGAAAGGGCTTAAAATTATTCATGATATAACTTTAACCTGATTAACTATGATTGCTGGGCGTATCAAGTCTTCAGTTTTGGCGGGAATGGTGACCCGCTATTGCCGCTCTTTTTGTGTATTTCCTTAAATTCTCCGATTTTCAGTGACCATCACAAATTATAAATTTGGCAGATAAATGTACTTTTAATAGCAATCATTATCATGCCCAGAATATAATGTTTTGTGAAAGACCGGGGAGATGGTCTTTACAAGCCTAGAGCTTCCGACCAAATCCCGATAATTGATTCTGTACATTTGTATGTGCTCGTTTTCTTGAAATAAATATTGTTTAAACCAATGTTTTGTGAGAAATTTAAAATATAATAGAAATATAGAAAAAAAGGAAAAAAAAAACATCACCAGCAGCAGCAACAACAACAACAGCGACAGACACACATACAAACAAATTAAGAATAAACAAAAATTATTTAGGGCAAACAGTGTAGACCCTGATCAGAGGTCATATTTGTGACGTCTGATCTGGTTCTACACAGTTTGCTGATGTCCTTTCATGGGACATCTTGAGAATGGCCCGAATATATTGTGGGGAAAAATCAAGATGCTAAAATTCTTTTGGCCTTCTTTTTCTTCCCTTTTTCCCCATCTCTCACTCCAATGAATGTATGTCAAAGATTTCTCAGATTGCTATGTTTTTAGGGTTATGCCTAGGTTAAAACTGATACGTTGACATCATTTTGATGCTGCTGCTGCTGACTAAAGGTCAAGTTAGGCCAAGGTCACAGACATAGAAGTTTATGTAAATTTATGTTGAAATTTTGTTTTAAATTTGTATATTCATTTGATTACACAATTTTCTTTTATTTTAATGGAATCTTTTGGTTTTGTCTCTAGCTTTCACTGGATTTATACTAGATTATCAATCTGTCTGTCTGTTAGTTAACGTTTGCTTGTATAGGTCGTTTGCGAAAAAATGGAGTGCAAAAAATTGATTTGATTTCATTAATACTGAATAGATTTTCATGAAACTTTGCATACCATAGTCTGTTACCTATACGAACTCATGCTAGGAAATTAAGAATTTTTTGACCTTTGAATAAAAAGTTACTTTATTCATCATTTGCATCTTTCCTCTCAGTCTTATACCATTCTTACACAAGAGGTAACCATAATGGTACAACAGCCATTGTTGTTCTATATTTACTATACTAATACTATTATTCATTCACAAATTACCATGTGGTCTTAAATGTGTTCACTCACTACTGAGTAAATAAGAGACTTTAGCATTAATGGGCCAATCACATGAAAAGGATTTTTATGTGTTTCTCCTATATATAAGTAATTGTCCATATACGGGATGTACATTAATAAAGTCTGTACAACTGCACCAACCAAGCGTAAAACTTCAAAGATTAGTGACAGATTTTAACATGTAGTTGATCTGACAATATTTTATTTCATTGTCAAAACATTCTGAGTTTCCTTGCATGAGTTCGTATCGGTAATAGATTAAGGTATGCAAAGTTTCATGAAAATTTATTCAGAAGTAATGAAATTAAATCGATTTTTGCCCTTCACTTTTTTATTAGGTGATGGCGCTGGCCGGGGGTATACGTGAGCACCTGCTCACATGCTGTAGTTGGTAATGAAAGTGTGTGGCCAATGGTTGTTGGTCAATATGCTTTATTGTCTTCTGACAAAATAATAGAAGTTTATTTGCAAATTCAAAAAGGGGGTAAAGCCCAAGTGGATACATCATTTACATATTATGGCAACTAATTGACATTGTAGGCATATACAATATCATTAGCTACTGTACGTCATTTGTGCGACTTTGTGAAGCAAAGACGGGTTTATGCAATTCCCTTCGTGTGCGTCCACGCGCGCATGCTAGTGCTAGCGCGCGTGTGCGTGGGCCTTTGTAAAGTATTCACCCGTTGCGTTTAGCTCCGTTTCTAAGTAACCACAAGAGCTAGAGTCTTCAAACTTGCTCCATAGATACGTCTAGAGAAGATCTATTAAAAGCAGCGATGCATATCGGGCAGTGAGCTCATCCAGTTATTTTGCCTTATATTTCGAATAATGTATGAACATGATTGCATGGGATAATGACTCAGTAAGACTCAAAGTTTGAACTCAAACTAACAGTAGGTCACATTGACCTATAATTCATGGTCCAGTGATTCTGCCTTATATTTTGAAGACTATTTGATATACGAACATGATTGCTTGGGATATTGACTAAGTATGACTCACAATTTGACTCAAAGTTTGACCTCAAATTAACAGTAGGCTAAAGTGACCTATATGCCATGGTCCAGTGATTTCACCATATATCTTTAAGACTGTTTGATATATGTACGTAATTGCTTGGGATAATGACTCAGTATCACCCAAAGTTTGACTTCACACTAATAGTAGGACACATTGACCTATATATCATGGTCCAGCGATTTTGCCTTGTATCTTGAAGACTAGTTGATGTTCGAACATGATTGCTTAGTATAATGACTCAGTATGACCCAAAGTTTGACTTCACACTAACAGTAGGTAACATTTGACTTATATTTCATGGCTCAGTAATTTTGTTTTATATCCTGAAGACTATGTTAAATATGAACATGTCTGCTTGGGATAGAGACTCAGTTTGACCTGAAACAAACAGTAGGTTACAGTGACCTATATTTCAGGGGATGTAACACTAACAATAAGACTTATATATCATGGTCCAGTGATTTAGCCTTATATCTTGAAGACTATTTGATGTTCGAACATGATTGCTTGGGATAATGACTCAGTATGACCCAAAGTTTGACCTCAAACAGTAGGTAACATTTGATTTATATTTCATGGCTCAGTAATTTTGCCTTATATCCTGAAGACCATGTTAAATATGAACATGTCTGCTTGGGATAATGACTCAGTTTGACCTGAAACAGACAGTAGGCTACAGTGACCTACATTTCAGGGGGTGTAACCCCCCCCCCCTTGAATACTGAATATTGCTTAATTTTGGGCTTGAAAACTGAATACTCTTTAATTATTGGCATGAATGCTGAATACTGTTTAAGGAGTACCGCAATGTCATATCCTAGTTTATCATATGATGTCGCATCTGAGAGTGTAATAAAGCCATGCATTAAAAACGATAATCCACTAGTGGATTAAATATGCAAATTACGTTGTAACGTTATGCGTTGACGTCTATAAACGTCGCGTTTTCTAATGGCGAAATCGTAACGTTTTAGTGCAAAATTTGCTCATAAAATGCAATTTTAGTGTCATATGATAAACGGAATCTTGCATTCGTGCTCATGTATTATTGAATTTATTAAACTCGTTGGGGAAAACGATAAGATGCGAGGCTCTGCTCATGTATTATTGAATTTATTAAACTCGTTGGGGAAAACGATAAGATGCTCGGCAGAGCCTCGCATCTTATCGTTTTTCCCAACTCGTTTAATAAATTCAAGAATACATGGGCACTCATGTAAGATCCTCTATTAATATTGAGAAAACATTTAGCAGCATGTTTAAAAGGTTGATTTTATTATTAAGGTTGAAGACAGTTGATCAGGAACGTTAAATTTAACTGATTGGTAAGCAATGCAAACACTAAACAGCCTGTTCAGTTTAACAGTACTGCCTAGTTTGTCGTTTCATTGCAATTATGTTTTCGTCGGGTACATTCATGCCGAAGCTTTTATCTCTGAGCTCCTATCTCAGGGCCGGCAGGTAAGGTAGGAGGGGTGGTGTGCTGGACAGTGTCTTGAAAATAATACCAACATCTCCTCAGCTTTGTAAAATATCCAGTGCTCAATATAATCCTTAAACCCATGTTCTCCAAACCCCTAAAATTTATGCAGCTGCCCCATAGCTCCAAAACATATGTAGGCATGACATGCTTGCCCCCTGTTGAAATCGGAGATATTAGGTAAATTAGTTAAAAGGACTTGACATTTAGATGGAATCTCTGCACAGCGCGGACTGCTGAAAAAAGTCAAAAGTCCCCACTTTTCATCAGCCCTAAAGAGCCATGGGTGGCAGCAACTGATTCATTCACAATTTTAAATGTCTGCTCCAATTGAATGCATATGGTCACATCTAATTTTCACAAAGTCTTTTTTGACAGTAGCCTCAGCTATTATATATACTGAAAGGATTTAAAAACTTCCACCCATTAATTTTGAATATCTCAAAAATGAATGCAGCTACGCCCACCAAAATTTTACAGCATATATATTCTATTATACCTGATTCTATCAATATACGGAATTTGAAATCGTTCAACTGAATCGGTCAGGAACAAGCACGTGCTCCTCGTGTTCTTAGTACCGTTTACATAATGATGAATACCTTCATGTATACAGTTTTCTGATGAAACATTTCTCTTAGAATATCAAATTGATTTTTAAAACTTTGAACTCGGTCAGTGGCTTTATTTAGCCTACCGCGCCTAAATCTCGCAAACAGGCGCAGAGTTTTGGGCCAGATAAATGCTGAAATTTCAAAAAGTGACGTCGCGATACAATTATATGCGTTAATGACGGCAATTTACAATCTCAGACGACGTACACTGTTTACAGGAAGCTAAAAAGACCGCCAGAAAAGCACCTAACCAAGATTGAAAACCAGAGGACATGACGTTAACTAACGTCGACGCCGTCTCCGTAATCGGCTTTTCGCGACAGCATCATCCGCAGTGATACTTGCAAATCAACGTTGATGACGTCACAATATTAAGACGGTAAGAAGTGGTCGAAAGAGTGTTGCATAAGATGACGCCGGCATCGCCTTATGCATTTCAGTGACGTAACGTTCTTTTACTGACGTCATTTAGGTAAATGATACAAATAAACTGCGTAATCTTTAAATTTGATACGTTTCAAGCATTTTGTCGTTAAATAGTCAACACTGTCATGAGCAAACAGATCAGCAGCCAGCAATAAAAAGTGGAAGTTTTTAAATCCTTTCAGTATAGTTTTGGGACTCGGCCCGCGGTTTTAGTTATCTTAATTTTTTCACATAGAATAGTAGTTATATAGGCACTTTTCCGTGTGTCTGTCATTTAGTCAGTCAGCCAGTTCATTCTTTGAAAACGTATTATGGTTCGTATGGTTTGGTATCATGTCAAGATGCACACAAACGTTTCAGACTTTAATAGGTCCCAGCCTCGGAGTTCCAGGGGCGGGGAGAGTCTACAAATCGATATCTTTCCAACTAGTGAACCGATTCAAATGAAGCTTTCGGTGGGAATTTATGGATGTAACCTGCATCGTTAATAATACGGTTTGAGTATAGTATGCCTAGGGGTCCCAGGGCGGGGAGACGGTGGGGACTTAGCAGACGATTTCTATTCAAATGAACACTCATGTAGTCACTTTACATCATCAAAATTACTAGACGCTAAAGTCCACTGTGTTTTAATGCGCAAGTACATAATGTAAAGATAAGCACAAAGCTAGTATAGCTAGGGAGGTTGGTCGCAAACATTAGAAAAAAAATCCATTTCTTCTAGCTACTGACAAAGGATCGAATTCAAATGAAACTTTCTGTGATCATTAAAGGATGTAAACATGTACGTTGCATATTAGGTATATGCAAAGCCCCGCCCCCTTCACCCCCCCCCCCCCACTTCAGTCCCCGGGGGAAGGGATGGAACTTTGTGGACTATGCCAATTTTATTTTGGCTAAATATCGCATTTTATGAATGCTCACTTTTTGTCTCTTTCACTCCTTGTAAATGCATAGACATTGACTTTCTCTGTTAAATCTATATAGTGCTTGTACTCGTATATAATATAGAAAGATACACATACATTTCAACATAAGGCCCCACACACTATAGCAAAAGCGCCTCTTTGATTTCTCGATACTTCTGCTACTGGTTGAAATGTGAAAGCTTTTGCTATTGTTCTCTACAATTGTCAGGCAATGCAACAGGAAACGCTGCGGCTTCGCACATTTTTAATTGAATGTCTGCTGATACATTTATTTATCTATATCTTTTTATGCGAGTACGCGTACGATTTGCTGTTGTTCTTGAATGCTGCGTATCATGACTCTGCGTACTGAATACTCTCTAATTTTGACTGAATACTGCATATGATTTATAGGGGGTTACACCTTCATTTCATGGTCCAGTCCTTGAAGACTGTTAGATACATGCACATGATTGCTTGGGATAATGGCTCAGTATGACCCGAAGCTTGACCTCAAACTAATTTCATGGTCCAGTGATTTAGGGACAAGTCATTTATTATCAGGTGGGGTGGGGGAGGGGGGGGGGGGGAGGCGGGAACATTTTCATATGAGTCGCCAAAATTTTTCCGCCCCCCTCCCCCCCCCAGTCTCACCTGAATTTTTTTCCGACCCTCCTCCCCCCCAAAATAGGTGACAAAAAAGTTTATGACCCCCATCCATCCCAGATCCCCAGCTACCCGCCACATACACACACCATATTACCTTTTTTTTTTTTATGTCCGACTGACCTCAGTCAAACCTGTATGAAACACAAAGAACATTTTCTTACTCTGACAGGTTGATAAATCATGCAGATTAATGGTCTTTAAATTTTGTCAGCACATTTTTGCACTTTCTTCTGCTTATGGCCATCTAGAAAACCGTTGTCAATTGTTCAATAAAACTGTTAAGAATAGTAATGGAGAGGGGGGTCTGGGGGCTCTGCCCCCAGAAGACACAATAGGTTTGCTGATGACAAGGCAGCTGAAGAGCTGATATCACAAACGCAGGCATTAAGATTAATGGAGAATAAAATCATCTGCACAACATGATTCCATAAACAATTGTATACTGTCCTACTACCAATTTTTTTGATATGATATGGCCAAGTTTTGCGAGTCATTTCCATAAATGTCTTTAATTTTGAGTTTGAGTTTGCAAGAATAGAAGTAAAGGGGGATCTGGGGGGGGGGGGCTTTTCCCCCCAGAAGCTGAGACATTTTTTTTAAATGAAGACTGATGGAAGAATTCTGACCCCCTCCCCCAATATGCCAAATAAAATATGTGCCCCCCCCCCCTGCTCCAAGGCATTTTGATTTCCGACACCCCAGTACATCATCAAAAAAAAAAAAAAAAAAAAAAAACAATCCGACCCCCTGCACTTAATTTTCCCGCCCCGCCCCCCAGCTGATAATAAATGACTAGTCCCTTACCTCATTTTATAACACTTTTTCATGGATTGGCATTTTACTTGGGTTCATGGATTGGGCTGACACTGTGAGTGGCCTCATACTAACTTTACATCGGTATTAGTGTGACCTATATTTCATGGTCCAGTGGTTTTGCAGTATACTTCTAACAGTTTTACATGGATTTGCATTATACTTGGGTTATGAAATGTGGGCTGACTCTGGAAATAGCCTTATACTAATTGTAAACAAGAAAACTATTTAAAAAAGATAGTCGGCGCTGATTAAATAGAAGTGTGTTTTGTTATATGTCTCTTGTTGAAGATTTGACAATAACTTTCATAAATAGATAAGCTTTGTCGGTAAGCACCCGAAACACTGGGTAGCGACAATGACCAATTTCAAAATTGAGCTGTCCAATTTGGAATTCCAAAATGGACCGCGGTCAATCTTGAAATTGACCTGATTTCAAAAGTTATCAATATGTTGCACTGTTTGTTTGTTTGTGTGTAGTAAACAAACCGAAAGTAGAAATCGAAAGTAGATCTACGACGAAAGAAAAAAGAAAGTTTTGAATATCTGCGTGTTTCGATAACATTTCTATTATAAAATTACAAACAAAAGAAACATTTTGAATTAGTATAAGACAGAGTGCTAGCATTCACAGTGCAGTGCGACGGGGAAAAAAACGAAGATTAAATATTCATTGACCTTTGGTATTATTGGCTAGATTTTGACATACGCGTTATGTGACCAATAGAATATTGTGAAATATGGAACAATATCGAAATTATACGAGACTGCGCCTCGAAAAATCAGTGTTATTTATATTTAATGGTCAAGTGATTGAGCCAATATATCTTTAACTATTTCATTGACTTTTATTTTACTTGGTGTGATGGTGCATTTAGATATAGTGATTGACCTCATGTTACTTCTAGGTCACTGTGACCTATATGAGATTGCTCATTGATATTATCAGTTCTCTGGCAATATTTTAGAGGGTTTGATTATTTTCAGGAGGCCTGTTTATTCTGACACTGCAGTTGACCTCTTTTCTCTTGGCAGGTATTGCCAATATTTAACTTGCGTTTGTTAAAGACAAGCACCCATAAAATCGCGCTTTATTGTCTTCTGACTATTCTTGTTAATAATATTACATTACATTACATACATACTAGTTATCAAACGTTTTACGGATATAAAACAACAGGTATTACTGTCGCGGAGAAGGTGTTATATTATATATATTAGTCTGACACGACAGCTAGTATTATTTGGAACAGTTAATGCGGAAATGTAAGCAGCTAGGCTACTTGATAATAAGCTAAATCAACACCCTCGAGATTCATAAAACCATGCAAAACAAAAAAGAAAAAAAAAGAAAAAAAGAGAGAGAGAGAGAGAGAAAAAAATTAGATGTAAGTGAACTTGTTGTGACCTTCTGGAGAAGTTAATCAATAAGTATTCAGAGAAATACTGAAAAAAGCTACCTTATTCTGCCTTTGACAGTCACCTACGCCTTTTAATGCCTAGTAGGTGGATTATATAAGGCAGACTTAGACGGCTTATGTCAGTACTCCTCCGGAATTCGGACGTGCCTGATCTTTTCGAGGCGAAAGAGCGGCACAGTCACGTGACAACCCAGTCACACGGTGGCGAAGATTGCACAACGCGTGGCCCTTACCAGGGTTGTTTTTGAAAGAAGAGCCGATGTTGCTTACCACCATGGTGGAGTTCGTGTAACGATGTAAAGTGACCCCGTAGAATAACGACCCCCCCCCCCCGGGTCACTATTCTATAGAAAAGGTGACCCCTGTTCTATAGAATACTGACTCCCGTTAAAAAATAATGACTCACTCGTTATTTCCTAAAAAATATTGACCCCGGTCATTATTCTTTAAAGAGTAGTGACCCCTGATCATAATATTATGATCTCCGGCTGTAATATTATGACTCCCCTGAAGCAATGATGTCTTCAAATCTGTTTATGGCATACAGAATGCTGTGTCCGGTCTGTTATAACTCGTATTTGTTGACAGATTAAAAAAACAACTTGGTACAAATGTCAAGAGGATGTGCCACGCGCAAGATCTAGGTACCCAACCCAAGGGTCAAGGTCATTCAGGGCATTCAAAGATAATGGTGTCCTACTTTATGATTTTGGCAAACAGAATGTCGTGCCTAACCCGTAGCTTTGTCATTTGTGGGTAGACTTTAAATAGCTGGAACCAAATGGTAGCCATATCAAGATAACATAATATTTCACTTGCAAGGCCTTGATCCCCATTTCGAAAGTCAATGTCACAAACTCGGGTAAATGGCAATGTGTTTAGTTTGACTGATGGTATTGATGTAATCTTTTGCTCCCTCTCTCAAGCTATCCGAAACTACACGAAAGGGGGAGTTCCACCCAATAGGAAAATTATAGGGTTCTGCCTACGCACCAAAGTCCATAATATTACGCATAGATATTGTCTAGGACATTACTATTGCCTTTATGAAATATTTGCTGATCCATCTATTTTAATTGTTAAATTACAACATTTCAATTGGATGGGATGCAAAAAATAGGGGCACCCCAACTTCAAGCAGCCCAAAGCTGTAGGATTTTTTAATTTCTGATCCATTTTATTCTCAAAATGATTCCTAGTAATTTTGATTATGTATATACCACGTTTGTATTCAAATGTATACCATAAAACTTTCCATATTAACTTTTGTTTGCAGATGCCCCCAAATTTCAGCTCCATAAATATTTTGACCAAATTAAATTTTCGATTTCACTATGTTGCAGTACTTGTCAACCTGTCAAATTAATACGAAATTAGGCCATACATGTGTAGATTATAATTAATAATTTTCTGGAAAATTGAAAGCCGGTAACATGATTTTTTGGAATGTTGAATGTTAACAGTTGAAAAAAATACACAAAATTTACGAATGCATATACTTGTAGTTCTGTGATTACTTTTATGCTAAATATTTTTAGTTTTAGTGAATTTTATCATCTATTTGCATCACCAAATCCTTTATGAAGTCAAAGTGTTTCATTCCTATAATAAAGATATAATTAAGAGATAAATGCATCCTGTTTTACAACACAGAAGAAGTTCAAATGTGGCCGAGATTAGTCTCACATACAGTTTGATAAGTTATGAATGATTAATCATCACTTAAACACTTCTGTTTTAAAAAATTGTATGTTTGTTTGAATGTGGTTTTATGGCCCTGTCAATAAGTTAAGGTAATATCAAGCACAGAAAGCTACATGTTTCCACACTGTTCCTGGGCAGATTTCCTCAGCGGTTCGCCAGAACCCAATGCCTTGACTTTCGCTTGTAAAAGCCTATATGTAATGCATGCTACGTAAATAACTAAACCCTCAGTTATAAGTATCTCAAACCCTCAGTTATAAGTATCTCATGGGATGCCTTTTAACTATTTAGTTCCTATTTATGGATATCCATTAATCGAATTTTTAGATATCCATAATTTAATTTGTACAGCACAATATTGGATATCTCTAAATCAAATTATGGTCATCCATAAATCGAATTACGGATATCAAAAATCATATTACGTATATAATTCATATTTTTGGATATCCATAATTCGATTTTATATGTCAAAAAATCAATTTTTAAATTTTCATAAATAATTAATCGAAATAAAAAAATCGAATTACGTTTATATTTCTTATTTTTGGATATCCATAATTCGACTTTTATATGTCCAAAAATCAATTTTTAAATGTCCATAAATAATTATGGATATCCAAAAATGAATACTGGATATACATAAATGGAACTATGGAGATCAAAAAATGGAAAATAGATAGTAAAACGGCACCCCATATGTTCTATCTATCTTTATCATACAATATCAAACAAGATATGAACATTTTGAGCATGTGGCAATGGTTGTATTGATGGCAGATAAGTCATGTGTCCGAGATAATAAAGGATATTGGCTGTATATGCGCACTAGCCAATGGTCCTCTTCCCAGCAGGACAGATGCAATTGTAATCCTTACTTGCATCACTTGCATCGTTTTTGTTGAACTGAATCCAAAAAATGTTTTACTTGGTCTGGGACTTGTGTCTGGATTAATGATAAGATCCCTAATCAGATCATCTGAATATTGGTTAACCCAGGTTTCACATAGTTTTGTTTTCAGTATACAGATTTTGGCCTAGTCTTTCTTCCAAATTAGCAATGTGTCGCCTGACTTATTTCATTACCTCATGTGTCCTGGTGAATTATAGGACAATTCTGAACATTCCTTCAGAGATGACCTCTATCCAGATATTGTTGTTGACCTGATTATCGTAGACAGCTGGCTGGATGCTTTTCAAAAAGTAATTTCAGCACTTTTGTGCAAAGAGAACAATAATAATGGGAAAAATGTATCACCCTGTCTAAAAACAAGTAGGACAGGAAACTTTCAAAATTCACCTGGAGAAAATAAGCAGCCACAGGCCATTTTTACTGATATATTTGTAAGGAGAATATAAAGTAAATGACATCAGTTTGTGCATGGAATTATCTCAGAAAAACCCTACTTCGAGAAATTAAATGTTGCATTTATTTTTCTTTATACACTGTCGAGTGGTCGTAGTTAATTAGTTTTCCATTTATTCCTCAGACAAATTAGATCAATATATCTGCATATGGAGCTTTTTATCATGATTGTAGTTTAGGTTACTATTAATATTACTAGAAAATGAATTGTTTCCATGAACATTTTAGCACGTATTTGTGACATGCATTTTTGTCTAACAAATCACCTTCATCTATATCATGCATTATGTGACAATGTTACCGGTTTCCAAATTTCATGAAATTCCTCTGGTATAAAGAGAAAACATATGGCCTATTTTTCAGGAAATTTCATAGGTTGACACTGACTGAAACATACATAAATTTTGGGATGCTTTTCTTTTTCTAATAGTTTTAGTGTCGCTTTTAGCAATATTTTCTGACTTAATGTTTTAAAAAAAAGTTTTGTTTGCATGTTTGCTTCAGCATAAATGGGATCAAAGATATCCATATGGAGCCCTTCTACTATTGTAGTTCACATTTTAGCTGAGGATTTATGATTAATATATTATAAGGCTGGTATCCCAAAAAATGGGAGTACTTCAGGCTGCTGTCATGAGACCTTAAAGCCTTTACTGAGGTAGATATATGCATATTTGTAGTTGTAAGGTTGAAGATAGTAAACATGCAAAGTAGCAAGAAAATCCATGCGTGGGCAGATGATTGGTTATACTGACTCGTAGCTATGTCGCTGGAACGGGGTACCTACTCGTGGAAACAACATAGCAAACAAGTGGGAATGACATAACTAACTCGTGGTCAAGATTAAACGGAAACACTGATTGAACAATAAATAAAACCTATGTCTAAATGTGCATTCATGTAAGACGAAAGTGACGACGTTTAAGTTTGACAAGCTTGGCGTTAGAATCTGTCTGTTTACAGCACGTTGTCAGTCACAGGAGTTTTCTAGCACCTTTTATTCACATTTTTTCGCTGCATATAGATACTAAGTCTTCAAAATAAGAGTAATATTTTTTCATAGCATACAGATGTCTTCAAAATGAAAGAAATCTTGCAACACGAGATATTTTAGAAACCTTGAAAAATATGCAAATGTATATTGATATTATTTTCTCCTGTTTTCTATAAATAGTAGAAAACAAATCACTGTATCTCTAACCTATACTGACCATCAAAAGAAACGCCTACAATGTATACGCCCAATTTATTTGAAGAAATAGGCAATATACTTTTATTCAGCCATTTTAAGTTACTTAATGTTAATGCTATTCCGACAAAATGAGCAGCTTAGCGCATCGATATTGCATAAACTATAGACACCAGAACGCTTACTTATGTGATGGGGTTAAAATTAAATTTACCGTACTTTCAGTAGCTGAAAAGTCAGTTCCATAAAATGTTCGGCCAATAATTTTCTCCAGTCATAATGTCCGCAGCAAAGGCGAGAGAAAGCGAAAATATCAAAGTAACCGGGCCTTGCGTTTTAGAGAAACAACCGGGTGAAAGTTGACAGTAGAAGCAGTAACACTTGCTTACGATTGGATTTCTCATAGACCGTTTAACATCCTGCCTTTCTTGAAAAGAAAAGAAGCAGTTCAAACGAAGAGTAAAATGAATTAGCAAGAGTAAAATGAAAAGATTTGAAAATAATTTTTCGAAGCAATGCAGAGTGTTTGATGATGTTATCTGACTTCCCAATTTGATATTTGTTTAATTACAAGGGAGTTAATTTGACGAATTTTCAACTTCAAACTGCTGTCTTAAGTTCTTAAGAAGAACACTATGGTAATACTTCCGACGGTTTTTTTCATAATGACACAATGGAGCTTTGTTTCGGAAATACTTTGGTATACTGCTTTAGGAAAGACAACACTTACAACGACTTTGAATGTTTCACGATAAAATGAGGTAACTCTTTAATCGAGATAAATTTTTGCAAGAAGATAAGTTTATATTGTTTGCAGACGTCAGTAGTATTTTCTGCTACACGTGATTTAAAAACAGTAAGTCAGCTGACAGAAAACTTGTAGTCGTTTCTTTTGACGTTCAGTATATAAATTACTAAAATGCATCGTCAAGATTTCCAGAGTTCAAGCTTTTTCAAGATAACTCTTTTTTTTTTTTAAGAAGTATCCCCAGTTAATAAGGAAAAACAGCGATTTAGTCCACAGCAAATCTATTGCCATAGTTTTTGCGACCTTAGAAAACGACGAATCTGTTCACAAAATCAGCCGAGCCTTCTTATCATTTCCTATAAGCATCAGGTTGTAATTAATGACATATGAACAACTGATGCGTAAGTATACTCGGAGTGTTACTTACTTTTCTTTAAAAATAATAACCAGGGTCTTTATTCTATGGGGGACACAATTTTTCGAGAGGAGTCCTTTTACTTCGCGTGGGGAGTCATAATATTATGACCGGGGGTCATAATATTATGACCGGGGAGTCACTATACTTTAAAGAAAAATGACCAGGGGTCATTATACTATGGGGGTCACTTTACTTCTTTACATCGGCGTGATGGTTGCCTTTTTAAGACGACGACATGGGCGGACGCGCGGTGCCCCATACTGCGGCCATGTTCCGCTGAGGTGCGGAGGGAACGTTGTTATGAGAATTGAAAAACAAGAGGGCCATGAGACCCTGAATCGCTTACTTGAGTATGGTGGCCATGTAGGTCATGTGACCTAGACCGATTAAATATAAATTTTCGTTCTCTCAGCCCCTTGAGGCTGTGTATGAAATTTGGTTACAATTATCCCAGTGGCTTTTGAGGAAATGTCTGGAATTGTCAAAATATGAGAGACATGGGTTAGAGGTCAAAGAATGACCTTGACCTCATGTACCCACAAATCTTCCATGTACTAATTAAGACAACTGTATACCAATTTTTAGGCCAAAATCTTCTTAACTTGCCATGAAATTTTATGTTCTAGCATTTTCTCATACTTGACTTTGCGTTAAAAAAGGTCAAAGTAAGCCCAAGGTCATTATTTGAACAGTCTTGATAGTACTTAAGTACCTGATGCTATATATCAAGTTTCAAGGCCATCGATCAGTCGGTTCTGGAGAAGAAGATTTGTAAAGGATTGTGCCATATATGGGCATGGCGGCCATGTTGGTCATGTGACCCAGACTGTTTGAACAAATTTTCGTTCCCTGAGCCCCTAGAGGCTCTATATGAAATTTGGTTACAATTTGCCCTGTGGCTTTTGAGGAGATGTGTGAAATGGTCACAATATGAGAGACCAAAGAATGACCTTGACCCCTTGTACATATTAATTTTCATGTACTCATCAAAATGACCGTATATACAAATTTTCAGGTCAAAACCTTCAACAGTTTCCAAGAGCACTTTCCACATAAAAGCTACCAAAAGCAAATTTGACCTTACCGTAAAAAAGGTCAAGGTCAACCCAAGGACATCATTTGATCAATCTTGGTAGTACTCATGTGTCTGATGATACATACCAACTTTCAAGACCATTGGCCCATTGGTTCTGGAGAAGAAGATTTTTAAATGTTTTTACCATATATGGGCGTGGCGGCCACGATGGTCAAGTGACTAGGATCGTTTGAACAAATTTTCGTTAGCCCACCCCCAGAATCTCTATATGAAATTTGGTTACAATTTGCCAAGTGACTTTGGTGGAGATGTGTGAAATTGTCAAAATATGATAGACCAGGGTCAAAGGTCAAAGAATGCCCTTGACCTCTTGTACGCAAAAAATTTCATATACTCAATAAGATGACTATATATACCAATTTTCATGTCGAAAGCTTCAGCAGTTTCAAAGAAATTTTATCTTCTAGCATTTTCCCATATAAAAGCTACAGAAAGCAAATTTGACCTTACCGTAAAACAGGTCATGGTCAACCCAAAGGTCATAATTTGAACCATCTTGGTAGTACTCGCGTACTCGATGCTACATACCAAGTTTCAAGGCCATCGGCCTATTGTATCTGAAGAAGAAGATTTTTTAGGGTTTTACCATATATGGGCGTGGTGGCCATGTTGGTCATGTGACTAGGACCGTTCGAACGACTTTTCGTTCCCCCGCACCATAGAGGCTCTACATGAATTTTGGTTACTATCGAACTATACCGTCATGCATTTCAAAAGCACTTGCTTCCTGTTTCCCGATCGGGAAATCGACCCTACTGCCAAAGAGTAAACATCTCCATTCGGGCATAAAGCTCAAATAACTGATCAGGCTGGTTGCTGCTTGTGTGGGAAATAATTGATAGCCTTCTAAACTCAGTAACCACAGCTTTGGGCCTGGGCATTAATTGTTATTAAATGAAACAGTAACGACACAATAGCTCCGCCCATTAACAGTCACAAATAGATAGCTTAATCCCTTGCTAGGTGGCACAGAATCTAAACGAAACTAAACAGAATTAGATGATGACGTGATTTTTGCAGTTTGCTTGTCACCGCCGGTATCCACACCTTGTCATTCAAAGGTCGGCCGTTTTCTCCTGTTTTCCCCGTTTTCCTATAAACAGTGAAACTACATAACTCAAATATTCAAGACTTTGAATCGATGAGTTGTCTGCTGAGAAGTAAAATTTATTATGTAGACTTTTATTTGTTTTAAGACTGGATCCTAATTTTTACTCCACATGCAAGATACATATCGCATCCCATCAAACTAATGCTCTAATACTCCATATGCATGCTACATCATATTTATTTTTCCTATTGGCGGGCTGATGTTAAGATGACGAGCCGAACTACCAACTAATTGTGTGCACCGCGGCGGAGGGTGAGGGTGAAGGTTTGGGCCCAGTAAAACTGGTTTAGCCCCCCCCCCCCCCCCCAGTAGTTATTACTGACCGTCCCAAGGCGGTACTTTCGTTGTGTTTAACTTATTGTGTTTTCATGGTAACCCTTCTGTTGGTCTAAATTATTTAGTTCAGTACAGATAGCTGAGTTGCCACCTATTTGGGAAAAAGCTACTGACTCGGTTTGTCACTTGTAATTTATTTTTTGTTGGGATGTCCTTGTCAATCTCTCCCTTTTGATGTTAGAGATAGGGTTTGGGATCTGATTCAGTCAGTTCCTGTAGTGTATTTACTCTTTAAATTTTACCCGACCTGAGATAAATGACACCCAGGGGCCGTATTCATAAAGCCACTTAAGTCGTTGCTATGCTGTTGCTAAGGCTGAATATCTATAAAGGAGATTCCCTACAACTATGAAATTTGGTCTGGAGGAACAGTCTTTGAAAGACTGTTCCTCCAGAGCAAATTTCATAGTGGTAGGGAATCTCCTTCAAAGAAATTTAGCCTTAGCAACAGCATAACAACCACTTAAGTCGTTTTATGAATACGGCCCCAGGTCCGGCTACAGCTGCTGGCAGCTCTGTTGCTTAGGCATTAGGCAGCCCATCTATTTCGTGAGTCCCAATGGGCGTGGGTTGGGTATCTTATTTACAGGCTGCAAGAAATTATCAGTTGTGTCTCTTCAATCAAGTGGCGTATGAAAAGGCGCGTTTTCTCATATGAGCCGCGACATGAGAAAACAATCAAAGTGCAGCGCTGCAAGAAATTACTAACGTTGTGTCTTTTCAATCAAGTGGCGTATGAAACGGCGCGTTTTTCTCATATGAGCAGCAACATGAGAAAACAAACAAAGTGGTTTTGCGCCCAGCGCAGACTCAGGTCAGCCTGGGGATTCTCTCAGTCTGATCAGAGTCTTCGCTTTGCGCTTTAAGGGTAACCAAGGGTCAAAGCTAGCACTTTGTTGGTTTTGTCGTGTCGCGGCTCATATGTTGATTAGAAAGATTACTGCAGAGATGTCAAGCAGAGGTGTCAATCCAATCAACATATGAGGAAGAAAACACACTTTTATGCTAAAAACAAGAAAAATCTTTAAAAAAGATAATCGTCGCAGATTAAATGGAAGTGTGTTTTGTAATATGTCTCTAGTTGAAGAGTTGACAATAACTTTCCAAAATATGACTCACGTCAGCTATGTTGGTAGGCACCCACAACCGTAATATTGACACTGGGTAGCGACAATGACCTATCTCAAAATTGGGCTGTCCAATTTGGAATTCAAAAATGGACTGCGAAAATTGACCTGATTTCAAAACCGTTACCAACATGGTGCACTGTTTATTTGTGTGTATTAAACCGAAAGTAGAAATCAAAAGTAGATCTACGTCGAAAAAAGGAAAGTTTTGAATATCTGCGTCTGTTTCTATTGTAAAATTACCAACAATAGAAACATTTTGAATTAATATATGACAGAGTGCTGTATTCATAGTGCATGCGACGCGAATGAGATAGATAAAAATAGATGCTCATGCTGTTTTTGGTTAGGGTAGCTGAAATACCACCTGTTTGGGAAAGAGCTGTTCGTTCGGTTTACCATGCGTGTATTTCGTGAACTTGTGTCATTTTTTCCGAGTGTGTGTGTGGTTCTTTCCCTATTGGTTGTGAGAGCGGGATGTGGGATTTGATTGTATTAATTCCTGATCACTGCCTTTCTTTTTACTTTTATAATGACATATTAATTGGTAGATGAACATATGAGCCCCGACGCGACAAACCCAACAATGTGGTTGTGCGCCCAGCGCAGACTCAGATCAGCCTGGGCATCCGCCCAGTCTGATCAGAGCCTTCGCTGTCCGCATGGAGGTAGCTTAGACCCTTAGCTACCCTTTGAGCACTTAACGAAGAGTTTGATCATGTTGGAGGATGCCCAGGCCAATCTAAGTCTGCGCTGGGCGCACAACCACATTGTTGGTTTTGTCGTGTCGCGGCTATAACTGGTAATCATGAAATAATTCTTTTTCTGATGGTAATGTTCTTAAGTAGTTAGTGGATTATGTTAATGCGTTAGGCGATGTTCATTTACTGTGCTTATGTTTGTCCTCGGGAGTTTTGGCTATTTCCAAGAAAAACACTTTTTAACATTTAATTTTATTCTTTACTGGATAAATAATGGTTTCCTTGTGAGCCGCCTCATCTGGATCTACACGGTTTACCCTCAAGTCTTTGAATTCTTCATATGGTAGAGATTTGAATAGGACATTTTGTAAATTTTGCAGACGTAAATTTTTGCCGCTTGCTTTTTAGCACATTAAAGTTTAACATGAAATTTCAGTGAATACTGTCTCTAGTCACCTTAAATACACTGATACTACTGCTTCCAATACTTGCTATATCAGCATAGAGTAGCGTAAAAGATGAAACAAATAAGGTCAATTCTCGTCACAGTTGTAGGTGGAAATTGATGAAATAATGTCCAATTACTGAACTAAATTGGTGGGCTGTTGTTAATTATCTGTCACAACACAAGACTCATCAGTCTCCTGGTACAATAAACTGTCTTCTTGACTCTTATTGCTTACAGCAGGTGCCTCCTGATTAGCGCATGCAGATGTCACACTTTTACTTGTGTATTGGGAGGAGAAAATAAATTGCCAGTCATTACGCCTCGTATAATCCAGAGCCTTTGAAGAGGAAAGTTTGCTTGCTTATGTCGTTTCCAGGCATATTGGCCCGGATATTTTCATAATGACCCGAGGACGTTTGCGCGACTACCTCTGAATTTGTTGTACGTTTGGTACTTTCTATAGCACGCATTGGCGCCTTTAGGGCCGCGAATAAGCCGGATCAGTCAAAATGCTATCTACATCATTTACATTCCTCAGATTCAAAATAGATGATTCCCCACTTTCGAAAGACGTTTACCAGCCGTTCGACATAAGAACATTATTCTCTAATTTTTTCGGCAATTCCACTGTGCTTACTCTGTCATTTGGATTTCTATTCATATTGCATGTCAGTTCGTTGTATGCTCCGATGTGGGCTCTCTCTCTCTCTCTCTCTTTTTTTTTCTCTCAGGTTTTATGCATTATTCATTTTGTTAATAAGAATTGTTTCGTCTGATCTTATAAGTAAGCTATGGAAATCATTTCTCTTTAGCCATTGAAATGCAACAGCCATATAAGAATAGGTAAAAATTTGTACCCAGCGCACACATGTACTTGCTTTTATAGTTTCCTTCTTTTAGAGGGGTCATGTAACAAAACACATGCTGTTTTATTACCATCCCTTACTGACCCATCGGGTTGGAGACTCGACCATTGAGGCCCGGGCATGGCGGTAGAGGCGTCTTATTTCCTCCCAGCTATTCAATGACGTGCCCACTGTCTATGATATAAACGTCCAGCCCCAGAGAGCCAAAGTAATCGGACCTATCCCTAACCTACAGGGACCCCCTTAATCTACGTGTTTTACCAAGCTGAGCAGGGCTCGCTCGGGTATTACAGATAAGACTTGACTCAGATTCAAGTTTTATCCTGGCCGTAGACTTCAGAAATGATCATACGTTTAGATTCATTTTCTAAACAAATTTGAAATATTTTGGTATTTTTCGACTTATATCAGTCTTTGAGACGACTGCCATGTTAAAACTGCAAATTTACTGTTATTTTCCTCTGGCTCCTTGTGCCAGATTTAAAGGGTCACTGATGAGGCTTGAATAGCCGAAACCGCGGTATGGCCCAACTTCTTACTTATGAATGTTTTCTTTGCTCTTAAAGGATCTAAACTTTTATCATTATTTACTATCACTGCAGCTGGATGTTGTGCCGTGTGGCGGCCGTAAAAAGTCTCCCCGCACTCATCTATAGTGCAGATTATATTTTCCTTTTGGTCCTTTGAGATCATGGAATATATTCTGAGAAGTCAGAAATGATCATACGTTTAGATTCATTTTCTAAACAAATTTGAAATATTTTGGTATTTTTCGACTTATATCAGTCTTTGAGACGACTGCCATGTTAAAACTGCAAATTTACTGTTATTTTCCTCTGGCTCCTTGTGCCGGATTTAAAGGGTCACTGATGAGGCTTGAATAGCCGAAACCGCGGTATGGCCCAACTTCTTACTTATGAATGTTTTCTTTGCTCTTAAAGGATCTAAACTTTTATCATTCTTCTATGAAGTCTTTCGCCCGAATGATGCTGTTTTCATTGGTTTGGTTAATCTTTAACAAATCCTTTAAAAGGAAGTTGAATAGTGCAGTCTCAGCACTGAACAAGGGGGAGTCTGCCGGAGTTGATAATATACCAGCAGAACTTGATCCAGCCGGCGGGGAGATCATGAATGATGTTTTAACAAATCTCTCATTTCTAACATGATCTGGAAAACGGGAGAATGCCTTACCCTATGAACTCAGTCACTGATTATTACAGCCCCTAAAAAGGGCAACCTACAGCTCTGCCAGAATTACAGAACCATCAGCCTCATCAGTCAGTACAACAAAATTATTTTGAAAGTCATCTTGAAAAGGCTTGAATTCCAAGACGAACAGATAATTTCTGAAGAACAGGCTGGATTCGGAGCCGGAAGAAGCACTATAAAACAAATCTTCAACTCGGAATCCTGTGTAAAAAGTACCTCCAGCATCAGCAAACCTATACCATGTCCTCAATGATTTTTCTAAAAAAAAGCCTTGGACATGCGGTATAGGCCACCTTGCGGAAGTACAATATCAGTGCAACACTAGTTCTTATGTATTAGCGGTACGTTTGCAAGTTTTTGAAACCTAAACGCTGTTGGTTAAAAGAAGTGGGTAAAATAGTATAGGTGTCACTAAATTGACCATTGAACTATTATCTCCATTGACTACTTACAATCGCGCTCCTGGTCATGAGGCCTTTTAGATCTAGGAGCCCCGGTAGCTCAGTAGGTTTAGGGCTGGTCTACTGATCTAGCCGTCCCGGGTTCGAGCCCCGCTACTGGGCCGCTAGAGGTGAGAATATGTCTATCCGTTAACGGGGTTCTATTGCACACAGCATTTCATTATCACCTCCAATCGTCCTGATATGACTGAAAGACTGTTGAAAAGGGCGTAAAAACACTAGTCATTCACCCATTCTGCTTTAGCAAGTGATTGGTTGTTGTGTATACAGTAAAGAGGGTAATGTAAATGGCTGCCATGGCGGTTTTAAGCATTCGTTTATGACCATTTAGTCAAATCTGACATGCAGATACATTATATGCAGCAGATGCCACTGACAAAGTCCTGATTGAAAACCGGTTTCTAAACTGTATAAGACACTGCAGCAGACCTTTCTAGGATTCTTTTTAAAGAAGCCAACTTGTTTTCTTATTTATCTTACCTTGACGACTTGTACATCTCAAACTCAAGATGGTCTGAGAGTGTGGACGACTGTGAAATTATTGTAATATTCTCCTATTCCCGTGGAGCCAATGATGTGTACGAAATGGAAATGTTTTCTTTTGAAATACATATTGCATATTAGTAAACCCATAAAATTCTTCATGTTGGTATTAATTGTGTATATTGTAATTTAAAATCACTTTTTATATAAGCGTTACTTTTATTGCAAGATTGGGATACAGATTTGAAAAAAAGGCAATTGACTTTCTTCTGAATCTCATTTGTATAAATATTGTGTTTCAGAATTTTTTTGTAAGTGTAATTATGTTGATACAAATAAAATAAAGTTTAAACTAAATTGGTGAAATGAGTATGAGCCGCGACACGAAAAAAAAAAAACAACAACACAGTGGCACGTGCGCCCAGCGAAGACTAAGATTAACCTGGGTATTCGCCAAGCCTGATCAGAGTCTTTACTGTGCGCTTTAAGGATAGCTAAGTGTCTAAGATACCTCCATGCAGACAGCGAAGACACTAATCATATTGGGTGGATGCCCACGCTGATCTGAGACTTCGCTGGGCGCACAAGCCACTTTGTTGGTTGTGTCGTGTCGCTAGTCATATCTTGTATCTTGTATGTTCGCTTGTCTATGGTCTTCTAGCAATGTGGTCACCTGTGCAGTCATTTGTCAAATATGCTTTCTGTTTTGTTTTGTACTTTAAAATCCAAAACAGGTTAAACTAATTGTTGCTGCTGTTTTAAACTGGGGTTGCTGAATGACCACCTGTTTAGGAAGGAGCTGTTGTGCATGTCTTTCGTGAACTTTTGTCAGTTTATATATATACGTCTTTCCCTTTTAGTTTAAACATATTTATTCATAATTTCACTCACATATAACAAAAGATATACACCAAAAAATTGGTTTTGAAGGCGGAATATAAGATCTATCAGATAACATTAATTCTTGATTATTGCTTATCTTTTTACATAGCTGACTATCATTTATTTCTAATAAATTTGAGCTTACTTTGCTTTTAGCTTTTAAACAAAGAAAATCAGCCTGTTCAGGCCCTGCTTCGGTATGTACAGCATGCACATGGTGGAGAGGAGCCAACAAATGAGCCACGACACGAGAAAACCAACAATGTGGTTGTGCGCCCAGCGCAGACTCAGATCAGCCTGGGCATCCGTGCAGTTTGACCAGACTCTTCGTTAAGTGCTCAACGGGTAGCTAAGGGTCTGAGCTACCTCCATGCGGACAGCGAAGACTCTGATCAGACTGGGCGGATGCCCAGGCTGATCTGAGTCTGTGCTGGGCGCACAACCACATTGTTTGTTTTCTCACGTCGCGGCTCAAATAAAATTTGCTGTATACATTTTATCTAGCTTACAAAAGGACTACCGGCGAAGTAAACTTTGAAACACAGAGGATTCAGTGACAAACTTAAAAGTCATGCAAAGTGAGAAAAATAGTTGAGAGAGAGAGAGAAAGAGAGAGAGAGAGAGAGAGAGAGAGAGAGAGAGAGAGATGCATTCGTAAAGGAAACGCAAATGTAAATTTCGAAAAAGTCTCCTAAACGCATTGCGTCCGCGATCCACATTACGTGACGGGATGGCATAACATCTAGATAAACCAAAGAGGAGAAATAGCATAAAGTCCCTTTTTCTAAGAGAGAGAGAGAGAGAGAGAGAGAGAGATGGAGAGAGAGAATTGACAAGACATTGGTTGTGCAGACGAATGAGACGGGCCAAGTTTATGTTGTATCTCAACAGTCAGTCAGTCATTGAGTGCCTGTTTGAAAAATAAAATGAAACCTGCAAGCGGCTAAATTATGTGTTTATCGCATTCTTTTAAAAACTAAAACTTTCACATCAAAAAGGATTGCAAGCAAATGTATCTTTTTCGGTTCTTTGATGTGTTCCTTGCTTCTAGAGGAGCTTCCTCCACAATGTATGAGCCGCGACACGAGAAAAAAAACAAATTGGCATGTGCGGCCAGTGCAGACACAGATCAGTCTGGGCATCCGCCAAGTCTGATCAGAGTCTTGCCTGTCCGCATGAGGTTAGCTTAGACTCTTAGCTACTGTTTGGGTGCAAAGCGGATGCCCAGGCTGATCTGAGTCTTCGTGTGCGCACATGCCACTTTGTTGGTTTTGTCGTGTCGCGGCTCATATTTTTTCTTCACTGCAGCGGTTGTGTCGTGTGGCTGCCGTAAACATTCTCCCCGTACATCATCGCTGTGCAGATTATAAGTTTTCTAGTCGTTTGGGATCATTGGGCTCTTCTGAGTTTATTTGAATATAGAGTTCCGCTGAAGTCGGTACTAGGAAGCGTGAACAACATCACATTATTGCACATGAATACACAATTAACCCATTTATGCCCAGTGGACTTTTCTATCCTTAACATAACATAACATAACATAACATAACATATCCTATATTGTCACTTGTCAATGACACAAGAGGATAATATACACATACATTAAGCATGGCAGCTGTGTATAAATTTCAAGTATACTTATACAAAGAACCTACAAAATACAACGGAATATGCATTTTATACTTATAACCGGTCAGTGGAACAACTTGTGGCTATATAAAAAGATAATACTCATAAAGGGGGGGGGGGGGGGGGGGGGGGTCTCACCCTATAGGAAATTTACATAGAGTTCTGCCCACGCTCGGAATTTAATCTTAATATGCATAAAGATTGTCAAGCACACGAGTCTTGCATTTGTGATATATTTATCCATTGATCTATTTCAGTATTTAAATAACAGCAATTTTTGTATTTTTCGAGGAAAAAATTGGTGCCCTTGTTTTAATCCCCCCACAGCTATGAAATTTTAGATTTTTGTACCTAATTTTGTCTCAAAACGATGCCTAGTAATTTGTGAGTATGTATGTAACATAACTGTAGATCAATGTATCAAATGAAAATATCCACATAAAATTTCAACTGAAATATCCCCATATTTCAGATCCATAAATTATTTTCAATAAATTAAAATGTTGATTTTAGTTTGTTATAGTTCTTGTCAACCAATGAAATTCACATCAAAATTGATCACACATGTGTAGGTAATGATATTAAAAAATCAAGAAAAATTAAAACCGGTAACATTATTTTTTTTATAGTTTTTATGTTAACAGTCAAATGTTTTGAAAAGTGTAAAATCCACATTATTCACAATTAAATAAACTATTGTATTCATAGAACCTTCATTAACTAAGGACTACTGTCCTGACAGCTTTTGTAAGCCAATAACTCACTTTAAATGACTGAATAAAGTGAAAATAAAAAAAAAGACTTCCAAAAATACTAGAATGTATGATGATGAAAAATTACAGCTTAACAGACTAAACCCTTAATAAAAAGTTGAAAAGATGAGGACTTCTTTCTTTTCACTTAATTGCAAACTACTAAGAAAAATGGATCAATACTAAACTGCAAACTACTAAGACTATTGGATGAAGACTGATGACATAGGATACTATTTAAGACTGTAAATGAAAATGTATGCCAAAGGTGCAATAGAAATGAAGACGAAATAATTTTTTCCTTGATAGCTATATAGACTATGAATGTTTCGTATCTAAACCTTGGTATGAATAAATTAAATATAAGATACCATTTAATAGTAGAAATGAAGTTTTGGCTTGCACATATAATTTATTTTGAACCTCACTTCATTTTTTTTAACTACACTAACACATCAACATGTCAACTTGTCAGTTTCGAAAGCAACTCTGTCTAACAGTTGTTAAATTGATTAAAGAATAATGGTAAACCACGGTAGGATAATTACATGCATTTGAAGAAAAGTGTCAAGCTTCGCCCTTTTAACCTACTGACAAGCAGGAGAGTGATACATTAAAAGGTGGAAGGAAGAATCAAAAACCTGTTTCTTCCTGAAACAAATCCAATCTGACTTAAGATTGGTAATGAATGCAACCATGTACATAAAGTATTCAGTGTTTATAGCATTGTGTCTCTTTCAGAAAGTTCAATATTTCAGCTAGGTTATTCACATATAAATAACATCCGGTGTCCAGATTAATCGGTTATCTATTCTTACCCATAGGTAAGCTTACCCTTAGGTAAGGTATGGGATGGAACTAATTATTTACTGTTGTTGCAATTAGAAAAGCTTTACTGAATACAATCTCGGTGTTTTTGTGCAAATCTGACACTATATCAGTTGTAAAAATGGATCACCCTGACTTACACCTCAATTGAAAAGAAACTTAAGTAGTCAAATTGACTAAAGGGGACAATTAGCAGTCAAGCAATTATTCATATATATGTATTTGCTTTGTATGATATACTTTACACAAATAAAAATATTTATGCATGAAATTCAGCTACAGAATTAATACATTTTATATATGCAAATTGTTTAGGGTAAAAAAGTTTTTTTTTTTATAAACCTTTTAAATCAGTGTATTAGCATGTAGAACAATCTGTTATGTATACTAATTGTTATATTATAACAAAAGGAAGTGGTTCTGCGGACTTATTCACACTTAATTCTGACATGAGTTTTTCTCTTAAAATCTACCTTCATAAATATTACGTAATATTTGACAATGTTACCGGTTTCCAAATGTCATAAAATTCTAAAGGTATTGAGAAGATACACAGGGCCTACTTTGCTAGCAATTTCAAAGGTTGACAAAGACTGCAACCCTTTTAAATTTTAACTTAAAAATCATGTTTTGGTAATTTCAGCCTTAATTATTTTATAGTTCCAGACTTTATGTTTCGAGAAAAAACATGTGTATATATCTATTCAATCACAAATGGTATTGAAGGTATCTATAAACAGTCCTTTTACAATTCTAGTTCAAAGTTTATGAAATTAAGGAAAGCATATACTTTAAGACTAAAAAAATGAATGGCAGGTATCAGGAAAAAAATGGAGTACCTGAAGGTGCTCTCCTGAGACCTAAAATACCTTTTTGAAGATAATATATACATATTTATAGTTGATAGGACAGTGGCACTTAGCATGCATAGTAACAAGAAAATCCAAGTGTGGGCGCATATGAGACCCCCCCCCCCCCCCCCTTTGAGGGAGTAGGGGGACGGGAAATCCCCCTTATCAAAAGGATGAGTCCATTTGTCAATTCAGGGGTGTCTGGTTTAGTCTTTGTGTATCAATTTTATTTTATTTTTAAGAGAAATACTTATATGTCTTTTGCAAATAGTTTAAACCCTGATCAGACGCCGCGTTTTGCGGCGTCTGATCTGGGTCTGCACTATTTCCATATGTTCCATTTTTGGGGACGCTAGGCATGAATGGGTTAATGGTGTCTTCTGTTTTCGTTTTGTTTGACGTTGTTTATCTTTTTGCTCCTAGAGTATAGAATTTATTCTGTCATAGCTGTTGTGTGCATATGGAAAAGGTCGTACCTCACACTCAACAAGACACGTGATGCTAAACAGTGAGTGACCTCGGGACGGATTTGTCTGTCTGTACTTCACACCTGTAACAGATTTGTTATATTATTGGCTCGGAAAATAGCAAAGGCATGTACATATACGTATGGCGTGTTGATATATTGGTGCCATAGATTTTTACATTAGGGACGGACGAACGGCGCCCGGTTACTGTGGTTATCGATACGTTTCGCCGAGGTGCGGGTGGTAACGTCGTTACGAGAATTGAAAGACATGCGATTTATACATTCTTCAGTTGCATAGACTGAAAGCCCATGCCAGAGGGTATTTTTAACGTCGCATGCCTCAGTTTTTTCACACCGTCATGTTTATGTATCCTTCTTATGTGCGTGGTGTTAATTGAGGAAACACAACGTTTACCTGCACAAGTGCGACACTCTATATTGCAGGGACATATTTAGTACGAACAGTCGGAGTAATGGTTTACAAATGTCATTGTACGCAAATGTCCATTCTGAATTAATTATTCGTTATTGTTCTGCTGCTTTACGTCCACAGTAAATGTCGGGACAGTCAATTAACCTAGCCACACTATTCCTGGGCAGGTTTAGACCTCCTAAGCAGTTAATCAGTTCTACATGTAAGCGGTTAATCAGTACTACATGTAAATGACAACTGCCCTTCTTGACTCAGCGGAAGGAGAAACGGAAGTAAGTGACCGGACCAGGTTTCGAACCCAGCATCCCTAGTTCTTGAGTCAGACGCGCTGCCGACTGTGTTACGCGGCCCGGCTTAATTATTCGTTGTTGTCTTTAGAATGTATATATAATTATATGCAGACAAACCTGACTCAAAGGGTCACTCGAGAGAAGTCCAAAAATTGGCTGCTTGAGACAGGTGACCCTTTAATATAGGTTTATTTGCACTGTATTTTGGTTCAAGGGACCCAGAAAAAGTAGCTGCTAGAGGCAGGTGACCCTTTAATAGAAGTGACCTCATAATAAGCAGGTTTGACTTATTTTGTTGCTACAATATACTTAATAGCGCTAATCGCGTTCTTTGAAACTAAGCAGTGGAGTAATTTATTTGAAAATTTAGAATAATTGAGAAAAATAATTGAGAAAAAATTCAAACTTCTGTGCACATGCATACCCATGCACATGCCTATAAGGCGATGAATTTATTCTGTCTTAAGACGGATGTTTCACTCTTCCAATAACAGTCCAAAAAACCTAGATCTCTTCCAAAAATCTGGATCCAGCTGGATCTAGAATTTTGGAATTGTTTTAAAAGAGAACAAGAAATGTTACAGTTTGTAACAAATGCCCCCGAAGGCCCCTTAAACTGACCTTTGAGTCCTGGTTGCCACCTTGACCTTGAGTGTGGAACCTGAGGTTTGCACATGGCATGATTCTCATTTGTTTTACTTTTCTGTGATGTTTAAATGCATTTTGGAAGTTTAAGACGATTCATGGCGACTTAATTCAGCCACTGACCAACTGTTTTGTGTCCTTGACATTGCGTACTGGAACCTTCATGTCACACCTAACATAACCTATCATAATACTTTACTTTTCTTTAAGTTACCATTATATCATGCTTTACCTTTCAGTGAAATTTGATGAAATTGGCCTCAGCAGTTTTGAGCCATTTCAGAGACATGATTGAACCTCTGAGCCCTGACTTTGACCCTGACCTTGGGCAACAAAAGTATAGTTTGTTGTGAATCATCTCATTATTTTTTAACCTTTTCATGAAAATTAATGAAGTTTGATTCCGTAGTTTTAAAGTAATTGAGGATAAATGAGCTGACCTTTGACCTCTGGCTATGACCTTGACCTTGAATGTGGAAATATATGTCTTTTGAATGGCAAATCTTCTCAGTAGGCTTTATCTTTCTGTAATGTTTGCTTTGGTACTTTTCTAAGTAATTGCCAAGACATGATTTGACCTATGACCCGCGACTGAGACCTTGACCTAGGATTTGGGATCATAAATATTGTGGATAACACATCTTCTCATTATGGTTTACCTCTCTGGGAAGTTTGATGAAAGTCGCTTCAGCAAGTTTCAAGTTAACGCAGAGGCAAGATTTGACCTTTGACCCCTGATTATGACCTTACCTTGAACGTGGTAACCTAAATCTTATTTGCGACACACCTTCTCATTATGCTTCATCTTTCTGTGAAGTTTCATTTAATTTGCTTCAGCAGTTTATATGTTATCGCTGAGACACGATTCTGAGACACAATTTGACCTCTGAACCAACTGTGGCCGTGACCTTGGGTGAAGGGACCTAAGGTTTATGCGCGACACAACTTCTCATTATGCTTTATCTATCTGTGAAGTCACATCAAATCTGCTTCCTTAGTTTTAAAGTTATCGCTGAGACACGATTTTGAGACACAATTTGACCTCTGACCCAATTGTGGCCTTGGCCTTGGGCATAGTGACCTACGTCTTGTGCGCGACACACCTTCAAAATATGCTTTATCTGTCTGTGAAGTTTCATCAAATTTGCTTTAGTAGTTTTAAAGTTATAGATGAGACACGATTTGTAACGGACGGACGGACGGACGGAAAGACGGACGGACGGTGCGATTTTGATATGCCACCCGAAGTTCCTTCGGGGGCATAAAAAGCTATCTAATTGTCAGATTTTACCAGACTGATTTACCTAATTGAGCCGCGACACGACAAAGCAACTAAGTGGGTGTGCGCTCAGCGAAGATTCAGATCAGCATGGGCATCCGCCCAGTCTGATAAGAGTCTTAGCTGTCTGCATGGAGCTAGTTTAGGTCCTTACCTACCCGTTAAGCGCACAGCGAAGACTCTGATCAGACTGGGCGGCTGCCCAGCCTGATGACTCTGATCAGACTGGGCGGCTGCCCAGCCTGATCTGAGTCTTCGCTGGGCGCACATACAACTTTGTTGGTGTTGTCGTGTCGCGGCTCAAATGTCATCGTACGCAAATTCACATACTGATTTAATTATTCATTGTTTTCTTTAGAAGGTATAATTATATACTTAATAAAAACTTGACAGTCGCTATTTTTCATTCTACGGTAGTCGGGAAATAGTGAGACATAAAAATTCTTTTAGTTTAAGAAAATGTAATTACTCTGTCATATCATAATCACACAAATTTCAAGATTCCATAGATACAGCAAAATTGAGGCTATTGTAAACGTCACAAGGGTACTTTTCTGTTTTCTATGCTCAAAACCAAAAAAAATACCAAATTTAAAATCGTCGAACTCTGCTTAAATGAAAAAAAATCTGTTGGCAACCCTTTGCCGTTATTAAATCCAATCTGTATGGACTCATAAACTAAAATTATGCCGATGCACGGTCGACTAGGAAGCCGTAAGGACCAGACGAAAAACCTCAGTCCACGCCATCATGAAGTCAGAAATTCAGTTTCAATGGAATTCCTCCCCATGACACATTTGAGTCTTTATGGCAGTTTTAGATATGGCTTTCAAATAAATTTAGTAATAAAAACATTGAGTTTGCAAGACAAGCAAACTAATCACGAAGAAAATAACGAAAAAGACGCATTGGTATAGAAGTCTCATAAATCTCTATATGTTAAATTCAAAGGGAGGTAATCTGAAAGTTTTGAAACTTTAAACGTTATTTTCAGGTTTAGGTTACAATTACCATAAGCGTTTAAAGTGTTTTCTATGCATACTGGAACTACTGTTTATTGCGTACAAAAGAACTTTCTTCTGCGCAAATTAATGTTCTTTTCTGAATTAAGTTAGATAACTCCGGACAGGACAAACATTTACCAATATTTTTTCATGATTTAAGTAATCAGATGTCTGTCCAACTCGAAAACATCCATATATACATTACAAATTTGCTAGGTTAGCCGGAATTGAGAAATAAAAACCGTCAAGTTTTTATTTTTGTTCAGTATATATATTTTGTTGCTGCAATATACCCAATAGCACTAATCGCATTCTTTGAAACTACAGCAGTGGGATAATTTATTTGAAAATTCAAAATAATCATTTCATTGATTATAAGGCAATGTATTCATCATGTCTTCAGAGAAAGGTTTCACTCTTCCAAAACAGTCCCAAATATCCAGACGTTTTCCCAAAAGTCTGGATCTAGAAGTGTTTTGGAAGAAAAAAACAACAACACTAACTAATGGTCAAATTACATCAGACTGCTTTACATAATTGAGCCGCGACATGACAAAACCAACAAAATGGCATGTGCGCCCAGCGAAGGCTCGGATCATCCTAGGGGCACCGGCCTAGTCTAATGAGAGTCTTCGCTGTCCGCATCGAGCTTGCTTAGATCTTTAACTACCGTCGTCCGTCAACAATTTCAAACGACTTCTCCCATGAAATCGCTGGGCCGAATGTAACGAAATTTCATGTAGAGCCTCTGGGGGGGGGGGGGGGGGGGGGGGGAGGGGGGGGGGGTCACATAAACAACATGGCCGCCACGCCCATGTTAGGTCAAATTTGCTTTCTGATGCTGTTATATAGAACATAAAGTTTCTTGGAAACTATTGAAGATTTTGACCTCAATTGATATATACAGTCATCTTAATGGGTACATGTAAACTTATACGTACAAAAGATAAAGGTCATTCTTTTACCGTTGAACCTGGGCTCTCATATTTCGACAATTTCACACATATCCTCAAAGCCACCGGGCTACTTGTGAGCAAATTTCATATAGAGCCTCCAAGGGCTGAGGGAACGAAAATATATTCAATTGGTCCTGGTCACATGACCAACATGCTCGCCATGCCCATATATGGTAAAAACCTTTAAAAGTCGTCTTCGTCAGAACCAGTCGACCGATGAACTTGAAACTTGGTATGTAATATCAAATACCTGAGTACTGCCAAAATTGTTTAAATGATGACCTTCTGTTGATCTTGACCTTTTTACAGCAAGGTCAAATGTGGGAAAATGCCAGAACAAAAAATTTCATGGAAAGTTTTAAAGAGTTTGGCCTAAAAGTTGGTATACACTGAACGAATATTATAACCATCCACTTTTCCAATTGCATTTTTGCTGTCTAAACGCGATTGTATCAAAATGCATGATATCAGAAATCGTGTGAATGGTAATGGACTTCAGTTTAGCGATATTTTGGAATATATGTGATGCTTTGTCACAGTCTTTGGAAGAAATATTCAAAAACGCAAATGTTGAGAGAAAACCTTGCTTAAACGCAAGTACCATGCAGGTTTAAGTGCGAATGTGAAAAGTGTGGTCTTCCACACCAGTAAACACTAAAAAGTCAAGATTTTTTAAGAGACGTAGCTTTTACATAATTTTAGAAAATGCATTTTCCAAGAAATGCAAACAGATTTGGAAAATCGTCTTGAACATCAAGATGAAATGATTGTATATACCTTTTTAGATCTTGGCCCACAAGACCATACCCTATAGGGCCTGGTGAGACCATATTGCAACCGAAAATTTTCACCATTTCGCACACTTCCGGTTTCTGGATAAAATTTCAGTTTTCAATTAAACGATATTTCTAGGTTGAATTTCATTCTTCGAAACGTTACCGAAGACTTCCAGTAATGATGCTATATCGCCAAATATTTCAGTGCCGTGCGGCCGATAATTACGTCTACAGAGCAGCGGGAAATTTGTACCTGGATTATGTGCTTACAGCTGCACTTCTGGGATTTAACCAGCGATAGCGCATTTGTTCGCGTTATTGCGTAGTCCGATCGCATAAAAACTTTCATTACTTTTAAATCTTGCATGAAGGTTTGTGGTTACTTCTTTGGAATATAGACTGGGGGCAGAACCGAGAAAGAAAAGTAACGCTACATTTTTTGGGTACAAGCTGGCAACCGGTCTCAATTTAAAGAAAACTGAATTCCAAACAAGACCTAGGGGGTTGCCAGCTCGAAATGATTGATTTAAATGGTGCACGAGATCAAGGAAAATAGGTCCTTCTTTGTATCATTTTGAAATCCGTAAGCTTACATTCCACATATCATGACCACGACCAAAATAGCCGCGCAGCGTTATTCACTTTGATAAAATAGATGGCTGTCAGTGTCACAAATATTAAGCTAATGAATGTTTGAAATAAAACAATGCAAAAATACAGTTTTATTATTCTTAAACCTGTATTCACCCCACCCATAACAGATTACAGTCTAGTTACTTAAATATAAAAGAGAGCTAAATTCTTTGTATACGGAAAATGTGCCGCATGAGTTTGAAAACGTTCCTTTCATTTTTACAACTGGTTACTTATAACCTCAATAGAACGCAAATTTCGTTCATCTAGAATCAATTGTAGAATAGTCACTATGCATATTAAACATTCCCTGTATATCAGTTTTGGTTTGTAACACCGTAATGAATAATCTATCAAGTGTAAGAAACGTAAAGGCAAAAGAATGTGGGCATTAAAAGATTGGCAGACATTGGGAGACATCAAGACACTATTTTCAACTCTCGATAAAACATCCTGATTTAACAATTGTAACGTAAACCACCACATTAACGACATGAATCTAAGGCAACGAATATACAGACCCAAAGTGATAGGATCAAAAGTTTCCTCTATATGATCAACAACAGCCTGGTAAATAGCAAATTTTTCACCTTCGAGTGAATGTGAAGGTTCGCATGGTGACAATTACACATTTTTTGGGTTATTTTTCATTTGTATCATTACCTTACAAGACAGTTTAGATAAATGGGAAAAGAAAGAGCTGTATAAAATTTATTTTAATCATGAATATGCTTACTTTGCCAGTCATTTAATATGCAATCAGCAAAATGAAGTTTAAGAAAAACTGAAAATGTCAGCCAACAGTTTTAATAGTAACGTACACAACAGTAACATAAAAAAGAATAAACAATCAGAATACAAACATAATAGTGACATGAAAACAAATGTATGCATGTAACCTTACCGAACTATGCTGTCAGTTATTTTCTAGTTTGCACATGTCAGGCACGTCTTAGGAAGACTAATGGTACTTTTTAAATTAGTTTATGTAGTAATGGCGTTATCAGCTGAAGAAAGAATGAAGCTTATTTCTTAAACAAATTTGGCAAAGACTTGTAAATCTTGATTAAAAAAATAACAGTTGGAAGTTGTAGCTATTATATGTAATCTGTAATTTGTGTTACATCTAAAATAAAAGTAAACATGTTATTACAAAGAAATATATTTGTTACAGACCTTCAAATTAAAATAGCATGGCTTTAATCATGCATTTAAAAGTTCAAAAGCAGTTACGCTTTGTTATAAATTGTAGTTTGTAAATACTCTCATTTTTGGCTTGCGATGACGGTCGCAAGCCAGTATTCAAGTGGTTTAGTGATACCGAGTTATTTTCGGAAGAGACGATACGTCACGCTTAGTCGGAAAACACCAAGAGAGTCTATTTTTATCCATACCCGATTTACCTCATCTGCTAAAAATAACAGACGGAAAATCTATTTTTGATAGTGCATGTACTTTGATTTTGATATTTCCGTTAAAAAGCACGTTTTGCTTTCACAAGTGCCTTGAACTTGGCCACATATCTTTTGCTTTTTATAAACTGATTGCATAAAAATGAAACTCTTAATTTAATGCAAAATATTTGGCTTTGCATCCTTAGAAATATACCAAAACCTGTGTAAGAAACAGTGTATATTAATTTTATAGGCTTAGTTTATAAGCATTAGCTTTTCCAAAAATCATGCAGCGGCGTCGCGAAAAATACGGTCCTACTAAAGACAGAAAATGACTTACCCCACCGAAAAGGACCGAAAAGAACTTTCGGGCACCGAAAAGGAGTTTTATTTGCCGTTAAATGCCATATAAAACATATGTTTTATAAATTTTAATATCATCAAGATAGTAATCAGCGCTTTGATAATAAGCCCAAAGTTTGTGAGATTTCATCAATTTTGAAAGACATATTTAACTGCATTTTAGATTCCGGCGTAAGCCCAAAATCTTTTGGTGAGTCTGTCTTATGTCCCATATATAAAAGTGGCCCAACTAATGATCCAAATAATTTCCGGGGCATTGCGTTAATAAATACAATGTACAAAATATTTTCTAGTATCTTAAATAAAAGGTTGTATTCTTGGGTTGAAGATAATGAGAAACTGGATGAATCCCAAGCCGGGTTCAGAGCCGGCTACTCTACTATTGACAACATATTTTCATTAAGTGCCGTTGTTCAAAAATACCTATCAAAAAGAGGGGGGAGATTTTACTGCTTGTACGTTGACTTTCAAAAGGCTTTCGATAAGGTTGAGCATGAACAACTTCTCAAAAGTCTTACTAAGAAGGGAATACATGGAAAATTTTTACGAACAATTAAATCTATGTACTCCTGTTTACAAGCAACTGTTCGCACAGTTAATGGTCAAACAAAAGCATTCCCGTGTAATATCGGTACCAGACAAGGGGACGTAAGTAGTCCATTATTATTCGCTCTTTTTATCAATGATTTATGCACCTTGCTCAGAGAAAAATGTCCTGATGGTATCTTTATAACTGGAGAAGTCCCAGATTTATTTTGTCTAATGTTTGCAGACGATATTGCAAATTGTGCAGAAACTAGAATAAGACTGCAACGTCAATTGGATCTTATAAATGAATTTTGTCAAGCTACTAATATGACTGTAAATTTAAACAAAACAGAAATCATTGTGTTTCGAAACGGAGGTCCACTGCGCAATTATGAGTCATGGAATTTTAACGGGATACCTGTAAAAACTACGTCTGAATACAAATACTTGGGCCTTATCTTTACCCCTAAACTTTCATGGTCTAAAGCGAAACGGAAACTGACAGCTCAGGCTAGAAAAGCAATATTTTGTATAAAGAATTATCAAAGAAAATTTGGCTATTTTAAGCATGAAGAAATATGTCGTCTTTTCGATTCTATGGTAAAACCCATCCTCTGCTATGGTTCTGAAATTTGGGGAACTGAATATTCTGATATAATAGAACCAACTCAATATACATTTTGTAGATATTTCTTAGGCGTAAACAGTACGGTAAATAATGCTGTTGCTATTGGCGAGTGCGGACGTCTCCCTCTCTGTGTATTTTATTTCAGTAACGCTATAAAATACTGGTGTAAATTGCTACAGATGCCAGATACTAGGTACCCAAAAAGTTGCTACAAAATGTTGAAGTCATTAGATGAAGTAGGCAGACAAAATTGGGCATCGAAAGTTAGAGTTTTATTATACACATATGGATTTGGATATGTTTGGCTGTCACAAGATATAGGAGATATTGGCTTATTTACTTCGCAATTTAAAGTCCGATTGATAGACTGCATGACTCAAAAGTGGCATTCAGATATTACTGATTCTACTCGTTGTGATACATATAAGGAGTTCAAATCATTATTGAATATTGAAAAATATTTATGCATTGACATGCCTTTCTACTTAAGGAAAGCTTTTGCAAGATTTCGTTGTTCTAGCCATAAATTAAATATTGAACTTGGTCGACATCGGGGCATAGCCAGAGCTGATAGAATTTGCTTATACTGTTTTACCCAACTGAAAAGACTAGTTATTGAAGACGAGTATCATGTGTTTTTCATCTGCCCTAATTTTGATGGCATACGTGATGAGTATTTGCATACCTGGTATCGTTCTGGTGATAGTAAAAACCACTTCTATAATATTCTAAGTACGTGTAATCCGGTTTTAATTAAGAAATTATGCATGTATATAAATGAGTTGTTAAAAAACAGCGACTCTTTAAATTGAGACAGAGTAACTGGGCTATACCTGTTGCTAACAAGGATCTCACTACTCTTGGTGTGTTTGCTACATATATTATGTAATGTATTTTGGGCCGGTGGCCTTTATTTACCAAATAAACTTTTGTATTGTATTATTGTATTTTTGTATTTGTGAACTGTAGCATCTTCATCCTAAAATTTTACAAAAAATTACAGCACCGAAAAGGACTCCACTTCTGGTCAGTGAAGAGACGCCATGTACCGAAAAGGACATCGCAAATGCCGCATTTCGGGCACCGAAAAGGGCATTTTTCACTGAATGTTATAGATTATTATGTTTAGAAATAAAATATTTTACCCTATACATATTTCAAACGTTTTTATAGCATAAAATTGCATTTTGAAAAAGTCCTTTTCGGTGCCCGAAAGTTCTTTTCGGTCCTTTTCGGTGGCAAAAGTCCTTTTCTGTCTTTAGTAGGACCCCGAAATAGGCCTTAGGGCATCGCATAATCTGACTAGTCAGAGCAGCCGGCACACTGCCCAGAGCCGGTGCATTCTTAGATTCTGATCAGTATTTTTCGGCATATATATTCTTCATGATGCAGACATCTTTCATGCTGAGGATAGACTGATCAGACTGCGCTTATGCCGGAATGGGCTGATCTGTGTATCTGTAAAAATAGCGAAGTTCAAATTCATTGTTTTAATTTAGAAACATGCGCTTTTAACGAATTTTTCCTGTTATCACTCATCACATTTAATGAAAAAATGTATCCCATCTATCCGTGTGTGTGGCTTTTATGTACAACTGACCGTGTTATGTATGTAAAAGCTCGTAATGTAGGTGGGTAATATTACCGCATACGCATTGCAACAGGCATAAGCGATGTAATGTACGCATTTTTAGCTTCTGATAAATTTCCTATTGGCCATCAACATGTTCATGAATAGCCTTAACTGGAAACCTCTTACAATGATACAGGTACAGAAAAAGGGGACAATTCAGAACCGTAAAAATTTTAATCTCGTTGAGGCCAACTGTTAGGGAATCATTGACAGCTTTATGACAATGGAGTGGTTGGTTGGATGATGCGATGATGCTGGGTATTACTTCCAGTGCCGGGACGTACTACTGATTTGGATTATAGCTGGGCAAGGGCCTACTGTGATTGCAGTAGGTGCGGGTGGGGGTTGTGTGGACATTTTTCTTGGTTTTATAACACTCTCTTATGTTGCCTTTCTACTTCACCTATTCAAATGTACAGAGAAATATTTACACTCGTCGACGATTTCGTTAGATGAACCTATACTGGACTGACGATGTTCATACACCCATGAACAACACTCATTCATACAATCTTACGCGTAAGCGATGTCACGGATAATTCAAATAGATGATTGGCCGATGTAACGTTTGATATATGTCATGTCATAGTGGCGGCTGTTGTACATCATTATAAAACACGTTGGTTTATAACTATTCTTCGTCCTTTCCATTAGTCAGAACTTCACGAATAAGTAACAAAATTAATGTGAAAAAAGCATAAATATAAAAGATAAATTTCATTTCTCGGAAGTTCATGGAAGTATGAACGCAATGGGTTTCATGCTTTGCTGCTCCCAAATGGTGTAAAGCAAGTTATTGTCTCGAACAATAGCAGCATGCATTTTCTTCTAAGAGTGTCAAAATTGCCACTGATGCCACTAAAACCAAAAATATAAATTTATTGTCTTCTTTAATGCCAAGTTCAGATATGCCAAAATTCCATAGACATGGGTTTGAAACAGTCTTTCCTAAAATTTGATTCAAACTAAGTGACTCAGCAGCCGTAAAGAAAAGACTTGAAATAGGTTCATATGGTAATTTTCCTTGAGACATGCCTAACGGCCAAAACGTTGGAAAACTCTGTGTGTGTGTGTGTGTCTGTATGTGTGAGTGTGTGTGTGTTTAAATATTTCCTCAATTTGTTTTTCAAATAAATTTATACTTGTTTTTACCTCACACCTATGGATAATGCCACCATTTAAAAAGTTAAGAAATTAAATACTTTGCTTATTAAAATATAGCAACAGAAAGTGCACCAACAATTGGGTTCACTTCAATAACAACTCATGAAAATTTCACTGGCTTAGCTGGGCAAGCCTTCCTTTTAAAAGGAAATTTTATACATCATTGAATAGAATTTTGAATAAGCTGTTTCAAAGAATCAGTTCCTGTCTGGATTCAGTCTTTGTGCTTTGGCATCAATTTTATCCTATGTGGTGAAATAATACGCTAGCTAGTATACTGAGACATCAGTCATGGAGAAGGAATGTCTTTGTTGCGGAATCATTCGGAATATTGCCCCATATGAACCTTTCCGTAAAGCAACAGCACATTACTAAATTTGTAAAATCACATAAAACAAGTAATACGTGGGGTGATCACTAAGTAATGGAAACACCTTTGTAGATTAGTTTATTTTATACAGAAATAAGTATCCTTCATCTAACACCAAAGAGTGTCTTTTGAGCTGTCGAATCCATGTTTGAGATCAAAATTTTAACGTGTTACCATAGCAACATATAACGTCACGTTCGTGTGAACTTTTTCGACGTCATTTTGGTAAGGAGGTGTTTTTATTATGCTATTTATGTACGATATAAAATTTAGGCACACCTTCCGTTATAGTTAGGTTTTGGCTTTAGAAGTAAAAAGTATGCAAAGACCAGGAACTGAAACAATCAAAATCCAAATCCAGCCCTCAAACCATAGTTGGAAACAACTAAGATTACAAATAATCAAGATACAGAGAACATATGGCCAACCGAGTGAGCAGCTTGTTCCCAAAAGGTGGCCACTCAGCAACCCAAACCGAACCAAAAATAATAATAACATACATAAGGTAAAACATCACAGAAACTCTGACACCAAAAACAGGCAACAAAGAACCACAACAGAACTACCGCCTTGGAACGGTCAGTAATGAATTACTGGGGGGCTTAAATCGATTTTACAGGCCCAACCTCACCCTCAGTTTCTGAAGTGGTACAAAACATTTAGTTGGTTGTTCGGTTCGCATGATAACCCTCTAACTCGTCAATGAATCATCACGGTAAACACATAAATCAAATTTCAACATAAGATGATTTATAATAAAAATGTTCTTAAATCTGGCATGAATTAATGCTAAAGCAGAGATTGAAATAATTGATTTGTGGGGAATTTGACATTTTATTCCGTAATTTCCAGTATTATACTAAAGTTAATTGATCGGTTATCAAGTACAGGATAATTTTGTTTTTTTTTCTGCTATACAATTCTCCCAAGACTCTGCTTGTTAAAGTGCAATGACGTCATAATTCTGGTCTCTCCGACTTCAAATCGGCGAAAAACGTCAAATTTTGCTCGATCAAAAGTTTCTCACGGCCTGTATTTCTGCCAGGTTTAAGTGCAAGGCATGAATAACTATATATTTCTTTAAGTATCTGAGACTAGCATAAAGCCAGCACACCATCACATACCTTTATCAATTCTTTGTTACTTATCAGCAGCAAATATACATGGAACTATGCAAAAATTTAGAAACTAAACCATCAAAAGTTTAAGGCATCGTTGCCATGGCCACGATAATTCTAAAAAGTACTTTAGAACTTAATTGTATGTCATATGCTTGCTTTTAAGGTTGTATATATCTGGAGTATTTTTTTTTATACATAGCTAATGAAATAAATGCTAGTTTCCATTATTTAATGATTACCCCTCGTAACACAAAGGCTTTGTTTTACTTGATCAGCAGTAAGTTTAGCGCCATTGTAATCCCGCTGCAGTGTAAACAAAGTTAAACATCTATCTAGTTCTAATCAGCTGTACTCCAATATGTTACTGTAATAAAGATGTAACAACAGAAAATATTATTTTTGTGTGACTTTCGACACATAGTAGTCCATTATAAACCTGTTGCCAGGGTTGCATTTTTAGTTGTAATATAACAATCTAGTCTACGGCAGACAATACCCATCAACACCCCTATGCTTATGCAGATATGTTTTATCGCACTAAAACGATGTCTCAAAAAAGTCGTTTTAATCGGAAAACCTTAGATGCATATATTTCTTCGGTAATTCTTTGGACATTCTGAACTGTTGTATATCAGTAAAAACAATAAGTATAATTTACGCAAGGAACAACTGCAACACAATAAGATAATGTGTGTAAAACGTAGGTAATGACCTGAATTAACGAATATTAAATATTATTTCTCAGCATATATTTCATACGACACCAATATTATTTGTTTATAAGGTACTCAGGAATTTTTCATTATTAATTATCATTTTCGCACATTTGGTTTGTCTGATTAACGGTTTGCATTTAAACAGTTTATTGTGTGCGTTACTTTTTTCCGTCCTGCTGCTTTTCCCTTACTACATGGTGCTGTTATTAACAATTTCAAGGTATTCCAAAAGATTCTCCTTACAGCATTGTTATACATGAATATCATTCGTCTGTTTCTGTCTGCTTTTTCATTAAGGGGAAAATAAGTCATTTGAAAATATGATACTTTGTAAATTACAAGTAAGTCCATGATTCCGGTTTGAAGGGACTCCTTAAGAAACTGTTTAATATGCAATATTTAGATCGGAAAAGAGACAGGCACAACAATAAATGATAATAAAACAAACTATTATCCTAACGGAATGCAATTTTGCTTCAACAGATTATGACTTGACTCCTCATTTCTCTTTTCTTTCCATTTAATATATCTGAAATAGCACTCCAATGGTCCTGCTAGGTTTTTTGTAGGGAAATGCATAATGTGACCACATAAAGCAGTATACTAAGAATTCAATATAATGAAATGGCATAATGGAGCTGTTTCTAGATTTAGCAATAATTTCAACTGAGCCATTTTCCTAGTTAACGTAAATTATTAATTTTGGCGTACACAAGTATGGTTTGAGTTTTAATTGTTCACGTTTGCATTAACATATAACTCTTTAAATTTCTACTTACTACTTTCTACTTACTTATAGTAGCACCTTCTTTCATATGTTTAAGACTTGGGTTCTATTATAATGAAATATGTCATATTAACATGTTATTTACGTTACTACGAAAAGTAGCTGTCAATAAAATATCGACCGGATGATAGTGATTATAATAATTGGAAATAATTAAATAGGAAAGTGATTATAAAAAAAAAAAATGAAAAGGAGTTGGTATTCGGACTGTCTGCAGCATTTATATGTGAAAATTGATCGATGTAGAAATTTGACATTATACATTCATACTTTGCTTTCTTAAAGTTCAGCCAATCAGTAAAGCCTTATAAATAGAGATTGGTAACTTGTGTATAACCCTTTCTACTAGCTTTATTGCGGTGGTGGGAAGCTGCATTGAAAGCTCCAAAAATAATGTTATGCAGAAATCAAAAATTGCTCGAGTGGGTGGGGTAAATACAGCCTATCTACAACTTTTTCTTATGATGTTTTCGTTTTCAGCCTTATAAACATATTTAGGAAACTATTTTTGTGTGTTCGTATTCATGTGGGGTTGTTTCTGAGTGGATAAAACATCTTTTGTCATATTTAAAGTGCATTTTAAGAAAGAATTAACATCTGGTATGGTTTAATTGGGTTTGAAACAATTGTGGTAAATTCTAAAAAGTGATATTTCAGATTGGCAACGCCCTATCTTCACACTTCTTGATATTAGTACTTTTGATAAAAAAATAATAAATTGCTTGTACCCAACATGTTTAGCGTAACCATTTTAAAGCCCATGTTCTGTAATCTGCCCCCAGTCTAAATATGATTTGTCGTCAAGAACTACGATATTTGAAATCATTTATACTGTAGCAAAAATTGTGACTTTTTTAACCGAGGGTACCTTTTGTTAGGAGCGCGACTATGCAAAAAGTAGACATCCTATTGAAATGCAATAAATTGAAGAGTTTTAACAAGGGGATTATTTATGTATGCCACCACTTACTTTTGACAAATTGCATTTGCAGAACCAGTCGCCAAAATGTACTGTGGACGGTTATAAGTTTCGTTCAGTGTATACTGTTGCCTTAATGAATACATGAAGATTCATGAGTAGAAAAGGCCAAAGTCATTATTTGACCGTTAACCCAGTACTCTCGTATTTTGACAATTTAAAATATATCCTGAATAGCCACTGGGCTAAGTGTAACCAAATTTAATACAGAGCCTCCAAGGGCTGAGTGAACGAAACTTTTTAATCGGTCCAGGTCACATGAACAACATGGCCGCCGTGCCCATAAAAGGTAAAAACCTTTAAAAGTATTCTCCATCAGAACCAGTTGACCGATGAACTTGAAACATGGTATGTAATATCAAATACCTGAGTGCTACCAAGATTGTTCAAATGATGACCTTGGTTTGACCTGACCTTTTTTACGGCAAAAGTCAAATATGGGAAAAATATGGGCTGTTGCATAAGATTTCATGAAAAGTTTTGAAGGTTTTGTCCCACAAGTTGGCTACTACAGTCATCTGAATGAGTACATGAAGATTTGTGCGTACAAGAGATCGAAATCATTGTTAGACCTTTGACCTAGGACTCTCATATGTTGACAGTTTCGAACATCTACTCGAAAGCCATTTGGACAATTGTGAGCAAATTTCATACAGAGCCTCCAGGGGCTTAGGAAACGAAAATCTGTTCGAACGGTCTTGGTCACCACGCCCATATATGGTAAAAACCTTTAAGAATCTACTTCTCCAGAAACCAATTGACCGATGACCTTGGCAAATGGTATGTACCATCATGTTTTTGAGTACTACGAAGATTTTTAAAATGAAGACCTTTGGTTGACCCTGACTATTTTACAGCAAGGCAAATATGGGAAAATGTTGAAACGTACGATTTCACGGAAAGTTTTGAAGATTTTAGCCTAAAGCATTGGTATATACCGTCGTCTTAATGAGTACATGAAAATTTATGAGTACAAGAGGCCAAGGTCATTCTTTGACCTTTGACCCAGGATTCTCATATTTTGACAATTTCAAACATCTCCTCAATAGCCACTTGGCAAATTGCTCAGGTGAGCGATTCAGTGCCTGATGGCCCTCTTGTTTATGTATAAAACGGAATCAATTTCTTTGAGAAAAATTATAAGTTTGAGAAAATCACTTTATTTTAGGTAGCGTCTCATAATTAGAGGAGCAGGGCATACACTTTATGCCATGCTTCTCCCGAATTATAAGTGAGACAAAGCCATAGATCTGTTACTGTAGCAACTAAGAAATCACCACCTTTTGTGCTTGATACTTTGGCAGAATGACATCTCGATGACATTTTTTTTGTCATCAATATTACCTGTGAGTTGCTGTGGTAACAGATTTATGACGACATTGGTATCAGAGCATGTCAAACGGTATATGCCATGCTCCGCCAATTTTTCAATGATACATGTATTTCAAACTAAAATACTTTCAACAGACACTCTAGAGTTTCTCAAACAAATAATCATTTAATCCCATGTAAGTAAGTAAGTAAGTAGGAAGGTTAAGTAAAGTAAGGTAAGGTAAGGTCAGGCCAGGTAAGGTAAGGTAAGGTAAGGTAAGGTAAGGTAAGGTAAGGTAAGGTAAGGCAAGGTAAGGTAAGGTAAAGTATCGTACCGTACGATAGTTTTCAATAAAACTTTGCAGGATTATAAAGGAGTCATTTATGTACCGTCTATATGAAGCTCCAGCTTCTTTCGTGTCAAACTTTTGAAATTCTGCGGCAAAATTTCAGAATGGCCATTCATGCCAATTGATTATTTACTTGGTTGTTATATTCACACATCAACTCCTCGGTAGCAATAAAGCTGGATAAGCTGAAACATTGCAGAAATGTGGTTGTGTAAGTCTCAGTAAATATTCTTGTCAAAATAAGTTTTAAGTCAATTATTTACACAGGAGCAATGGTGATATGTCTAAGTTCAATTGCTCATAATCAAAAGGAATGAAATAGCTGAAATTTGAACTCAGCTTAAGTTTTACAGCCACATCTTGGGTGTAATTTCCCAAAGTTTCAGTCAAATGCCTATATTTTTTTTGGCAAATGTTGAAATTGATATGATGGGGAATGAAGCAGGACCTTTACTCAAATAAGTCGATCTCAGCAAAAAATCAATTAGCAGAAATGAATCATTACGCATAAAGAGAAGAAATATTATTGCTTCTTTCGCTGAAAATTTAGTTGGAAAATCTTAATCCGGTAAAAAGTTACGATAAATTTTGTTTGAAAAAAAGCTACGATAAAACACATCTGACTGATATGATAAAAATACAGGTGGAGCTTAACTTCTCTTGACCAGAGTAAGTGTGTGTGCGCGCGCGTGTGTGTGCTGATTAATTAATTCAATTGCTATGACAACTTGGCTATCAATGGGAAAATTGAAATTTGACTTTTACTGTATTATCAATGCAGATGCAATGAAGGAGGATTACAGAATTGCTTTTTTTCTTGGCAGACCGCTTTCAGATTATTGCTTTTGTGACAATGGCATAACTGGCTTTGTTGCCAAAGCTATCGAAGTACTGAAAATGGCAAAATATTGTTAAACAAGTGCTTAGTAGCAATTAGGCTGAAACCCCCCTGAAACTTCAGAGAGTTTTGTTAAATTTCGTTTGTTAATCATTCAATTTATTTATTTATTCATTTATTTGTTTGGCATTTGCTTCCACAAAATACCTCTTTTTTCTGGTGGAGTTAGGGAGTTTGGTTAATTAATTTGGTGGCTGTGGCAACTTTACAAAAAAAGGGGAGAGTCGGGTAACTTCGGACGGCGGGTAAATTCGGACGGTGACATTTTTTTCCCTTTATATGTCAGTTGTCTGGAACTAAAACAAAACAATAACTGGCCAAACAGTGAAAATCCTGATGAGACGGCTCATTATGAGCCGTCTCATCTGGATTTTCACTGTTTGCAATGGTATGTCCGAATTTACCCGACCTGTCCGAAGTTACCCGACTTTCCCCTAGCATTTGACTTTCAATGTGAATATTGAAGAGGTAAAATTCGATGAATCTAGAAAATCTATTAAATCTGTTTGCAAATAAAACATTACAGACTTAAATTAGACTCAGTCTGGTCCGGATCATTGCTTTTATTGTAGTCATTGTTTAAGCAATATTAGTCTAAAGACCTAAAACAATACATTCAATTGAACGTGATGTATTCTGCGCTCCCTAAAAGGTCATCTTTCATTAAGCAGTTTTACTCGGAAATTGGTGACACAAAATCCAATTACTGAGTTGACAGAGAACAGCTTCTGTCTATTAGCTGTCAATATATACATATTTGCTATCTTTTGTAAAGGCACGCTGCCATCACTGGCGCTCTGCTGGCATTTTCCAACAACAAAAGATGATCCGCGACACGAGAAAACCAACAATGTGGTTGTGCGCCCAGCCCAGACTCAGATCAGCCTGGGCATCCGCCCAGTCTGTTCAGACTCTTTGCTAGGCGCTTAAAGGGTAGCTTAGAGTCTAAGCTACCTTAATGCGGACAGCAGAGACTCTGATCAGACTGGGGGGATGCCCAGGCTGATCTGAGTCTGTGCTGGGCGTTCAACCACATTGTTGGTTTTGTCGTGTCGCGGCTCAGATGCTATTTAAGGCTACCACAGAAAACGTAGTTATTTGGATACTCAGCTAGTTTCCGTGAAATACCTGTCAAATGCCCAGTGGACTCTTCTACTCTCAGTATAAATTGGACAAAACCATTTGTCATATAAAGATTGTCTTGTTTGGTGTTTTTTTTTATTATCTTTGGTTTCTTTCCGAGAGAAGTAACCATTTTGCTTATGCAAAAGTGTAGATTCGGATCGAAGCATGCTCTGATCTGGTCATTATTTTTTGCCGTTGTCCTTTTATCCCCTACTATCTCACTGACAATTAGGTCAAGATCACAGACTAAAGGTTTATAGTTTTACAGTGCGTCGATGGAAAGTTATAACCACACTGATGATAGGCTCTGCTCCAGAGTTTTACATGGTAGCAGCATTGCCTTGCCAATTGCTGGTCAAGATCACATTCTTATAACTTTGTGTACATAATGGGCAAGCCTTGGTGACAGCTATTGTTGATTTTTGTCCTTGACTGTGATCTGGACAGTATTGCTGCAGGAACCTAAATCTTGCACACAATACCTTTTCTTATCAAGCCGGACCTCTGTCTGAAGTTTGATCTTATTTGCTTCTGTAGTGTTTGATAATTGCCCTTCGACCCCTTTTGTCACATTGACTTTAGGCATAAGAACCAAATCTGTTGCGTGATTTCCCTTCTAATTATGGTTTACTCTTCCGTTAAAATCGATAAAATATTTTGCTGAAGTAGTATTTGATCAACTGTACGGACTTGATTTACCTTTGATCACGGATTCTGACCTTGAACTTGGGCATGGGAATCCAAATCTTGTCAGTGACATACCGTTTTGTTAGAGTCTACCTTCTTGTGACTTCGGTAGCTTTCGAGTAATTGTGAACACATGATTTGACGTTTGGCCTTTGATTGTGACCTTAACCCTGGCCGTGGGAACTATAATTTTCACGCGAAACACCTTCCTATTATACATTTCTGTGAAGTTTGATTAATTTGCTTCCGTAGTTTTTTAACGATTGCGGACACACGATTTAAAACGGACGAACGAACCGTGATTTTTTTTTTATATGCCCCCCGAAATTTCCTCAGGGACATAAAGAGTCCGTGAGAAGGTAGGGAAATCGCACTCAGAGCCTGACTTACTGACGTAATCCGCGAAGGCAGAGCAGCTTCAGAAGTTAGGCAAGACGCGCATGAGAGGTCGCTGCTAAAAGCAGGCGCCCCCATCGACTCACCTCAAATCAGTGGCCCGAAGAGTACGCCACATAAGAGCATCAGGAAGGAGAGATGCCACGATGCAGCGAGAATCTGAATAAGCCAAAATAATCAGAAAGAATGGCAGCCAAACTTAGCTAAGATTCGTGTAGCTATGACAACATCAATTATAACTGAGTTCCTTCAAGGGCAATAAAAGCATACACAGGAAAGAAGGTACTTTCGGCTAATAAAGCTTCGTCAGTGAACCTGTTATTGCCTGGCAATAACATACTGTAAAGATTTAAATTGCAAATACGCAGTGAAACCGTTTAAACAAAGCTTTGAAAGATGATTAATTTCATGAAACCGGTTAGCCATTGTAATACAAACAAGCAAGTTCGTTGAACTTATATCCCCCGCCGAAGTAGCTCTTATTTGTGAATGTTTTATTTTAAGTGTCACCATTCATATGTTACTTAGTTACGGCCGAACTTGTGGATTTCAAATTAGATCAGGGGTAATAACTCAGAATTAAATGAGGCTATTCCAAAAAAACTTTTCTCAACATCACACATATTTATATTCAGTTTAAAAAATTCATTCAATGGTACATTAGTTAAAGCTAATTTGTGGTTTTGAACTCAATTTAGGGGTAATAACTCATGCAGTACTAATGCCATTATGATAAAATTTGATGTGATCTGCCGTATTATGACAGTGCACTATTATTTTAAGTTTCATGAAATTCCATCCATTGGTTACTCAGTTATGACTCAATTTGTTGATTTTAAGTGATTCAAGGGCAATAATTCATACATTACAGAGGTGATTCCAACAAAATTTGATTTGTACCACTGTTTTATGGTGATACATAGTCAGTATAATTTTCATACAATTCTATTTATTCATTTCTCAGTTACGGCTGAATTTGCCAGTTTTATATTGATTAAAGGAAAATAATTCATGCACTACTGATGCAATTCTAATGAAGCTTTATGAGCACAGCAGTGTTATGGTGATACATAATTATGACGGATGGACGGACAGACGCACGGACGCACGGATAGACATGGACATAACAATATCCCTCCGCCTTCGGCGGGGGGTGATAATTGCATTTGTGCATCCATAAACTATTTTATGTCACTCTACAGTCAAGACAAATACTGTCTACGTAAAAATTGCACGAACACATTCAATGCAAACACGCAGTTTTTGCAACGTTTGTCATTGAGTCGCACGGTGGCTGTCGGAGTATGACAACTGGCGATGACAATTACAACAGCGTATGCATCAGTGCAGATTTGAGAATTAAGTGTCATTGAAATTTGCATATCAATTTATGATGTGCAAAAGTTCCTTGTTTATTTGCACGCTCCTTTTCATTGCTCTCCTCGTTTACTCGTTTCGTCGCCTGTGCAAATGAGTAGGTCAAATGATAATAACATCCAATTCCTTATCTTGCTAAGAATAACTCTTGACTGAAGGGGCTGTCTAAGCTTATGGTATAAAGTCACTTCCATGTTAATTATTTTAGACCCTGTTTGGCCGGGCCGCGTAGCGCAATCGGTAGGGCACCTGACTCATAAGTCAGAGATCCTGGGTTCGATACCAGGTCTGGCCACATACTTTCGTTTCTCCTTCCGCTGATTCAAGAAGGGCAGCTGTCAGTTACTGGCGGAAGTATGTGCACTTAGTACTGGTTAACCGCTTAGGAGGTCTAAGCCTGCCCAGGAATAGTGTGGTTAGGTTAACTGATCGTCCTGACATGACCATAGTTGTTTACTGTGGACGTAAAGCAATAAATCAAATTTAGACCCTGTTTATATACTGTTCACAAAAAGTAGGGGATATTATGACATAGAAGCGTGTAGAAAAAATATTAATAATGGCTGGGTTACTTTATTGTTGTATATTGACAGAACACTATTCTGGTAACAATATTCAACTAAAACAGAAACAATCAGTGCCGGTCATGTGACCTTGAGCAGCACATAAAGGACCATGGGGTCTACACCTCAATTTCACATCGGCGATAAAAATTCTTTTGGACCCTCAGATTCTGTGAATAATAAAATTCTACATAATTTTCCAAACTGAAAACACCCACTTTGATAGGCTTTATTGCGTTATTTTAGGTGTAGGGCTGTTACAAATGTCACCATATGATAGACAATTCACCACACAATGGTATCTTTTACGCCTATCATTTTTTCTTGTGATAAAACCGCATGAAAAAAATATCTGTATCTTGTTAACTAAGGCATTAGGTGTCTTCCTTAATAAAGTTTGCATAAAAATTATCGGCCATTGCTGCGCTGGATTCGTGTGAAATTTGGGTATCGACGCGTTGTCTACTTCCAATTTACTCTAGGTCACGTGACAAGCTTAATCGTTTCAATAGTCATATTTAGGGTCTCTATGAGTATTTCTTTTATAAATTATAACAGTGTAATATTCATTTACTTGTTTTCCTTACTTCTGCTGCCTTAAATGTCTTAAAGTCCCTTACTTATTTTGAGCAGTATATATACACCTCTAAATGACAAAATGAGCCACTAGACTCTGGGTTATTTGTGATGCTTAATGATAAATATTTACAAATAATTACCAGATGGAAGGCGGAATAAAGTCCTGCTTTTTAGAAGTTCAGTTTCAACACTAATGAATACAACTAAATCAATCAGTAACACTCGATGTAACCATACCACGCATGTTGACATTACATCAGGCACATCTCAAGAAAACCTGTGATCAGATATTGCAAATTGCGCATAGTATGCCATACTCAGACCTGCCTGAGCGTAAGCACGGCTGTTAAGGCATATACAGTCAGCTTTTTGAAAGCTTAACTAATAAAGTGTTTTACTTCACAAACAGCGCATGCAAAAGGTATGTTGCATATGCATGCAGATTGTTCTGATAATGCTCACTTTGTTGGATTTCTCACGACTCGACACATATTAGAAGACATAATAAGCAAAATCAACAGAATAACCTTTGAATTTCATGCTAAAGCAGGTGGATACGGTTAGTGCAAACTTTAGACTAGCAACGTGGTTGGCAACATTGCACTGGATCTACTTTGATGGTTTAAAGGTCGTTCTTTAGTAATTTGTTGTAGGAGGAAATTAGTGAGTATTACGGCGAATTAATGAGCTAACACAAAAAAGATTGATGCGTATTACCTGTCAATATTTTATTGTATAGTGATTAATCGATAGCCAACGATTACTTCTAACAAGGTACTACTTAATGAAACTCGTGGAATAATCTCCGTTACCGAATGTCAAAGGCCAAATTAACTACAGAAGTATACTATCAATATATACTAACCATAAGAATAAAAAAAATCTAACAAATTTTAATTTATCCTGTGGAGTGATGGACAGAATTATGATAGACGTTCAAGATGGCCAATGCATTAAGAATGAGAGCAGTATAAGGAGCTACCAAAACGTCAATAGTACCTATACAATCAGATTGTACTTCACTGCAGCTGCAGTCAATAGTATCTATATCAAAATGGGATTTTAACGCCTTCAAGCTGAACATTATTTCACTAAGAAAAAAACGCATTGTTGACATGGACGTCGTCAATTACGATACGTGTATGCGCCAAAGTTTTATTACACGTGTGGTCTTATGGTTTTATGACACGACTTTATCCACTGAATAGCAGCCACGTTAACCCGGGCTGCGACCGATCCGGTATTATGGTATTGTTTAGGTAGTCAACCATGATGTTTCTAGGGCAGAGTTTAGCCTGACGGAGCCCATCCCTCTCCAGGCTATATATGTTGACCACAGCCGAAATCCACGATTATTTTATGGCTTGCCTTGGTCACGAACACATGGCCGTTGTCTCAGAGTTCTTCCGCCCTGGTCGTTGACTTCTTCTTTGAAGACTTCCGCCCAGTGATGTTGTGTTAACACCACTCCTTGTTGACCCATAGGGTTGGGAGACTCATGGAGGTGGGAGCGTCTTATTTCCTTCCATCAAGTCATTGACTTGCCCATTGCCTATAATATAAACAACCAGACTCAAAGAGCCAAAGTGGCGGGGGCATATCCCTACCTACAATGACCCCCTTAATCTAGCTGTTTTACCAAGCTATGCATGGCTCGCTCGGGTCTACTTGCTACCACTTGACTCAGATTTGAGTTCTACCCTGGCCGTTGACTTCTAGGAAGACTTCCGCCCAATAATGCTGTATTTGCAGGTCTGTTAATAGGTTTTGTCTAGAGACCTAGCAATGAACTCCTAGGTGGACTGCCTGCCAAGGCTAGGAGCTCCACCTACCCCTTCTAGTTTTAATTAGAGACTAGTATCTCTTAGACAGAACACCTTCCCAGGTTGATGAGCCCCATCTGCCTACATGCAACAGGTAGTACTGGTTTAAATGGTACCAGTAGCAGGTTTTGCCTGACCTAACCTGACCTGAACAAGGGGATTGGAATGCTAAAGTTGGAAAGGGTGCACAGGCAGACTGGGGAAACGTTTGTGGACCCTACTGCAATGTCGAGACAAATGAGAGAGATCTCAGACTTCTAGAGTTTGCAACCTGTAACAGCCTAGTATTGACAAACACCCTTGGCCCTCATAAACCATCAAGAAGATGGACATGGCACAGTCCAGATGGGAAACACCACAATCAGATTGATTACATCTTGGTGAGGAAGCGCTTCCGATCAGGAGTCAACATCCATAGGACAAGGAGTTTTCCTGGAGCAGACATAGGAAGTGACCATGACCTGGTGATGATGACCTTCCGAGTTCGTCTGAAGAAGACTAGAAAGCCAACCCAGCCAAGACTGAAGTTTGATCTTGAGAAGCTAAGGGACCCAGCTGTGGCATGCACTTTTTAAGCAACAATAGGTGGGAAATTTGAACCACTCATTGGTCTGACGGATGATGACATGGACATAGATACCACGATTACCACCTACAATACAGTAGTGACTGAGGCAGCCAGTGAGATACTTGGGAAGGAACGTCGCAAGAAAAAGCCCTGGGTCACCAGAGATGTTCTCTACCTCTGTGATGAGAGGAGAAATTTGAAGAAGAAGAGGTATGAAGCAGGAGGAGCAGAAGAATACAGGGAAGCAAACAAGAGGATTCAGAAAGACAGTGAAGAAAGCGAAGGAGGACTGGATAGCTAGTCAGTGCGAGGAGATTGAAACTTGCTTGAACAAAAACAACAGCAAGAAAGCATGCCAGCTGTTGAAGGATCTAACTTCAGAGAAACAGGGTAGATCCACAACTACCCAGGACAAGTCTGGGAAATGCCTTACAGAGGAACAAGAGATTCTCAGCAGATGGACAGAATATAGCTCAGAACTATACAACCATGAGACTTACGGTGACAATGGGGTTCTGGACTGCAATCAGCCCCCCAGAGGAAGATCAACCACCGATCCTTCGTGAGGAAGTTGAGATTGCAGTAGCAGCACTAAAGAAGGAAAAATCTGCCGGAGTTGATAATATACCGGCAGAACTTGTTCAAGCTGGCGGGGAGACCATGACTGATGTTTTAACAGATATCTGTAACAGAATCTGGAGAACAGGAGAATGGCCTACCCCATGGCTTCAGTCGCTGATTATTACGCTCCCCAAAAAGGCAACCTACAGCTCTGCCAGAACTACAGAACCATCAGCCTCATCAGTCATTCAAGCAAAGTTATGCTGAAAGTCATCTTGAACAGGCTTAAACCACAAGCCGAAGAGATAATTGCTGAGGAACAGGCTGGGGTCCGAGCAGGAAGGAGCACCACAGAACAGATCTTCAGCCTTAGAATCCTGTGTGAAAAGTATCTCCAACATCAACAAAATCTGTACCATGTCTTCATTGATTTCCAAAAAGCCTTTGACAGGGTATGGCATGCAGCCTTATGGGCCACCATACGGAAGTACAATATCAGTGCAAATCTAGTTCGCACCATTGAGCAGCTATACGACAAGGCTACAAGTGGTGTCCTGATAAATGGCAGCACAGGAGAATGGTTCTGAACAACAGTTGGAGTAAGACAAGGATGTCTTCTGTCACCCACCCTCTTCAACGTTTTTCTCGAAAGGATCATGTCTGATGCTCTGGAAGAACATGACGGAAAGGTTAGCATAGGCGGCAGAAACATTACCAATCTGCGGTTTGCCGATGACACAGACGCTGTAGCTGAGGAAGAGCAGGAACTAGAAGCTCTAGTTGAAAGTCTCGACCAAACCTGCACAAGGTATAAGATGGAGATCAGTGCTGAGAAGACCAAACTAATGACGAACAGCGCAGATGGCATCCAGAGGGAGATCAAGGGCAGAAGCTGGGTACCGTAAGCAGCTTCAAATACCTTGGAGCAGTTGTCTCAGATGATGGCTCAAAACAGGAGGTTCTCTCAAGGATTGCACAAGCCACTTCAGCTCTTACCAAGCTGAAACCAATTTGGTTTTACTGGGTGAAAGTGGTTTTCCCGGGTGTCATCATTTGAGCCGCGACAGGAGAAAACCAACAAAGTGGCATTGCACCCAGCGAAGACTCAGTTCAGCCAGCCTGGGCATCCGCCAAGTACGATTAGATTCTTCACTGTGCATTTAATGGGTAGCTAAGGGTCTAAGCGAGCTCCATACAGACAGCGAAGACTCTGGTCAGACAGGGCGGATGTCCAGGCCGATTTGAGTTTTCGCTGCTTGCACATGCCACTTTGCTGGTTTTCTCGTGTCGCGGTTCAAGTATATGTTCTTTACAACGTTTAAACGAAATTAACAATTCAGCAAGCACAGAACGACAAAGTTAAAATGTTATGGAGTTGGTATACAGTCAACTCTCGAAATCTCGAACACTGACATCTTGAAGCGAGCTCTCTAATATTACATTCTTAGCGAAAATAATACAAGAATTTCTTGTCAGCATATAAATATGGTATTTCACAGTTCTCTACGAGGATTTGGTTACCCTAGGGAAATAAATCTCTTAGATTGGTTACCTTCCTCAGAATATTGGGAGATTGTTGGTCGAGTACCGGCTTTTAGAACTACTTTCCAAAGCTTTATCTTTCCACTGCAGTTGCAGCTATAAAAGCAACGTCGGATTTGCTTTTGATGAGCTTGAGGAAACAACAGACGTTTGAATACAAAAATGCCAAAACTACAACAAAATTTGGTGTGTATTTCCGACGTGTGGACATGAATGATTTAACGATTTGTCCATTTTATGTGGGATTACATTGCCTTTCATCAGAAGCGATAAGAAACGTTTCATTCAGCTCTCAGTAGACTTTCTTTCTTTGAGCATTGGATTGTCGGGACCAGTAGAAAACATTGGCCTCTTCGAGAAGAAAAATGGCGGTCAAAACAATTCATTTTTTATGCATTCTAGTGCGCTATTGTGTACAGGCTCTCGAAAGACCCTAAAATCATAATAAAAACAAAAACCCAGAAGATTCATCAAATGTAATACACACGAATGTAATATACAGAATATTGTATCGTCCCATTTAAGATAAAACAATCACAAACCTCGGGAGGTTCGACTTTAAGATATCGAGAGTTGACTATATAAAGATAGAAAATAAGGATACTAGTATACGAGCATGTTTATCGCATGTTAGGTGGAAGATTTTCAAATCATCTAATTTATACGAAGAGACATTTAAACTAACATATCATAGAAAGCGGTCGTAAAAGAATTGGCGATACTGATCAAAAGATTAATAAGCTACAATCAATTAGCAGGAATATAATATGCTCGTATGTGTAGGAATTATCACCATTGTGGAACACATTTGAGCCGCGACACGAGAAAACCAACAATGTGGTTGTGCGCCCAGCGCAGACTCAGATCAGCCTGGGCATCCGCCCAGTCTGATCAGTGTCTTCGCTGTCCGCATGAAGGTAGCTTAGTCCCTTGGCTCCCCTTTAAGCGCTTAATAAGAGTCTGATCAGACTGGGCAAATGCCCAGGCTACTCTGAGTCTGCGCTTGGCGCCCGACCACATTGTTGGTTTCCTGGTGTCGCGGCTCATTTTACGAAACTGAGCATTGACATTTCAATCTAATTGTCCTAACGGAGAAGATTGTCCTAACGGAGAAGTAAATGTGCCCACAAAACACGAGGGGCTGTAGTGTACTGGTTTACGCTCTAGGCTAACAATCCATTGCTCGTAGGTTCGTTCCCCCATTCCTTCTGCCTTTAGGATGAGACATAAAACCGAGATCTTGTATCCGTATGAATGATCTATTGATGGTTCGTTAAAACCAGAGTTCACTCACTCACTACTGCTTACAAAACGTTTTTATCCACCAGGGGTCGAATTCATAAAACGACTTAAGTGGTTGCTATGCTGTTGCTAAGGCTAAATTTCTTTGAAGGAGATTCCCTGCAACTATGAAATTGGGTCTGGAGGAACAGTCTTACAAAGAAGGGAATCTCCTTATAGATATTCAGCCTTAGCAACCGCATAGCAACGACTTAAGTGGCTTTATGAATACGGCCCCAGGCTTCAGAACTTATTTATCCTCACTGCAGCTGGTGTTGTGCTGTATGGCGGCCGTAAAACGTCTCCCCGTACATCATCATAGTGCAAATTATATTTTCTGGTCCTTTGGGATCATTGAGTTTATTTAGGGTCATTTTGAAAATAAGACTTCTGCCTCGGCCGGTGCTGGAGGCCGTGGCCAGTGTTGCGCATTTCATTACTGGTCATGAACAGACTCGGTTGGACCGAGTCTGCTATTTTCTTTTCTTTGGTGTATCGCTTGCTTCCAAAAGATCTAACCATTCAGAATCCATCCTGTTTTTGTTCGACCCATATATGAAAGAATCTTTTAGTCAAAATACCGTATGGTGCCACTTATAAAATCAAGCAATAGCTGTTGGAAAGAAGACGAAAAATGTAATTTATATTTGTTTGAAAATTTTTACAGTTTGAAAGTAAGCGGTTAAAATGGGTTTTAGACTTGGGGCGTTTATTAGAAATAACTTGGTACTGTATTATGTGACTTTGTGAAGTGGCGAAGCATGTTTGTAAGATATGTTCAGATTGTTAGCAGTAAGGTCTCGTGATTTTGGTTAATTGCACGAAGTCTCGTGGTTTTCGCTGAGAAGCGAGTATATGTCAAAGCGTGAATTAGTGATTTGTCATTCGAGCCAAAGACAGCGTTGAGTAAGGATAGACATTCCCCCCCACCCACCCTTTAAAGTCACGAGTGATGCCAGAAATAAGTTTATCAGCGAGATAATGAAAAAAGAGGGGTTATTTCGTCGAACCAGACGTATGCTCGTCAGCCATGTAAATAGATTTTTAAGAAACGTAATAATGGTATTCAGCATGTGTTTAATGGTTGTACAAATTCAGAAATTTTAATGTTTTTTTGAGAGTTTATGCATAATATTGAAAGGTTTGCAAAGAAAGCATTTTCTGGGGTATTTTTCGGTCTGTATATCACTTGATTTGTAAAGACATTTTAGAATATCGTCATTCATTTTCAGTGTATACGGATTTCATATAGAGGTTCTTAGATGAGAGGTCATCGAATGGTTCATTTGAATCCAGTCTTGCAAGATGCCGCAGGGAAATGAAGGATGATGGATGGAGCAGTCATTGTATAGTTTAACAGTTCGTGGGTTTGACAGATGAGTAAAATAAAATAAATTAAGTATATATACATGTATTTATATAATAATATCGTATGGAATTGATCATGACTATTTAAATGAATGAATTTGTTTTTTAAATAGTGGTTAAAAGATATTCTACGTATGCCTCTGCTTTTACGTCAAGGACGAGATGAAGCTTTTTATTTACATATCTGTTATAATTTTCTAAGTTAAAGTTATCTTGTATGTGTCAGTATACCTGCATGTATTCCCGCAAGTCAGAAATGTTACCAGCAAAAATAAAAGAAGTCTTCGATTATGCAATTTTTCAGGACAGTATACGTTATACAGGTTTCAGTGATCAGTTTTGTCGACGGACATATTTAATGAGTATAATTGAAATATGTTTTAGTCTATTATAGGTTGTACTATTTGTGAAAGAGGAAAAAACGTACAGTCTCGAACAGTCATGGTTCTAAGACATGCTTTTCACTGTCGTTTTCTTGGTGGATCCACTTGGGCTTCCATGGTGCCGAAGATTTGACTTGTTTTCTGATATTCAGTCGTACAATATGTCGCTCGGAATAAAACGAACAGTTGTCTGTTGGCATTTCCTAAAATGATGTTTGTTATTTCTGGTGTGCAAGAGGTGTTAAGACTTTTTGCAGCTGAGTTGTTCTGAAAATGCATTTGCGTTGGGAATTTTACGAAGCTGTATTAAGTTTTGATTCAGTAAAGTAGTAAGTCAGCAGAGTGCGTTGGTCGAGGTTGTTAAAATATTTCAATAAAATATAAATGAGTTATGTTCGGTTGAGACATGGTCGAATTAGAACATAATGAAGGATTATGTTTCAATCTTGAAAATCATAGAATTGAGTGCGATGAAAGTGTGAAACTTCTTGGCGTTACTATTGATTTTAAACTCAGTTTTGACGAACATATTTCAAATCTTTGCAAAAAAGCTTCTAGACAACTGAATGTTCTAAAACGTATCGGCAAACACTTGTGCAAATTAGGCAAATTAAGCATATACTATTCCTTCATTTTATCGAACTTCAATTATTGTCCTCTCACCTGGCATTTCTGTGGGGAAACAAATACAAAGAAGATAGAAAAAATTCAGGAAAGAGCACTACGCTTCATTTATATTGACCATTCTACCAGCTATGAATTATTACTTTCAAAATCTTAACTTCCCTCATTGAAGGTCAGGCGACTGAGGACAATGGCTCTTGAGACGTTTAAGATTTTAAACAAACAAGGCCCTGTTTATTTACATGATTTGGTTAATTTTAAAAATAATACTTATTCGTTTAGATATGCCAACACTGTAGAGATTCCTCAGGTAAGAACAACAAAGTATGGGTGCAACTCTTTCCGATCCCAGGCTGCAAAACTCTGGAACTCCTTCCCTCAAACTTTTAGAGGTGTTTCGAATTTTAATAATTTTAAGTGCCATATTAATGCCTGGAGTGGACCATCATGCACCTGCACTTTCTGTTCTGTTACTTAGATTTGCTTAGTTTGTTCTGCTTGTTGTTGCTTGCTGCTTGTGTTGATAGTTTGCTTTAATGCTTATTGAGCTTTATTTTATATCTATATATGATGCTAGCTTAATTTCTGTGATCTTGTCTTACTAACCATGTTATGTCTTTTGTTTTAGGTTTTAATCATTTTAGTTGGCATGTTTATCTCTGCTTCTTGTCTTTTGTCATCCACTCTCACTTTTCAGCCCAAGGGTCCTTGCTGTAGCTTGTATGTTCTGTAAGGACACTTGGCGCACCTCCACTTAAACATTTTGACTCTGACTAAAGATGAGTTGCGGAGGTACGGTGGCATGCGACATTTCTCATCTCTTGTTTTAATGTTCTTTTCGTATTGAGCTTTATCTTATGCTTATGTCTGCTGCTAGTTAACTATGTGATTTTTGTGCTATTTAAATGTTTTACTGTGTACTGTCATTGATACTTTAATCTTGATTTTTTTCTTCTTTTATATAATGATATCATTAGCTCTGTGTCTAGCTGCTTTTGTTTTAGCTCTAAATATAAATACGTATGTCTTATGTGCTAGTGCATACATGTGCTAAGTTCTTAATTATTATTATTTTTTTTTTTTTTATTAATACCTTATTTAATGCTGTTGAGTTTACTTTGTAATTGTCATTACCTTAATATTCTTAACCTGCTGGATGATATTTATTGTAGGATATTTCTAATTGTAGTTTCTTAATATAGTTGATGTGATGTTGAAATGTATTGTGATACACATGTGTATATATGTCTTAGGTCGGTCAATAGCTATTCATAGCTAATGTTATCTATGTTTATACCAAACCGACTGAAAATAAAATTTGTATTCTGTATTCTGTAAGCAATTGTCCGCTTTAATAAACGCCCCGTTCTTACTTTCCGAAAATAATTCATATTGACTTGCCAAAATTGCAAAATTGAAATCCTCAGATAATGTAGTTTATATATGGATCTGTGTTTATCCAATCAAAGTGTACGAGGTTAAGCTATTCTAGTTATGCTGAAGTGCAGCTGATATTCTTAAATGGTTAAAATTCCTTTATACTGTTTCGCTTAGGAGAGTGGCAGGTTTGTGATTTTTCGGCCCCTTAGTAACCCCAATACGTAAAATGCGCCGCTCCTGAGCGTTTAATAGGATCCATACGGTAGATTTCATTTTTTGCCGTCGGAATTAAATGACAACTTCTGATGGTGCTGGGAATTTCGCGTTACATTCTTTTTAATCAAAGTTTCAAGACGCAACCCTTCTGCGAGTAGGTTTTAATCACAAAAATAAACAAACGTAATTCTATTGATACTTATTATTTGTTAGTGAAACTTACCAAAATCTACACAATCTAACAGCACCCGAGTTTCCTCATGGTTTTTTTTCGCGCGTAATAACAGTGTGAACAAGAAGTTCTCCGTAAGCAACGTATGTAGCCCTTTCCAAACATATTTGAGCCGCGACATGACAAAACCAACAAAGTGGTTGTGCGGACAGCGCAGACTCAGATCAGCCTGGGCATCCGCCCAGTCTGATCAGAGTCTTCGCTGTCCGCATGGAGGTAGCTTAGACCCTTAGCTACCCTTTGAGCTCTTAACAAAGAATCTGATCAAACTGAGAAGCTGCCCAGGCTGATCTGATTCTGCACAGGGCGCACAGCCACATTGTTGGTTTTCTCGTGTCGCGGCTCATTTAATGACGTAATCCGCGCGCGAGAGAGGAAAGGACTCTCATATAATCAACAGACTTTAAAAGATTTTTTCTCAAACAAATTTTTTATTCTCAAATCATTTAATATCCTGTTTATTGTTTATTACAAACTCATTCAAAGTATCTTTTACTTTTACTACAAGACAATAAAACTTCGAAGCGCGTCTCTTGTTCAGTAAGCTAATGGCTCAGGACTTGTATTAGCCCACGTACCTGCGTAGTAAAATTTGAGTCGTCAATGTAGCCCAAATAATATACTTATGAAATAGTGGAGACTCTGGTCTGCTTACGTGGATGCGGAGGCTAATTTGAGTAATTGTAACTCACATATGGCCTAAGGTTTTGTTTCATGTAATGCTTGGCATTAATATTAGTTTCGAAACTTTAGATGTCACAGAATTTGATCTGTTCTTTAGAAGAAACGCAGGAATGAGGAATTAAAGAGATATTAAAACAACGTCATTATTCCAATCCTTGTAAAATATGAATTTGTATCGGTACGATTAAGATGATATTTGACCTGACCGCAATTCTGCTGTCATCAAAGAAAAGAAAACAAAAGCACACGTTGAACACGTTTTACCTCAGTGCTTTTGAAAGCATATTTTAACATTATGTTGAAGATTTCTGTAGTTTCGTATGCTGCGTCAAAGTTATTTGTTCCATCTGGATTGGACACGCGCATACATTCTTTTCATTAAAGCAAAAATGAATAAATGAATAAATAAAAGTACCGCTTGAACCCCGTCGAGCCGGACCTAAAGAAAATAAAATCATGCGCCGTCTTACAATATATTATAGCGATAAGGTGGTGCTTTTATTAAGTCGAAGGTCTGACCTACCTGTATGCGCTTAAATAGTCAGTCAACCGCGATTAGGTGAGCTACCAAGCATGTAGAGTGTCAAATAACATTAACGTTGTATCCAATTCTTAACGATTTGCTATCTTTCTAAAACTAATCAATAAGTCATTTTTACCAAAAATCTTCTTGTACTTATACACCATGTCATCATACAAAGCAGGTTCCGAAAGGTAGTTGTAGAAGTGGTTTTACATCGGCATTAAATTTAGAAGCCGACGATAGAAGTTGAAAAAAGGAAGAAGAAAAGAATCGACGTCTATGCTATCGAGAGCCTTTTTTAAAGAAGGTTTCCGAGAAAATTTGAATACAAGCTTTAAAGTCAGCAATGTGACTTGACACACCAGCAAACGAACCAGTTAGAAATATGAAAACATAAGATGTAGTACGAAATGTCATCGTCCAAAAGTCGGATACATCGAAATCGTTGCGTTTGTCACAAGTCTTACATAACCCACAACCGTTTGATATCGACAAATGTAAAACCAAAATGGATGAAAGTGCCTTTTCACTTGAAATTTATTAAGATATCTTTGACTGACCATACCATCAGAATAATTAATTCCAAGCTTCAAGATGTCATCAATATGAGCCGCGACACGAGAAAACCAACAATGTGGTTGTGCGCCCTGCACAGACTCAAATCAGCCTAGGCATCCGCCCAGTCTGGTCAGACTCTTCACTTAGCGCTTAAAGGGTAGCTAAGAGACTAAGCTACCTCAGTGCGGACAGCGAAGATTCTGATCAGACTGGGCGGATGCCCAGGCTGATCTGAGTCTGCGCTGGGCGCACAACCACTTTGTTGGTTTTCTCGTTTCGCGGCTCATATATATAATAGTGGAATTAAAGGCTTCAATAATTTCAGCTTGATTATCATCAGAAAGAGGCAACATAAAGTGTCTTTCATAGCAAAACAAATCAGCTACAACAGGATCAAACTTTGTATCCACTGGAATACACACAATTTGTCTGTTTAACTTTTTGCTATACCTTATGTCAATATTGTCCAAAGGTAAGATGAGAGCTTCACACACTCTCCGGCAAAGTGGTGAAAAGGAAACGGTCAGAAGAAAATAACAATTTTATAAACATAATTGTTAATCTAAAGATGGGGCTTCGGTTGTGGATGAATTTGTCTTATTTAACTGAATAGTAAGATGAGCTTTTTAGGTGGACAGGCATGGACAGGAGGCAGAAACTGATGCAATTAAATCCCATAAAACAAATGGAAAAGTTCATAGAAATAAACTGACAGCAGTTCACGAAATGCACGCATGGTAAACCGACTACAGAGCTCTTTCCCAGACAATTGGTCATTCAGCTATTTTAACTAAAATTGCCTCTAACATAATTGGTGAACGAAAAAAAATGAATCAGACAAGAATAAGCTACAGTGAGGAACCACAACAGACACATCGCATTGGAACTGTCTGTGGCAAATTACCTGGGGCCGTATTTATAAAACGACTTAAGTGGTTGCTATGCTGTTGCTAAGGCGATATTTCTATGAAGGAGATTCCCTACAACTATGAAATTTGCTCTGGAGGAACAGTCTAAAAAGACTGTTCCTCCAGAGCAAATTTCCTGGTTGTAGGGAATCTCCTTAGTAGAAATTAAGCCCTAGCAACAGCATAGCAACCACTTAAGTCGTTTTATAAATACGGTCCCTGGGCCTCAACCGCTTTACGAGATCCCAACCCTCTTCCTTATCTTCTGTAATGGTTCAAAATATTCAGCTATTTTAACTAGAAATTGCCTCTAACATAATAGGTGAACGAAAAAAATGAATCAGACAAGAATGAGCTACAGTGAGGAACCACAACAGACACATCGCATTGGAACTGTCTGTGACAAATTACCTGGGGCCGTATTTATAAAACGACTTAAGTCGTTGCTATGCTGTTGCTAAGGCGATATTTCTATGACGGAGATTCCCTACAACTATGAAATTTGCTCTGGAGGAACAGTCTTTTAGACTGTTCCTCCAGAGCAAATTTCATAGTTGTAGGGAATCTCCTTCATAGAAATTCAGCCCTAGCAACAGCATAGCAACCACTTAAGTCGTTTTATAAATACTGCCCCTGGGCCACAACCGCTTTACGAGATCCCAACCCTCGTCCTTATCTTCTGTAATGGTTCAAAATATTTAGTTAATTGTTCGATCCGCCTGGTTTTCTAGAGATTGTGTGGATATATCTGATTGATCAGACCATTGAAAAACCCTTGTCAATATTAAAAGGTCTTCCTGATAGATATCTTGAAGTGGAATTTAATGCTTCAATAAGTGTACCTTGTTTATAGTCAGAAAGAGGCAGCATGAAGTCTCTCTCACAGCACAAAGTACTCAGCTACAAGAGGGACACAATTTGTAACCATCGGAAATCCCTGTACTTTGTTCAAACAACTTAGTACCAAATCTTATGTTGATGCTTTCCAAATAGAGCGTTTTATGAAGGAGAGACGACTGTCTAAATTTGTCATAATCCAGTCAGTATTTCTATAAATTCTTGTGCAACCAGAAGAATCTAATGTCGATGTGTAAGCGACAAACATGGTGAACACAAACTGTTACCAGTGACTGTGAGTAAACTGTAATATACTTTCTCTTTGCTTGTATATATGCTTTTCTTTTTTCTCTTTTACACTCTGTTTCCTAACTTTCGATTAGGAGATCTAAGCCTGCCCAGGAATAGTGTGGTTAGGTTAACTGACCGTCCCGACATGACGTTAGTTGTTTACCGTGGACGTTAAGCATCAAATCAACCAACCAACCAAATCCTAACTTTCGAACGCCAGTGTCAGCTGCGGCCACTGGGAACTCGATTATGTATGACTGGTTGACAAACTCCATTTTTATACCCCGCCACACGTTAGTGGCGGGGTATTATGTTTTCACGTTGGCCGTCCTTGTGTCTGTCCGTCCGTCCGTCCGTCGTACGTCCGTCCGTCTGTCCGTCCGCACTTCGTTTCCGTTCGATAACTTAAGTATTTATCAACGGATTTCCTTCAAATTTTGCATATGCATTTGTACCGAGAATGTCTCGCTTGGGATTGTTAATGGGCAAATTTCGTTAATTTTTGACAGAGTTATGGCACTTGTCAATGTACAAAAAACGGTTTCTGGCCTCTAGTTCCTTTACTACTTGGGGTATCATGATGAAACTTCACAAACATGATCGAAGTAATAAATGCTTTTTTTGAGCACATCATCGAAGTAATAAATGCTTTTTTTGAGCACATCAGGGGTTATCTGCCCCTGCCCTGAGACAATATACATGTATAAAATCATGAAAAATTCCATATAAAATCAGAGTTTGAAGCAATTTTTCTGAAACTTTCAGCAAATGATCAAAGTGATGAAAGCCTCCAGTGATGCTCATATTTACCCCATGGGAGTTATCTCCCCCTGTCCCCGGCTATATACATGCATAAATCTGGAAAAATCAGTGTGTGATAAAGGTTTGCAGTGGCGGGGTATCACGCAGTCGTTTGCGATGCTTTTATTCATTTTGTGAGTCTAGTATATCCAGATGGGTAGTTCAGTCGTTTTTTGGAGAATGTCGATTGGTCCGTTTTACAATACAGCATATGGGATGATCAGATCAACTTCTTTAGGTAAGATAGCACTTGATTTCTCTCGTGTTCGAGGGATCTCAAATTATCCCTTCCGTAATCGTGAAAATGTTTCAAATATGTACACAAGAACGGACATTTCACATAAATCATGAGAACCTTCCTCTATTTCCTACTGGACTAATCTACAATCTGATATTAGGGAGGCGAATACATATGTATCCTTTCATCAAAGACGGAAAACTGTAATTTATGACAATGAGTTCCTATTTACTTTGTTAAGGGCAATAGAAAATTGTCCATTCTGCATGCCAGAATTCGTAACAACTGTAGTGACCTAAAAAGTGATTTATTTCGTAATCATCTATCTGCAGACAGTAGTTGTTCCTTTGGGAACGATAATGAAGATGCTCTGCATTATTTTTTCGAATGTGATAACTTCGACTACTTAAGAATTTTAATGTTTCGTAAAACTCGACCGTTGTCCTCTTAGTTTAAATATGATACTTTACGGTAAACCCGGTTTATCTAATGATGAAAATTTTCTTTTTATTTTCAGGCTGTCCAGTGGTATATAAAAGACAGTGGAAGATTTAATTAAATCTGTTGTTCTTCCCATTCATTTTATAGTTTACTGAGGCTAATGGCTGACACTGTGGTTCTCGGGTTATTGCTCTTATTGATTTCTTTCTTTCTTTCTTTTTCTTCTGTCTTTCTTTTTCTCTGTTATTTATTTTTTGATCTTGTTCATGTGCAGTTACCGTCATGGTCCTAAATACTGAGACAAAGTGCCTGCTGTGCGGGATGGTGTGGGCTTGGATCAGACAGCTGCCAACGGAATTGTTAGTTGTTAGCCATGTTGCTGTTGTATTGAATATTGTAGGGATAGGGCTATAACTAATGTTGTGAGAACTTGTATCCCGACCCCATTGCTACCGTTTGAGCAATAAAATATGTTGAAACTAACCAGAAGAATGTCGTTCGACTTATCTAAATCTGTATCCCTTGATGCTCAATAGCACAATTTACGCTATACATTGTCTTCGCTGTCAAGATACTTATCTGATAGAACAGCAGAAGATGCTTCTAGAAGATTGAAGTAATATTACATTGCAACTTGGACTGAATGTGTCTGATACTGTACTTTTGACTCTTTCTCTTCTCCTTTCGGTGTCATTGGAGGGATGTGTTTTCTAATTGTGGTCTTTCCCGGGTATCTTTTTTTTATACTAGAGTTACCGTATACGCGGCAATTTTCGCGGATTCAAAATTTCGCGGTTAAGGGTTGGAAATATAAACAAAAATTTTTTGGCGGTAAGCAACAATGCGCGAAAAACAAAATTTTTTTCACTTAAGTCAGTTCGTTCATTAACCTGCGGCAGGGCCGCCGCATGTTAATGAAAGAACTGGCTCAAGTGAAAAAATACCAGCAACTACCGAAGCAAATAGAAACAAAATATACGAACACTGTGTCTACAGAAGACACTTTGTAAGAAACTAGAAATTATTCCCGATTTTAATATTTGCGGTTTCTAAGTGACCGCGAAATACCGCGAAAAATGGAACACAGCAAAAATTACCTTATATACGGTATCGTATTTGGTGATAAAGGTGAATGGGTAAAATTTCATTTGAAGCATCTCTGAAAGGAAAACAAATGCTCCTCTCGGAGAAAATTCTTCCAACAGCAAGTAGACGCTTTCCCATGGAAGCAACAGGAAGGACAAAAAAAGTTCCTGCTCATTAATATGGTGTAAAACGTGAAAATGTATTCATACACCCCAAGGAGAGAATTTATTAGAGTTCCAGGCGCTCGGATCGCACTTTGGTATGATGAAATTGGTGATGACAAAGGAACAAGAAATATCAACGGCACTGCAGTGAAGCACGAGAATGTCACACTAACTGAACAGCGATAAGACCTTCCTTTACATTCTAAGAAATGCAAGATAAGAATGTAAAAACAAAAACCTCAGTGCGGTAAATGGCAGTCGGAACACCGCTCGGCCAATTCCGTGAATCACGGAATTGGCCGAGCGGTGTTCCGATTGCGGTAAATGGCTATGATAAAGAGGGTGTAAAGGGTAATTAAAAAGTGCAATCCGACAGTATAGACCCTTACTTAATTATCTCCGTGGATAAACCTCTATGTTTTCCCGCCATTTTTACAAATTTCACGTGAGGACGTGTATTTCTATATGGAATACTTTGGTGTCCTTCGAAACTGTAGTTAAAATGGAGCAGGCTCTGGGATCAGTACACTCACCCCTGGCCCCGAGGTTATAGAATTTTTTTCATGCTCAACTCAGCTGAGCATGAAATTTTACTTGCTAATAAGACGCAAATTATTGATAAGTACAGTTGTTTTCTTGCTCAGTTTTGCTGAGTATGAAATTTTCTCTGCTTATGAATATGAAAATGCCAACATTAGTTGGCATTTTCATATTTATCAGCAGAGAAAATTTCATGCTCAGCTGAGTTGAGCACGAAAAAAGTTTTATAACCTCGGGGCCAGGTTAACTATGTATATACAAGGGCTGTTATGAAACGAAAAAGAGTCATAGTTACTAAAAGCCCTTGCAGACGTGAATGGTGTTAAGGCTCAATAACCATAGCAACTGGCAGTTCATATTGATGTTAGAGGGATGTCATCGAGGCGTCATACTGCAAAGGTATCAAGCATAACAGTTAGCTATTCCACGGTTGCTATGGTTACAGATATATAAAGCCATTGGTATCTGCTTAGTGTATGTCATTCGTCGCTCGAATTATAAGCGAGATGCTATGGAATTCATATAATTTTAGATTATTCTCAAACTATTTAATTCTCCATTTATTGTGTTTGTTTGCAAACTTCTTTCAAGACATAAACGTACACTTCATCGTCAAAGGAGGAAATTCATAGAGATAGCGAGACGTTCTGATTTTCGGACGGATTTCCACAGCTGAGGTAGAAATTGACCTTCCAAAATTTATTGGCTCCAAAAGTAACATACAGGTCTATTTAAGCAACGATATATTGCGGGTTCGTGTAAGTACCACACCAAGTCTCTCTTTCAGATTCTAACAAGAATACTTCCGGAAGTTAAGGATTCAGAAATATTGATTTACTTTATAAATCCGTTGTGGATCCTAACTCATTCTAAAGAAATTCTGGAAAGTTTAAAAGCCCAAGCTCTTTTTGACGTAGACAACAGCAAAATCTTTGATTTATCTACGCACTATACTTCAATACCACATGACAGAAACAAAAAAGAAAAAAAGAAGAAGGTATAAGCAATTGTTTCTTTCACAAAACTGATCATCGATATAGATACATTGTCCTTGGACACATGCGTCATTACGGACCACTCTGTTGTTGATACAAAATATTCTAAAGTCGATGTCATTGAAGTGGTGTTTTTTTTTTTTTTTTTTTGTTGACAAGATTTACGTAGAGTTCAGCGGGCAAGTTTTTCAACAGACCGTTGGTATTCCAATAGGCACTAACTGCGCCACATTACTTGCCGACTTATTCCTTACAGATATACAGGGGCTCTAAATATCAGGTTAACTCTTTCGGCGCCAAAGTCGCAAAAATGCGACTTTGCAAACAGTGTATATCCAGATCAGCCGGCTCTTAAAAGAGCCGTCTGATCAGGATCTACACTGTTTGCCATTCAAATATGAACTTAAAAAGCCTGGTTTTATGAAAAATGTCTTTAGATTGTTAAAATTTCCAATTACAAATCTGTCGTCTGATGATTTGAGCAGACGAAAATTTGTCGTCTGAAAAATTTGGCGCCGAAAGAGTTAATTTAAAGCGCCTTGCATAGCAATTCAGCTTCACCTACAGATTCATAGGTGATGTTCGATCTCTAAATATTTCAAAGATTTCTGAGTTTATTGACCTCATCTATCCACGTGAACCTGAAGTAAACGATACTACAGAGTCCAATTCATCTGTCTCATACTTAAGATTGCTATCTCTTAGCTTGTAACTAGACTTTATGACAAGAGGAACAACTTCAATTTTCCCATAGTTAACTTCCCATTTCTTAGTAGCAATATTCTTTCGGCACCGGCAAACGGACTTCAAGTCTCTCTGTTACGTTAAGTCCGATATGCTAGAACCTCCTACAATTATCAAGACTTTTTTAATAGAAGGAAGCCACTCGCTAGAAAATTGTTGTCACGGGGTTATCGCAAAATAAAACTTGTGTCAATACTTAAAAGTTCCAGAGGGAGGCCATGACCTTGTTAATCCTTACAAAGTGACCGTTTCTAAACATATTTCTGTTTTGATGGCCAAGGTTGAAACATATTATGGCTCTCAGTTACCGGCCTTTTATTTTCCCTGACAAGTCAATTACATATGAGCTGCGACACGAGAAAATCAACAGTGTGGTTGTACGCCCAGCCCAGAGTCAGATCAGCCTGGGCATCCGCCCAGTCTGATCAGAGTCATCGTTTTGCGCTTAAAGGGTAGCTAAGGGTCTCAGCTACCTCCATGCGGACAGTGAAGACTCTGATCAGACTGGGCGGATGCCCAGGCTGATCTAAGTCTGCGCTGGGCACACAATCACTTTGTTGGTTTTTTCGTGTCGCGGCTATAGACATGGTGGATAATGCTTACTACTCACGCGAGCATCTGATTACATTTCCTTTGGGCTTCCATGTCTGTGTATTTAAACATTTTGGACTGTCAATGTTTCTATGGTTTCTGAATTTGGACTTATGATTTTGGTTCTATGACCGCTTTTTTTTTACTTATTATTGCAAGGCAAATGGTGACGTCCTGAAAATAAAGGGAGAGAACCAGTACTCTAGCAAGGCCAGTAAATACTCTGTGCCAGTAAATACATTATTCTTATATAGTAAACGTACAGACTACACCAATAATCCAACAAACAAACAAAAAAAAGAAAAAAACATTTCCCACAGTTCCTACCAGTTTTTGTTGATGACGTCAGCAACTTCTGTACTAAGCTGTCCAACGATGGTAAAACTTTTGATTTTGAAAAATATCACCGTTTTCTATCCCTGAATGTATTTTAATGAACCTTGATTTATCAAAAGAGTTGGATGTACATATTTAGCTGATAGAAGCCATGATTCTTTGGGAGAGTTATTAGGTTCAAATTTTTCTTTACAAATGTGATGTTTCTCTTATAGGCAATTGCAGAATTTTAGACTGTTGTGATGCGTAATAGTCCTGAAAACCTTTCTCCAAGGTTGACTGCCCATAACACCGCATTATATAGCTACATGTATCCGTTCGCTGATTTACCTTACCACGAGTGTTTTAACTAAATTGCCATAGGTCATGTCCACTGCAGCAGTTTGAACAAAAGTTTTGAGTAAGACTAATGTATATAGAGAATACCATGACAGTGTCTTTTGATATCAAGTTTATCAGGCGAGACCAGAAACAGCGTAGAATGGCGAGGCTTGCCGAGCCGGTCCGACGGGTTTCTGGTCGAGCCTGCTAAACTTGATACCTAAGGACACCTACATGGTTTTCTATTTATCATGCTTCATTAGAAGATTTTACGGCGTAAAAAGAGTCAAACAAATGAACAGCAAACGCAGTTATGTCCGAACTTGCTGACGTCGCGAATTCGTTGTGACGTAAGTCGGTGACGTCAGTCAACCAATCGAACGCTGTTATCACGACCAACGTCAGTATACAGCCAATCGTCTTCAGAGATCGCTTCCAAGGGCATCGCCTGATAACATTGGCGCAAGCGCAGTCCTGTAGTGACATGATATCACATCATGTTATCATACTCCAGATATCAGGTGAATTTTGCAGCAGATGCATGATAAATTTGTCACAAATGAGCTGACAATGGCAGCAGTGACGAAACAGTTCGCAAATTATTCAAATTTCTAAATTTCATTCACGTTTTTTTCCCAGACATGACAGTGATGCCATTGGTTAGCTTCATCTAATAAGTTGCACATGAGCCAAGCAGACCAATTTGATTCGGCGGCGTAAGCTATCGAGGACTCTGAGCATCAAGCGAAAACGATCATCGTGCCCTGATCGCATTCGCACTTCCTTTATATCCAAATCATCAGCGGCTTCCCTACTTAATTTTGCGCCAATAGATACACGCATGATATTGATACCCGTAGTTCGTACATGTACTATGGCAGACATTTATCCCGTAGCGAGAAGCGCTACGTCGTACAGGAAAGCAAACAGGAAGTCACAAAAGTAGTCTTTCTTGAAAAAAAGGACAGAAAACAACGAGATGTCTTCAAACGTAGACCTTAAAACTGTTATAATGAAGAAGGAGCGAACTTCTGTAAATGCGAACTCTCATGGATGTTGACATATATGAGCCGCGACACGTGAAAACCAACAATGTGGCATTTGCTCCCAGCGAAGACTCAGCACAGCCTGGGCATCCGTCCAGTCTGATCAGAGTCTTCGTTGTCCACATGGAGCTAGCTTAGACCTTTAGCTTACCTACATGCCCAACCGAAAACTCTGATCAGACTGAGTGACTGCCCAGGCTAATCTGAGTCTTCGCAGGGCGGACATGCCACTTTGTTCGTTTTGTCCTGTCGCGGCTAATGTGACCGACGAAAATGTGGTTGCGAGTCTCTTTCAAATGCTTTTCCCAGTTCGCGCATTTATCAATAAGCCAAACCTTTTAAAGGAAGTCGTGAAAAATGCCTTATAATACAGATGTTTTCAGGAAGCTCAAATGCAGCTTTCGTTCCGTTTTCCATGTCTTTCTTCCTCTAATCTGTGCGCCTGCTGTATTCCGTTGAGAGTTGCCCAACTTGTTATTTCGTTATTGGCAAACTTTTAGATGACAATACTAAATTAACAGTCATTGCTCTATAACAAATGAGCGCTTATTGCACTCCGCTGATTCATTTGTGCCGCGGCGGCAAACGTGCCTTATCTCACGAGCGTCTAGCAGATTCGGATCAAGAAACATACTATTTACAGAATGTAGACGCTACATAAAACGAAAAAATATGATTCGCCGGAGAGGGCTTCGATCAGCTGCGCAGTCTTATCTCAGTCGTCGCTGGTCGAATGTGTACTTAAAATGTATTTTGTCCGCTTGGACACGGCCAATTTACGCAGCAACAGCAGCAGTATATGAATTATTCTGATACAATACTAGTCTTTATTAATCAACAATATAACTGGTAGCAATGGAATGATTCTCTGAACTATGAAATAAGTGACAAACTTCCAATAATGACATCTGCTAGCTTCATATTGGTTAAAGTCGTAGGTGTAGCCAAGAGAGATTTGCGCTTCGTCACATTTTGTTTCGCTCCGAACTCCGATGAGGACGTGTTTTCTATGCTTTTATCCGCACCCGGCAAAAAATCGCTGGATTTTTTAGCTCACGTTTTTGCTATAAAGCTTGATGCCTTGGGACAAAAACGTGTGTTTGTGATGAATGAGGTCCCAAATTTCAAACCTATAATTAGTTTTACTGTTCTGCAATTTCATTCGCAGGAAAAGTCTCGAAAAGTTCTGTCGAGCGAGTTTGAAGATAGTTTGCGGAATAATATCTTGGAGCGGAAGTAGTAATGAGGCTATGTATGCTGCTTGCTACTTTTATTTTGTGTCTTCAAAAAGAAATAATATTCGCTGCCAAAGACAAAAGTCGAGGATGTCGAAGTTGGCGATGTAGACTTAAACAAAGTGGTAGGCTTAGATACTTTAAAAACTTATCAAAACAGTTTTATCCAAGCACAAATTCTTTAGAACTTGCTCTTCGGTCATTAAATGAAAGACAAGATGGAAGTTTTGGTTCATTAAGCGAGGAGGAATCAGAGGGATATGATATACCAAAAATAGGTAAGAAACTATACCCCTTTGTCCATTTAAATGCTTTGCAGACTTTTTTACCTCAACAGTTTAAACGGGTCCATTTCCAATAGGAAAGGTATTTCCAATGGGAAGGGTGTCTAATTTTGTCTTTTATTTTAGTTCTTCTTTTTTGTCTTCAGAAATATATGTGCTTCACACAAACTGTGTAAGCCCTGATCAGACGCCGCGTTTTGCGGCGTCTGATCTTGGTCTACACTGTTTGCAAAATTCTCTTTTATGGAGCACCAGGCACTAATTGTTTAAATATATATTTTTATTGTTTTCCATTTGATAGCACAGACAAATTATTAAATTAAGCTTCACATAAGGTAGCACAGTTAAGTATATTAGCTCTGAATTTTGGTAGCTTTAAAGCCAGCATGTATTTATCTACCAAACAAAGATTATTCCAGTCAAATGGTTTGTCCTGATAACCTCTGCCTTTGTTCTAAATCTCCTGCATGTTGGCCTAGTTGTGATGGCCATTTGGTCGCAGGTGAAAAAATATCTTAATGGCTACAAATATTACTTCAGGTTCTTACTGTATAGAATCAAAGGACTACCCAGAAACTTTTTGAAGTGACAAAAATATTAGCGTTTTGCTTATTTCTTCTAACAATTTTGTTATTATATCTTGCTTGTGGAGAACTTTTGATGAGATCCAATACCATATATATTTGCTGAAAAAAAATCAAACAAAAAACTAAATGAAATGTTAATCTAAAGATCTAAGAAAAACATGCTAAGTCTATGATGCCGAGACTGATTTGCCATATCTGTTTTCGAATAAAGTTCTAATTGGCAAAATTAAGCGCCGTTACTGCATAATTAAGCGCTGTAAGCGCTGAGGTATACATTTATCACCATCGATCTTTTGTATTCTGCGTGTCACAAAAGTAAGAGTGTCTTCAACAGGATCTTTTTCAATTCGATTTCGTTCAGTCTTATCGCATTTAGCTAACTCTAATATAGAATGACGTATTTCATTGAAAGTATCATATACGAGGGTCCTGCAAAAAGTTTTTTCGTTAGGGGTGGATTTCTTGACTGTAGTGTTTTATCTAACTCCGATCAAAAATGTATCTATCACAAACCTTGAAAATATCCCCCCTTTACTGAAGCACGTTTTGTTAACCTTTTTTACGCAGTCGTGGAATGCATTTAAATAGTCTTTTTCGGTATCTGTTGGAGACACTGGAATAAAGTGCTGCAAAGAGAACTGGCCCCGAGGTTATAAAACTTTTTTCATGCTCAACTCAGCTGAGCATGAAATTTTTTCTGCTTATAAATTTTAAAATGCCAACAATTGTTGGCATTTTAATATTTATGAGTAGAAAAAATAGCCTTCTTGGCTCATCTGAGCCTAAAAAATGCTGAATTTCTTGGTATTTTTATATTTACCAGCAGAGAAAATTTCATGCTCAGCTGAATTGAGCACGGAAAAGGTTTTATAACCTCGGGGCCTGGCATTGTATTTCTTCCCAGAAAGCGTTTTCTTAAGTCTTGGTCACATGGACTCGGGTCTGGTGAGTAAGCTAGATGGTTAACGACAAGAATATTTTCAGACACCAAGAAAGCCTTAAAATCCTCACACTTGTGGAAGGAGGCGTTGTCATTAACTCTATGAACCCTGACTATCCTTTGCTTGAATGCCCCTTGCAATTAAATCGTTTCACTTTTTTTCAACACATAGTTCTTATAGAGGCGTCTACTGACTGTGTGCCGAGATTTAAAAAAAAAATGCGTAAAGCATTTTCTTTTTACTGATTTTCTTTTGGCAATATATGGCGCGCTTCATATTTTTGTTTCCATTGCTTGTTGTCAGCCATACTCTCTGGCTCAAGCATGTGTACCCAGGTTTCCTCACCTGCTTAACAAGTGTTTGCAGGCAGTCTTCTGATATACCAGTCCTACCAGTCATATCTTTTACAGAGTTCTACCACAGCTTTTATAGCAGTTTTGGTTGTCATGATAATAGAGGTTTTAGGTCTAAAAAGACAGGCAAATATCATTAACAATATTTCCCATTTTTGAACGCTTTAACCCATCTTAATATTGTACACATGGAATGGACTGAGGTCCATATATATCACATAGTTCAGAAAATATCTGCTTTGCAGCTATACCAAGCACAGTACGGTATTATATGTAGCCGCGAATTTCAGATTTGTGTCCATATTACAATGTGACATGTACACTGGTCAGTATATATGACTGCATATAATTCACAATGAAATATCTAGGTCATTTTAAACGAAGTTTGGAAAAAACAAACGGGTCTCGTTAGTTTGTGAAAACAATATCCAAGTCCAATGAAGCGTCGAAAGAACGCTACGGAATCCCATAAGTAATAGATTTTTTGCAGGACCCTCGTACAAACATGTATTGCAGTATGTACGCACATGATTTGGCACACTGAACTAAAACACGTTTTAAGTTTGAAAGGTTGAATGGCTGCGCTTAGTAACAATGCATCTGCATTTCAAGCGTACAGTATAAAATGAGCCGCGACACGAGAAAACCAACAAAGTGGTTGTGCGCCCAGGGCAGACTCAGATCAGCCTGGACATTCACTCAGTCCGTTCAGACTCTTCACTAAGCGCTTTAAGGGTAGCTAAGGGTCTAAGCTACATCTATGCGAACGGGGAAGACTCTGATCAGACTGGGCGGATGCCCAGGCTGATCTGAGTCTGCGCTGGGCGCACAACCACTTTGTTGGTTTTGTCGTGCCGCGGCTCAAATGTCATTTGGCATGGCTAAAAAATAAACATAGCGTTCTGGTAAATAGTAAACAATCGAATTCCTGGCTGAAATATGCAAGTTATCAATATAATACATTCCCATATATTTAGCTATATTATTTAATCGTTCACCTGCGTACTTGCATTACAAAGCATATATTCAGACACGTAACGTCGCATGGGGCGGATTGCGTTCGAGTAGTACATGTAGAATCATTAAATAGTGTCTCAATGTTAATGCATCTTACTGCAGAAGGTAGGCAGTTAAAGAAGAGGGATGGGCTTCGCCTATCATATGTTGTGCCCAAGATATAGCGGGCCTCTAACCCCCACTGCTCATACGGCTACTAGGCTATGGGTAAACCTTTACCTTATTATTCACAGGGCGTCTCGGTGGCCTCGCACTGGCGTCAATGGGACGTCAGTGAGACGTCACTGCGAAGACATGTGCCTGCTGGGAAGGTAAATGTGATTAGATCATTCTGCGGGCACAGGGCGTCTCGGTGGCCTCGTACTGGCGTCAGTGGGACGTCAGTGAGACGTCACTGCGACGTCATGTGCCTGCTGGGAATGTAAATGTGATTAGATCATTGTCTTGTTTCTATGATGTGTTGTAGATGCGCTAAAATGTATTTGGCAATCCGAATAAAGAATTGAATTGAATTGAATTATATAAGTGTCACCCTAAAGTTCCATATTCTATTTTACTCGTGAAAGTAAAAGTTAAAAAAAAATGAAAATCTGAGGTGGCATTGCACTGCGTTCTTGTGTGAAGAAAGAAAAGTTGATTTAAAAAAAAATAGAACCCATTGATGCCAAATGATCTTAACCGAGAGTGTCCATCGCGCTGGAAATTATTAAAGCGGTGTTTTGCGCAAAGATTTTCGTTTCAAATGCACCTGCAAATCCAGTTCAGACGCCGCATATTGCGGCATCTGATATGGGCTATACTTTTATTAAAGAGGTGTTTTGCGCAAAGATTTTAGTTTTAAATGCATCTGCAAATCCACACACCGGGTAGGCGGCAATCGAAAACGCTCATGCATTCGACGAACGCGGATCAAAAACCGTTAGAAACAGCGTTTTCGATTGCAAATTGGCGAGGATCAAAAACCGTTAGAAACAGCGTTTTCGATTGCAAATTGTCGCAACAGCGTTTTAAAATCGATTGCAAATTGGCGAGGATCAAAAACCGTTAGAAACAGCGTTTTCGATTGCAAATTGTCGACAATTTGCAATCGAAAACGCTGTTTCTAACGGTTTTTGATCTCGACAATTTGCAATCGAAAACGCTGTTTCTAACGGTTTTTGATCCGCGTTAAACGATTGTTAAGAGCGTATTCGATTGCCGCCAACCCGGTGTGATCAAGATCAGACGCCGCGTATTGCGTCTGATATGGGCTATACATTTTTGCAAATATTCATTTAACCATGTTTATGAGACACTAAACTGAAATGGGTAAGTAAACTGTGTTCTCTAAACCATTACAATGCGTACAAGCTGTACAAAAATTCTTTAAAATAGCACAATGACAATAAAAAATATCATTGCGTGAATATACAACTTCATGTTACAGAAGAAGTAGGTCTTTTATACAAATTCAGCGTGACAATTATATATTAAAAAGGTTATGTTCATGTTTGAGCCGTAACAAGAAGAAGTCAACCCGGGCTGCATCAAAGCACATATTGACAGCCAGACTGAGAGTGCTCTATTCACACTGTGTGTGTCTGGTGGGAAAGGGGGGGGGGGGGGGGAGAGTGGGGTATGGACCCTGGTTTGGGCATGGACATTTCGCTTACTCTTTAACCCATTTGTGCCCGATGGACCATTCTGTTCATATCAAACGGACGGGTCCATTTGTCATTTAAGGGTGACACATTTTATTTTTATTATTTTTATTTTATTTTAAGGAAACATACCCATATGTCTTATGCAAACAGTGCAGACCCTGATCAGACGCCGCGTTTTGCGCCGCGTTTTGCGGCGTCTGGTCTGGTTCGGCACTAATTGCCTGTGACCTATTTGTGGGATACCATGCGTGTTTTCACAACGAAAGACTCGGCTAGCCAAAATAAACTGGTCGAAGCTGATAGGTTTTGTAAATGGTAATTGAAATTCGAATCACAACCGTAGCTTTTAAATATATGAGCCGCAACACGACAAAACAAACAAAGTTGCGTGTGCTCCAAGCCAAGACTGATCAGCCTGGTCTTCCGTCCAGTCTGATCAGAGTCTTCGCAGTGCGCTTACAGGGTAGCTAAGGGTCTAAGCTAGCTCCATGCCGACAGCGAAGACTCTGATCAGACTGGGCGGAAGCCAAGGCTGATCTGAGTCTGCGCTGGGCGCACAACCACAGTGTTAGTTTTCTCTTGTCGCGGCTCAAATATATCATACATTGTTGTATTTGTGAAATTAACCGTTGGAGCTATAATGTACACTCATAAATCAGTCAGATGATATTTTACATCATGCGACTGAGTTGTTTCAATTTGAAATAATAATAAAAAATATTTCTTAATGTCTTGCTAGGCTATTTTCGTCCAGCCCGCTTGCGTTGAGCTAGAATGGTCGTCACAACTTAGTTCGGTGTATGTGCACGCGTGCGTCCGTGTGTCCATCCGGATTTGTCCGGGCCATAACTTCTTCATTTATGGATGGACTTAAAAAATATTTTGCCACAATTTTACTCTACAATGAGTAGATGTGTCATGTGAAACATTTGTTCAGGTAGGTCAAAGTCAAGGTCACACTTGAAGGTCACATACAATTGCAAACAGAGAAAATCCAGATGAGACGGCTCATAATGAGTCGTCATATCAGGATTTTCTCTGTTTGGCCAGTTAATTTTTGTTTTAGTTCCATACAACTGACATATAAAGGAAACAATGTCAGTGTCCGAATTTACCCGCTGTCCGAAGTAACCCTACTCTCCCCTATAACGAAACACTTCAACACTTTAGAACTGCACCGTATCAGCCCTATTGGCTCAACAGCAGTATACAGAAGAAAAAAATCAGTAAATCAGTAAAGTGATTCTGTAGGTTGCATGCTTTACATTTCTGCATTCTCGTCAAGGAAAGAATTGCTTATGGAGGAGCAAATTCTTACCTTTAAGCGCTGATCCCTACAGGGAAGGGAGGCAAAACAGAAATTGATAGATACAGTTGCTGTCCCTGAAATGGTATTTACTCACCTTGATAAATAGCAATTTCTGCTTCTCATTTGAGCCGCGACACGAGAAAACCAACAAAGTGGTTGTGCGCCCAGCGCAGACTCAGATCAGCCTGGGTATCCGCCCAGTCTGATCAGAGTCTTCGCTGTCCGCATGGAGCTAGCTTTGACCCTTAGCTACCCTTTAAGCGCTTAGCGAAGACTCTGATCAGACTCGGCGGATGACCAGGCTGATCTGAGTCTGCGCTGGGCGCACAACCACTTTGTTGATTTTCTCGTGTCGCAGTTCATTTCTTATTCCACCTACACGACGGCGTGTGATGTATATAAATTATGTAACTTTATGGGCATAACTACCGCCGCAGCCACGGCCGCAAGAAGTACAATCTTATGCCTAGTCTAGTTTACTCTATCCAATTAACTTGCAAGAGCGTTAGGGCAAAACTCATGACTGGTGAAATGGCATCAAATCGTTTCAACTGTTTGATTGAATTCATTGAAATTTTAGCTATATACAGTCAAGTCAGCGTAACATACAGCTGTAACTGAGAATATTCATTTCTGCTTTCTTTCTTGTAATCGAAGCTCACCATTATCTCCATTTTATACCTTGCGCAGGTTTAGTGGAGACTTTCAGCTAGGGCTTCTAGCTCATGCTCTTCCTGAGCTAAACGGTCTATGTCATCGGCAAACCACAGTTTGGTAATGTTTCTGCCGATTATGCTAGCCTTTCCATCAGGTTCTTCTTGAGCATCAGACATAATCCTTTCAAGAAAAATGTTGAAGAGGGTGGGTGAGAGAAGGCATCCTTGCCTAACTCCAACTGTTGTTCTGAACCATTCTACTGTGCTGCAATTAATCTGAACTGCACTTGCAGCCTTGTCATAGAGGTGCTCAATTTTGAGAATTTGATTTGGTTTGACATTGTACTACCGGATGGTGGCCGATAACGCTGCATGCCATACCCATCAAATGCATTTTCTTTTAAATCAATGGATGCATGGTACAGATTCTGCTGACTGACGCCATGCCATAATATATTGTCTTGGCTAGGGGTGTACGAAAGCGACTACTGAATCAGCCTTTTTTGATCACCCCAAGAATGTATATAGTCCTGTTCAACTATTTAAAGTGAAAAAGACTCGAAGCAAAGGTCATAAAGCGACGCATTTATAGGTGAATGATCTGAGAATAACTTGTTTGAGAGTTTTTGCCACTAATTATGTATTTTATAAATCTGTAGTTATTTTTCCCTCCCGATTTATGCCTAGTACTTTATTGTTCAGGGTGATGCAATATCATTGTTAAAGACCTAATGAACTGATATGTTGTGCCATATGATCTATTGTTTCGGATAATTTAATGGTTAGATCCATAAAGTTGTATACATAAAAGGATACGTGTAAAATCCCAGGTAAAATATGGCCAGGATAAATAGCTGAATAATGTACACGCTATCACGAACGCATCCATACTGTCATGATATAAGAAAAATGCTAATTTTAATACTAGAGACTTTATTGAGACATTAAGCAAATAGTCAAGCCTTCTCTGTAATTTCAGTAGCCAGCAGGAGTCAAAATTCCTTTATAAGAGCCAACAAATGGGCATGTGCGCCCTGCGAAGACTCAGATGAGCCTGGGAAGAATCTTCGCTGTGTGTGTTAAGGGTAGCTATTGTTCTACATTAGTTCATGCGGAGAGCGAAGACTCTGAGCAGACTGGGCGGATGCGCCAAGCTAGTCTGAGTCTTCGCTGGGCACACATGCAACTTTGTTGGTTGATTGATAGATTGTTTTGGGTTTAACGGCCTTTTGAGAAGTATTTGAGTCTATATCGGAAAGAAGTGAAATGATAGAAGAGAGAAAGCTCACCCGCACCTACTGCAAGCACAGTAGGCCCTTGTCCTACAATGTTCCAAATCAGTAGGACGCCCCGGTACTGGAGTTGTTTACAGCACCATCGCACCACCCGTTGTCGTTTCGCGGCCAAATTTGTAATTCCATAAATAAGCTTTTTTTAAAATTTCTCTAGGATTATGTGGTTTCCTCTCTGGAAAATATTAAAATAATAAAGAACTGCCTTAATCTATTTGTTAGTTAAACAGAGAGCTAGTTTCGACGCGCAGATTCTATAGTGTAAGGTAGTACTGGCGGCATGAAGGCAAACACATTCAGCCAGTTTTACACATTTAAACTGAATTAAACACTTGTAGTAGCACCAATTAACTTGCTTTCATAACCCCTGGTTTTCAAAGCCGGACCGCGTAGTGCAATCGGTAGGGCACCTGACTCATAAGTCAGAGGTCCTGGGTTCGATACCCGGTCTGGCCACATACTTTCGTTTCTCCTTCCGCTGATTCAAGAAGGGCAGTTGTCAGTTACTGGCGAAAGTATGTGCACTTAGTACTGGTTAACCGCTTAGGTCTAAGCCTGCCCAGGAATAGTGTGATTAGTTAACTGACCGTCCCGACATGACCAAAGCTGTTTACAGTGGACGTTTAGCAACAAATCAATCAATCAAAGGTTTTTTCGTGTATACATACAGGTGGTTTGTCAATAGACATACAAACCTGCATTTCCAATATACACTTCTTTCTCTTCCCTTTACCTTTCCCTTTGGTCTCCCAAGAAACATTATGTGTTGTTAATTTTCTGCCACTCAATACTCATTTTTCAGCTTTGGCTGGCTCAAAAAGGCCCATTTAGTATAAACGACAACAAATACTCTTTTTTCTGACCTACTTTTATGAAATGTCATCTTGGAATAAATGTGAATGAAAATGGTTTTTAAAGGCCAGTTTGGTACATGAAAACTGAAGCAAAGTCCACGTCAAGGTGCGATGAATTATTAATCATTTTGAGAAGAATAAAATTGATCCGCGACACGACAAAACCAACAAAGTGGCATGTGCGCCAAACTAAGACTCAGATCAGCCTTGACATCCGCCCAGTCTGATCAGAGTCTTCGCTGTGCACTTAAAGGGTAGCTAAAGGTATAAGCTATCTTCATGCCAACAGCGAAGTCTCCGATTAGACTGGGCGGATGCAAAATACGGATTAATTCATAACTTGGTATTCAGGGGCGTAACTAGGGGCAATTTCATAATACGCACAACCATGTTTTATACTCTACTTCTTGAAGGGAAAGCTAGTATTTCAGCCACTTTGGTAATTGGTATTGAAAGCTTGTCTAATTTATAAATATTCAGCATGCAAATATGCAGGTACGTTTTGAAATTTTGTCAATTTTGACAAAATTTCAATACGCACTTGCGTATTTGCCGCATAGGTAGCTACGCCCTTGGTATTCATTTATTCAACTACAATTTTACAATGGTTCGTAGGAGCTGCCTTCATTCGCACAGCTGTCTCATTGCCTCTTATGGAATGTCATTGTTTTGAAAATTTTTGACAGCACGGGGGTTGATTATTGTAAGTGCTTTGAAGTCGGACTAAAACAAGGTTGCATTTTGTTGTTGACTGCGTTATTTGTCCTGAAAGTTGCATATCATACATGTATCTTAGATGATGCAGTTGCTTCCAGTATTTCTTCCTTTTATGTATACGAAACAGACTGAAATGGTCAAATAAGATGCCGAAGACATTATTATACATTTGGAAGTTCGTTTTACCTCGAACATTTTAATTGCTATTTCTCCGTTGCAGATTTTGTGTTTTCTTTCTATGTCAAGCAAGCTCCTTGTATGTTAAATTGCAGCAATAGCTTTAAGAAGGCCGAATGTCTTATTACAGGTTTTCTCACTATGCGACCAATCTAATAGATTGGTCGCACCTTGACAAAACATGCCATAAGACATTTGCTTATTTCGCATACCCAGACCAGGAGGAGACCATGTCTAGACAACAGAAATTCACAATTGCAAGATATATAAGTCGCGACGGGCGAAAATATGCTTATGGCTAGTGTAAGCATGAAATGTTCACCCTAGTCTGCGCATCTGTGCAGTCTGGTCAGAGCCTTTTGTAGTTCACACACATGCATGGTACAGCTAGTATCATCTTCGCTAGCGAAGGGTACCCAGTCATCTTTGTTCCTTAAGTAAACAAAGAACAACGTGGACTTAGTAGCATTGACTTGCGAAGTCTGCAAGGTGGACAAAAATCACGCGTACACAGATCTGCATATGGTAAGGCATTTTTAGGGGAAGAAACTTTGTCACCTGTTTTGCCCCTCTCTCAATAGGAGACTGCGAATTTGCTCCTATTGAAACACACACACACACACACACACACACACACACACACACACACACACACACACACCGCCTTTCGCTCTGCTTTTCTGAACTTGTTTACTGCTAGTGCAAATTGGTAGGATTCCTAACTATATGTAATTATTAAAGGCAATGTCAAAATATTTTCAAATTCTCAAATGGACTGTGGCATAAGAAACTATATCTTATGACATATGCAAACTGAGCGGATTTTGAGCAGCCATGGATATTTGCTCACGTAGATCATCGTTTTCCTTTTTTTGTTATATGTATTCCTCAAATATAGAACCTGACCTTCATTTTGCACATTGTGAATCTGTTCTTTTTGCACATTGTGAATCTAACAGATTCACAATGTGCAAAATGAAGGTCAGGTCAAACTACACAGAATGCATCTATGCTAGTTCCGCAGGTATAGTGGCACGGCTGCAGTCTGTGAGAAAAAACTGCAAGACCTCATTTTAGTGAGTGCGATAACAAAACTACAATTATGCTACGTGACATGTCACTATTTTAGTCTACCAAAGATCCGCAAGGATAATATTTATATGGTAAATGATAAATTGCATGCAAATTAAGCAACAATAATGCTACCTTAGTTTCCCTTTGTCCGCTGCAGACGTACTCTATAATAAAGCTTATTTTAAGACAACACAATACTCAAAGTTTAAGCAGATTCAAAAAATGGCGACGCCTGTGGTCCGCAAATCACATATTGGTCGCATATTTTTCTTGCTTGTCTTGTAGGGATTGTGCTATTTTCTTTTGTTGGGTTGACGGAAGGCGACGAGTTGGATCCAGTAAAACTTATCTAAGCCCAACATCCCCCGCTCCCCACCAGTAATGTATTATTGACCGTTCCAAGGTGTTACTTCTGTTCAGTGTGGTTCCTCATGTTACGTGTTCTTAAATCTGCTTGTCTGTAGTTTTGGAATAAATAGTCACCTGTATAGCTGTCAATTTTGCTTCCTGTTTTGATTTGAAAGATGCTGTTGATGTTTTCAGTTGGAATAGCTAAATGGCCACCTGTCTGGGCATGAGCAGTTCCTTCAGTTTACCGTGCGTGTCTTTTGTAAACTTTTGTCAGTTTCTGTTTATACTCCTTTCCCTTATGGTTTCAATAGCGGGTTGTTGGATCTAATTGTATTAGTTCCTGATCAGTGCCTGTTTTTTTACATTGAGTGTGTTTATGCCTGCATTATGGCTATGAAAACGACCTGATTTAAAACAAAACAAAACTTTTGTACATTTGGATTTTACGAAAAAGGCCATTAATTCAAATTCTGCGTAATTCGCGACACTCCCCCCCCCCCCCACTCCCCCCCCACCACCACCACTTAACAAAAACAATAAACAAATGAATAAATAATAATAATAAAAAAAATAAAATGATTAGCAAAATGCAAAAAAATGCATTTAGTGGGAAAATGAAAATTTCAGGCGTTTTTGTAGCATGGTTTCGTTATTGCTTGGCCACGAAGTTATCACAAAGGTGCAACTCTGATGCTACCTGGATCGTCTCTTTATGAATCTGCCCAGGATTACCGCTGTTTTCTGAAACATGTAAAAAAGTTCTGTCTGAATGTCGACATGAAAAAAATCCCCTTAATCCCAGTGTGGTCCTGTCTTAATTTCGGCATGAAACATACTCCTTAATTCCAGCGTATCACAAATGCATGGAAATAACTTCTTGCGTTATATCGGGAAAAATATGAGGCCAACCTCACACCTTCTCGCAAAGAAGTCTGTTTAGATGTATTATGTCTCATAAAATGTATCGGAGAATCTAATGGATTCAGAATATTTCTACATTAAAAGAAGACTTATGATATTAATACTATGCTTGTCTCAGAGATGGGAAGTAATACCAATAAAATAAACACGTTATTTGTCATGTTAAAAAGAACATTATGACATGTGTGGACAGGTTAGACTAAGATCAGCCTGCGCATCCGCGCAGTCTGATCAGACTCTTCCGTGTCCCTATTAATATTATACAAATTCTGTGGAATATATAAAATGCAGATTGAATCTTGTGGTTGATATGGGCAGCTTTCTGGGCTTAAATGAGTATTTACTATAAGCGCTTGGTTCACTGTCCCTTTTCACGAGACAGAGCGAGCATTATTCGTGATGTCCAACGGGGGAGTAGTAATGGCATTAAGAATTTATGTATAACGCCATGTTGCTACAAGTCTTCACTTAAAAGTCAAAATTGTTGTTTTTCTTACATGATAAATGAATTTCAAGCCTGTTCCTTCATTAAGGCTATAAAATACGTCACTGGGATGGTTCTATTTTCATGAATTGTTTGTTATGCGGGAAATCCAGTTATTGAGAGAAAAAAAAGTTATACTCCTTGAAATTCTCTATTGTCCTCCATAAAAACACGATTTTGAAATGCGGAAGATCACTCCCACATGAAAATAAAAATTCTAGCTCCTGCTAATACATAGCCAATATATTAAAATGCCATCCGACGCAAGTGAATGTAAACCATATTAGTTCAAAAGTCCACCTTTGTTACAATTTACTTTATTTTGCAATTATGCGAATATTTTGGTCGTACCCATTACGACTAATATAACAGTTTTATTATTTTCCTTCCTCTATTATCTGCTCTTCTTTTTTCACCGGTTGTCACCTTGTAAGAATGTCACCCGAGCGGACAAATGACGTCGCACTGACGTCAATGCTACGTCGTCAGTTCGCTTCGACGTTAGTACAACGTCACTTCACTGCGCTTCATGTCGTCTGCATGTTTGCCTGACAGTGGAGAAATTAATAGACATAAGCATAATCGTAACATATTGCTGTCAATAGCAAAAAAAAAAAAAAAAAAAGACGGGATCGGCATGTCATTGGCACCATTTTCAAAACTCCGGGCTTGCCTTTTGTCTCATAAGGGACTCATTAAATAACATGAAAACGACACACACTCACTCATTTGATAATTTCATTTAAAATTTCAGTGCTATATGAGTAATTTCAAATACTCTTTTAATAACGATCTATCACATGTAAGTAAAAACGGTACATCATAATTGAGCCGCGACACGAGAAAACCAACAATGTGGTTGTGCGCCCAGCGCAGACTCAGATCAGCCTGGGCATCCGCCCAGTCTGATCAGAGTCTTCGCTATGCGCATGGAGGTAGCTTAGACCCTTAGCTACCCTTTAAGCGCTTAGCGAAGAGTCTGGTCGGACCGGGTGGATGCCCAGGCTGATCTGAGTCTGCGCTGGGCGCACAACCACATTGTTAGTTTTCTGGTGTCGCGGCTCATATCTCTAAAGGCTCATTACGTTAGCAAACACAGGGAATCTACGTGACATTGACCTTGTACCATTATCAACCATGAAATAAGGTAAACAGGTACCCTTTCAGTGGCAGCAATATTTCAGTCAGCAACATGACCATTTTTCATTTAGCTGCCCCCCTCCACCCCTCCCCTCCACTTCTACTAGTAGTCTACTCTAAATAAAAGAATGAGCAAGCAGGTAATCACAGAAGCTGAAATCTTTAAAAGACCCCCTTTATAAATTGGCGTATATTATAAACAAGGAGATGTACCTATATGTACCTTAGATTAGTTTAGAGAAAAACATTTTTCGCTCAGTTTATCGAAGGCGCATATCATTACATCTCCATGTTCGTACCTATTTTCTTTGAACTAATTTAAGGTGCATTTGGGTACATGTCCATATTTTCTCTCAACTTATCCAAGGTGCATATGGGTACGCTTCTATGAGTACACCGTCATGTTTTTACACATTTTCTCTCGACTTTTGAAGGTCATATGGGTACGCCTCTATGGGTACACCGTCATGTTTTTACACATTTTCTCTCGACTTTTGAAGGTGCATATGGGTACGTCTCTATGGGTACTTCTCCATGTTTTTACATATTTTCTCTCAACTAATTTAAGCTGCACATGGGTACATGTACACAACTACAAATCCATGTTTTCTTACTCTCAAATCATTTAAGTTGCATATGGACACAAGGAGTATGTGGGCATACCTCAATGTTTCCCTTCCATTTATTTAAGGTGAATATTGGTACATCTCTATGTTGGTTTTCCTCTCAACTATGAGGTGGCCGGGTAGTGCGATGGTGCTGTGTGTAAGGTGTCCTACTATTTTGGATTATAGTAGGGCATTTTCTCTCGCTTATCATTTCTCTTCTTCCTCCCTCTCTTTGGGAGACTGCCTGATATAGACTGAAATACTGTCTCAAAGGGCCGTTAAACCCAAATTAATTAATCAATCAATCAATCAATCAATCAATCAATCAATCAATCAATCAATCAGTCCACTCAACTAATTTAAGGAATATATGGGTACACCTTCATATTTGAGCCGCGACGCGAGAAAACCAACAATGTAGTCGTGCGTCCAGCGCAGACTCAGATCAGCCTGGGCATCCGCCCAGTCTGATCAGAGTCTTCGCTGTCCGCATGAAGGTAGCTTAGACCCTTAGCTACCCTTTGAACGCAAAGCGGAGAGTCTGATCAGACTGGGCGGGTGCCCAGGCTGATCTTAGTCTGTGCTGGGCGCACAACCACTTTGTTGGTTTTGTCGTGTCGCGGCTCATTTGTACAATTTGTTTGCTATCACTTCAGGTACGTAAAGCAGAATTTCATGTCATAAATTTAATATCTATTTCGGTATGCATGGGATACGCTGTATGCATAGACAAATTGTGCGACAGATCCAATGTCATAACACTTTAGGATTCAGATGGACCCTCTAACGCGGCTATTTCAAACAAGAAGTCCATATGTCCCAGAGTCTCTCACCCTAGTCGACGTGTGTCAAGCATCTCTTCATAACATCTGAAGCTGTGCTACCATGCAGCCATCCAGGTTTTTACAATTTATGACATGAAAATTTAAAGAGTAACTACACTTCAGGAACTGACTGAATCAGATCCCAAACCCTATCCCCAACATCAAAGGGAAAGATTGACAAAGACATCCCAACAAACAATAAATTACAAGTGATAAGCCGAGTCAGCAGCTCTTTAGGTGGCAACTCAGCTATCTTTATTGAACTAAATAATTAAGACCAACAGAAGGGTTACAACAGACTAAGCAAATTATACGAAAACATTTAACAATTATTTTTACCTATTTTCTATTTTTATTATAGAAGGGTTAAAATGAGAACACAATAAATTAAACAGCACCGAACATAAAACAAATGCAACCGCAACGAAAGTACCGCCTTGGGACGGTCAGTAATAACTACTGTGGGGTTTAAACCGGTTTTACTGGGCCCAAACTTTCCCCCATCACCCTCCACCGCGGTGCACACAATGAAGGCCATCTTGGTCATGTGATCATAACTGTTTATACACTGTTTATTTCCTATTATCCTTAGAAGTTCAGTATGAAGTCTTGCTTCAGTCGGCTTAGTTTCTTTGGACAAGATGCAATCGTAGAGAGTGACCTTGGACAAAGATCAATGAATAAATTGACCTACGGTACTCAAATACCTTCTTGTTCTGATTTAGTTGACTATATCTACGAACTGTAGACTTCTAAAGTTGCAGAGAAATCTAATGCTTTAGATTTCTTTCCATACAAAAGACTGTAAAACGTAAAAAAATCAACATAGGGAAACTTATTTTAGCAGTTCAATAATCTCAAATGATGTGTATCAAATTTCAACGTCATCGGCTACTAGTGTTTGGTTCTGGAGAAGAAATTTATTACAGGTCTTTACCATATATGGGCATGGCCGTCATCTTGGTACTGTTGCCATAACCAGTTTGACAAAATTTCGTTCTCGACCCTTCGAGACATCATGTACAATATGCGTATTAAACCCATGTTGCACATGTCTCGAAGGGTCGAGAAGAGGCGAAGATATCTAAAATTATTGCAGCATTAGTGACCGTGAACATACGTCAGATATCAGTTTGAACTCCCTTACACAGATGCTTTCATGCATTCAAGTGCAGTTGACTCGTTATGAGCCGCGACACAACAAAACCAACAATGTGGTTGTGCGCCCAGCGCAGACTCAGATCAGCCTGGGCATTCGCCCAGTCTGATCAGAGTCTTCGCTGTCCGCATGGAGGTAGCTTAAACCCTTAGCTACCCTTTGAGCACTTAACGAAGAGTCTAGTCAAACTGGGCGAATGCCCAGGCTGATCTGAGTCTGCGCTGCTCGCACGACCACATTGTTGGTTTTGTCGTGTCGCGGCTCTTATCTCAAACACTGACATCTCAAAGTATCCTCTTATACCAAAGATTCTAACACGGTGCGCCTCGCCCTGTAGAAGCAATGGAAAGTGTCCGTTTATTATTTTGTAACAATTCACTGTTTCAGAGCGCTTGAGTCTGTTGCTGAATGTCTCTTGCAATAACTTACGTATTTTTTTATTGTCTGATGATGGTCCTTGAAGTTGGACGGTGTAACGTCTTTTTTTCTTCCTAAAATCGTCATTAAAACATACATTTATCTCTGATACATTTAAAAAAATTGGTGGGATCAGGCAGAAAGGTTGGGAGGATTTGAATGGAAAGAATACTCTTTCAAATAGTTCAGCTCTACCATTGAATTGGTGAGTATTATTTCACTGTTCACAGTGGAAAGTAAATCATATCACTCGCACAACGCGCTCGTGATATGATCTACTTTACAAATGACCTCCAAACAGTAAGTTATAACTCAATAATTCGCTGCTTGTCTAAGAGTTGATCTTATTCTTAAATATAGGTCGGACACATTTCCTATTTTTTTATTCTTCATTTTAACTCCCGTTATCTTTAATTACTGGCAGGTCAAAGTTAATTTTCTGGGACCAGAAACACTTGGAGATATCAGTAGAGATGAATGTCGACTTTGAGATATCGCGAGTTGACTGTACGTCACAACATATCAACAGTTGTAGCGTAGAAATCGATAGTTATGCATTTTCCCGTACAAAGGCACGAGAAGCAATTTTGGCTTTTCAGTAAACGGTAAATGATCAACCTAGGGACACCATTTAAACAAAACTGAAAGTATCTGAAACTCAAATACCGTATTCCAAGATTCAATTTCATCGGGTGTTTGGAATTGGGGAACAACACTTTTTTTTAATATTTCTGTCATATACTGGGCATGAGGGTGAATTTATATGCATGTGATGCATAGTAAGTCTACCTAAAATGTTATGAGATAACAAAGTATAGTAGCGGAAATATACTGACAATTAATATTGTATAATATCCCGGCACTGTCACCAGCCTCTATATTACAAAAGTATCAGAGCAGCTGGGTGATAACCAAAGATGAGAGAGGACAAATGTAGGCCTAGCCCACACTAAATTCTGTGACTCATACATGTATAATTTGTCAAGAAATTTCTGATAAATATTCTTACACAGCACGCCTACAGAAGCAATGGAAAATTTTCATGTTTTATTCTGCAGCAGTTCACTATTTCAAGCCACATGGGGCTACATGTAATTGCTAACGTTGTTGTCAAATAAAAATAAATCAATAATAATTAAAATACGGCAGAAGGCGTTTCCTTTTTATTTAACGGTGATATATATACATATATAAACATAATGTATGTTTCAAGAAATGCATAGACGTTTGTTTGTCAACGAGATACCTGGGGCCGTATTCATAAAGCCACTTAAGTCGTTGCTATGCTGTTGCTAAGGCTAAATATATCTATAAAGGAGATTCCCTACAACTATGAAATTTGGTCTGGAGGAACAGTCTTTGTAAGACTGTTCCTCCAGAGCAAATTTCATAGTTGTAGGGAATCTCTTTCAGAGAAATTTAGCCTTAGCAACAGCATAGCAACCACTTAAGTCGTTTTATGAATACGGCCCCTGGCACGATAGGTCAGCATTATGGAGTTTTCAGGATATGTATGTGTAATACAATTGTGGCACGGTCCGGAGCGGGTCATTTCTACGTGTATTTCTATTCTGTTTTTTCTTTCATATTTTGTGTCATCTTTTAAAGAAGAATACTTGCATGCTTAGGCGAATTCTTTGTCGCTAGTCCAGTATCGTATTTTATCGGTTGTAAGATAAGGCCCCAAGATTATAAGACTTTTTTCATGCTCAACTCAGCTGAGCATGAAATGTTACCTGCTATGTTCTGAAAATAAATATTACCTTGCGATAATTAAGTGAAAATACAAAGCATACAAAAAAACTACTTTTTTAAATTCAATTTTGGGACACAAATATGTATTCTGTGGTTTAATAGATGAGATACAACTGTATTACCTCATGTATCACCTATGTGATGTGAGTGTTAATAAAGATATGTTATGTTATGTTATGTTAATAAATAGCAAATTACTGATAAGTAGGTTTTTTTTATTTTTGCTCAGTTTAGCTGGGTATGAAATTTTCTCTGCTTACGAATATAAAAAATGCCAACAGTAGTTGGCATTTTCATATTTATCAGTAGAGGAAATTTCATGCTCCGCTGAGTTGAGCATGAAAAAAGTTTTCTAACCGCGGGGCAAGATTACGTTCCAAAATTACACGAAATATGTAAGTCAGTCTTGTTTAGTTCAGCGATGTGTCTTCCGTCCTAAAACAATCCCAAAAATCTAGATCCATCATATAAGACGGATTTAGATTTTTTGGAATTGTTTTAGAAGGGAACCCCGTCATATAATCGAAGAAATACGGTATTCAAAACAAGTATTTGTACCTACTGACAGTACTCGCTCGATCATCAGGGGAAAAATGGATTGTTTTCTATGCTTTGACCAATAGTTCAATACACCATCAGTTCATTATACCCCAAGTTACGATAATTTACATTGCCAATAAATTGCTTGATGAGGCACATGTGAAAAGAAACGTTTGAAGTTATGCAAGTTTAGGTCAATAATAGCAGTTAGAGTCTCTCTTTCTACCATCCGGCATGTAAATATTTACATGTATTTTTATTCAATATCAATCAGCTTTTGTTTTGTGTTGGGATTTGCCCAGAGTTTGAACTGTATTAAACGGGTTGAATTTTAGCTTGGTATGAGCAATAAACAACTGGGCCGGGTTGTTAAAAGCATCGTTAGCCTAACAAGCTCGTTAAGAGGTCAACTTGTCAAGTGTTTTATGACTTCATAGCCAAATACAGGTGACAACTGGTGTAACACAGATCAAGAAAATCTGAGGTAGGGAGAATATCTCAATTGGCACCTGGAATGTGAGGACTCTGAGGCCAGCTCGGAAGCTTGTAGAGCTGACTCTTGCAATGGACAGGTATCACTGGAACATACTGGGGCTCTGTGAGATGGGCTGGAAAAACTTTGGTGAGATGTCAACAGATGACAGACACAGGGTTTATTTCAGTGGAGAAGAGGACAAACATGAGTATGGGGTTGGATTTCTTGTGCATAAGGACATGGTGAGTGCTGTCTTGGGATGCCGACCAGTCTCCAGCAGACTGATTTCAATCGCCTGAGAGCAGCTCCTTTCAACATCACCATCATACAGAGTTATGCACCAACATCTGGACATGACGACGAGGTAGAACACTTCTACCAGCAACTCCAGGAAATCATAGACCAAACACCCAAGAAGGACATTCTGGTTGTACAAGGGGATTGGAATGCTAAGAATGGAAAAGATGCACAGGCAGACTGGGAAAACGTTTGTGGACCCTACTGCAATGACGAGACAAATGAGAGAGGTCTCAGACTTCTAGAGTTTGCAACCTGTAACAGCCTAGTACTGACAAACACCCTTGGCCCTCACAAACCATCAAGAAGATGGACATGGCACAGCCCAGATGGGCAACACCACAATCAGATTGATTACATCTTGGTGAGGAAGCGCTTCCGATCAGGAGTAAACATCCATAGCGCAAGGAGTTTTCCTGGAGCAGACATAGGAAGTGACCATGACCTGGTCATGATGACCTTCCGAGTTCGTCTGAAGAAGGCTAGAAAGCCAACCCAGCCAAGACTGAAGTTTGATCTTGAGAACCTAAGGGACCCAGAGGTGGCATGCACTTTTCAAGCAACAGTAGGTGGAATATTTGCACCACTCATTGGTCTGAGGGATGATGACATGGACATAGATACCATGATTACCACCTACAATACAGTAGTGACTGATGCAGCCAGTGAGATACTTGGGAAGGAACGTCGCAGGAAAAAGCCTTGGGCTACTAGAGATGTTCTTGACCTCTGTGATGAGAGGAGAAATTTGAAGAAGGAGAGGTATGAAGCAGGAGGAGCAGAAGAATACAGGGAAGCAAACAAGAGGATTCAGAAGGCAGTGAAGAAAGCAAAGGAGGACTGGATAGCTAGTCAGTGCGAGGAGATCGAAACTTGCCTGAACAAAAACAACAGCAAGAAAGCATACAAGCTGGTGAAGGATCTAACTTCAGAGAAACAGGGTAGATCCACAACTATCCAGGACAAGTCTGGGAAATGTCTTACAGAAGAACGAGAGATTCTCAGCAGATGGACAGAATATTGCTAAGAATTATACAACCATGAGACTGATTGTGACAATACGGTTCTGGACTGCAGGTAGCCCCCGGAAGAAGATCAACAACCGATCCTTCATGAGGAAGTTGAGATTGTAGTAGCAGCACTGAAGAAGGGAAAATCTGCCGGAGTTGATAATATACCAGCAGAACTTGTTCAAGCTGGAGGGTAGACCATGATTGATGTTTTAACAGATATCTGTAACAGGATCTGGAGAACAGGAGAATGGCCTACCCCATGGACTCAGTCGCTGATTATTACTCTCCCTAAAAAGGGCAACCTACAGCTCTGCCAGAACTACAGAACCATCAGCCTCATCAGTCATTCAAGCAAAGTCATGCTGAAAGTTATCTTGAACAGGCTTAAGCCACAAGCCGAAGAGATAATTGCTGAGGAACAGGCTGGGTTAGCAAGGAGCACCACAGAACAGATCTTCAACCTTAGAATCCTGTGTGAAAAGTATCTCCAACATCAGCAGAATCTGTACCATGTCTTCATTGATTTCAAAAAAGCCTTTGACAGGGTTTGGCATGCAGCCTTATGGGCCACCATGAGGAAGTACAATATCAATGCAAACCTAGTTCGCACCATTGAGCAGCTATACGACAAGGCTACAAGTGCAGTGCTGATAAATGGCAGCACAGGAGAATGGTTCAGAACAACAGTTGGAGTAAGACAAGAAGGTCTTCTGTCGGCCACCCTCAACACTTTTCTCGAACGGATCATGTTTGATGCTCTGGAAGAACATGACGGAAAGGTTAGCATATGTGGCAGAAATATTACCAACCTGCGGTTTGCCGATGACATAGACGCTCTTGCTGAGGAAGAGCAGGAACTAGAAGTTCTTGTTGAAAGTCTCGACCAGACCTGCACAAGGTATAAGATGCAGATCAGTGCTGAGACGACCAAAATGATGACAAACAGCGCAGATGGCATCCAGAGGGAGATCAAGGTAAAGGGGTAGAAGCTGGGTACTGTAAGCAGCTTCAAAAACCTTGGAGCAGTTGTCTCAGATGATGGCTCAAAACAGGAGGTTATCTCAAGGATAGCACAAGCCACTTCAGCTCTTGCCAAGCTGAAACCAATTTGGAGAGATAACAACATCTCTCTTGGATGAAAGGTGACACTTATGCGCTCCCTTGTCATTTCCATATTTCTGTATGCCTGTGAATCATGGACCTTGACAGCAGAGTTAGAGAAAAGAACGCATGCCTTTGAAATGAGATGCTACCGAAGGTTACTGAACATTTCGTTCAAGGACCATATAACCAACGAGGAGGTTCGCAGGAAGATCCAAGCAGCCATTGGAGAATATGATGAACTCCTGACGCTGGTCAAGAAACGGAAAATAAGGTGGTTTGCCCACGTCTCAAGGTCTTCTGGTTTAGCAAAGACAATTCTTCAGGGCACAGTGAAAGGAAAAAGAAGAAGAGGTAGACAGAAGAAGAGGTGGGAAGACAATATCAAGGAGTGGACAGGAATGGATTTTGCCAGCTCAACTAGGGCTGCTGAAGACAGGACAAGGTGGAAAGGGATTGTTTTGAAGTCACCCGTGGTGCCCCAACGACCTAGTAAGGTTATGGGATAGAATAGACTTGAATAGCCAGATACACTGGTGTTTTAGTTGAAAATATATGAGAAGTTTTTGCAATCACATTTTTTCAACAAAAATATTGGTGGATTTTAGATATTAACGTTTGAAATTTTAACGTCTCGTTAACTAACGACGTCGTTAGTTTTGAACAACTGGGCCCTGAATTTCAATTGTTCTGTTCTGTTCTGAGTCACAGAAGCAAGTTAAGACTTCTTTGAGGGTAGATTATGCTGTCATTAGGGTCGTCATGTAAATTCGGACAGCTGGTACATTCGGACAGTGTGATTGTTTCCTTTATATGTCAGTTGTTTGGAATTAAACAAAAGTAACTGGGAAACAGTAAAAATCCTGATGAGCCGTCTCATCAGGATTTTCACTGTTTGCAATGGTATGTCCGAATTTACCCGCTGTCCGAAATTACCAGACTTGACCCTAAGATGAATGGGAAGCAACTCTGCCATTGTTAATTTTACCAGCTTACTCAATGGGCCTCAACCGTTATAAATAAAAATTCCGCAAAATGCTATGTCGCACCTGCCTTGCACTTCCATAGTTGTAGAGCCCAAGGTCAGAAGAAAGTGTATGCTGGGCTTGATGAAATTCAGCAACTTGGATTTACAAGCTAGGAAAATGCAATTCTGGACATACAATCAATAGAGCTAGAGTGTGAAATACAGGTTAAGGGTTTAAAGCAGTCAAACAATCCATGACATCAGCCTAAGAAAAAATATGCCATCGCTGATGAGTGTAGGTGGTAGGGTCAAGTCAGGTAAATTCGGACAGCAGGTAAATTCGGACAGTGACATTGTTTCCTTTATGTGTCAGTTGTTTGGAGTTCAAACAAAAATAACTGAACAAACAGTGAAAATCCAGATAAGACGGCTCATTATGAGCCGTCTCATCTGGAATTTTACTGTTTGCAATTGTATGTCCGAATTTACCCGCTGTCCGAAGTTACCAGACTCGACCCCATAGTTAATGGATATGCAAATTTGCTAGTTTCTGATCTTACTTTGACTCTGCCAGAGCTCAAGATAAGGTGGGGTTTTGAAGATAATTCTGAGATATTTTTTTTCTTTTTTTTTATTCAACAAAGACATAATTTTGACCCTTTATTAGAACCGTGTCGGCACGCCGGTTCAATGAGGGCTAACAACATAGGTTTTTATGGAAAAATATGGAAATGTATTCTAAATTATCCCTTTTACCCTTCTCATCTGGGACTCTGGGCATGCGCAGACCCCATTTGACAAATATTTTCTCAGGACGCGGCTCATTTTGTCACCCGTATGCGATAAAGTTTCATACGCCTCATCTCACATAAAAGCATAGAAAAATAAATTTTCATTTTTCCCCTGAAAGAAAAATGTTAGTAGAATTGCAAACAGTGTACTCGCTGATCAGACTGTTCCTCAGTTTAAACATATTTTATTCATAATTTCACTCACATGCAACATAAGATATACACACAAAAATAGTTACTGGGATTGGAATGAAAGCAAAATGCTTATAGGATTCCTCTCCCTCTAGCAAAGCTTAATTGTACAAAATATAGGCAGGCCACATATTCCTTAAGGCGCCGTAGTTTGCAAACGAACAAATAATTAAAATTTCTGACGACGAGTCCTTCATAACGGGAGGGGTGGTTTAACGGCTCTTTGAGGCAGTTTCCAGTCTAAATCAAGTCATCTCCCAGACAGAGAGAAAGAAAGACAAGTAAGATATGCTAGATGAGAGTAAAATAAATCCAAACAACAAGCATCCCGCACCTTCTCAAAGCACAGTACCCTACTATTATCATAAATTAGTGAAAGCCCACCACTGAAAGTTACCCAGCACATTCTCCCGACCTGACCACCCCAGACAATCGGACGGAAATATCCTTGAACCAGTCCTTAGGCCTACATTACCTCACCGTATATATGATGAACTGACTGAAACAGACGAGACTGTAATTATTTACTTACGAAGAAAATCCTAGACGATATTTTGTTGAATAAATACTTTTCATAACCTGCCAGTTTAAAGCTTAATGCAGTCTGCAAGGTTTATTTAACTGCAAATGCAATTTCGGTGCAATTGTCTTATGAAAGTTCTGTCCTTGACAGGTGCTGTTCTGAAACAAGGATATGCGGCTTTATCTTCTTAATTGGTATAAGAGGCCCATGACATTGTCTCTGCCCATCGCAGAAAAAATAGGCTTAATAATAGACTCCTCACACACTGACTAAGCAATAGTTTCTCAAATGTGAATATATTTTACAGCATGTCCAAAGGAATCTGCGGGCATATGCGGATTTAATTTGCATTAAGTAAGAGTTTCACTGAATGTGGTTTTAAACGTGGTTTAAAATCATATTTGAAATAACCCCGGAAATATCGAGAGGAACAATATCAGGGGTATTGCAAAGTACAGGCAAACCTGTCTTAAGGGCTTACTGTATTAAGGGGTCACCTGTCCTTAGCAGCCACCTTTTTGGGATCCCTTGAGCCAAAAACACAGTGCAAATTAACCTGTATTTTGTTGTATTAAGACGTCAGCCAATTTTGCGTGACCCCTTGAGTGACCCGTTAATACAAGCTGACTGTATTCGTTAAGGGCTCATGGCATAACAGACTTAACAAATAAACATATATAATGTTTATATTTCAACGTCAGGCTAAAGTTGTTGCAGAACGCACAACAAAGGAATCAATATCATTTGCATACAGTGTTCCTAAATCTAATTACGGTGGAGATCAGGACTGAGTCGTGTATGCGTCTGTTACATGTACCTTTGCACCACCGCTCTCTAAAACAGGTATATAATGTACTGTACATGTATAAGCTTGGCCAATGATCTTATAGTTTCATATTCATAGTTTAATGTCAGAACACAACATCAATTACCATATTCTTATGGTTATAAGACAGGGATTTTCCCTTCAAAAACAATTCCTAAAATCTAGATCCGTCTTGTAAGACGGATCTAGAATTTTGGAATTGTTTTAGATATGAAAACCCATCTCAAAGCAGAATTTCTTAAGACTGTTCTAGATATTCGGGGTCATTCTGTCTTTGAAAACACCGTTTCAAGGCCAAATAGAAACGGCGACTTGACAACCAATTTTACGATTCTTTTATTATAATGCTTAATTTACTCAAATTATGATATGCATTATTTAACGATAATTTGTATCAGAAATATATTGCTTGGAAAATGTGAATACAAGAGAAAAAAAAAACTTTTGAAGTTATTCCAGTTTAGGTCAATAATAGCAATTAGATTTGCACTTTCTAGCATCCGGGGAATTCAGATGTCATGAAAATATTTGTTTGAAGAGACATTATTGTTGCGTGGGTGCTTTATTCAATTTTCCGCGTTAGGACTATTCAGCATTTGTTCTGCTAGTGTTTGAGTGAAGTGGTTTAGTTGTCAAACAGGTTGTATAAATATAAGACTATAAAATAAATCATAAGCTTGGGCCTTTAACGTTTTCGAGTCACGCAGATTTACGACATGCACAAGCTTTAAATTATCGAAGCAATATGGGCATCTTCGCAATGTATATCTTAGCCCATATTGCTTCGATAATTAAAGCTGTGTCTTTTCTATAGGAGATAACGGGAATCCCCGCAGTGACGTCATCGGATGATCACGTGGGTGGATTGGTTGGCAAAATAATTGCGACAGACAGTGGTCTTATATGGGATTTTGCTGAAAATTAACCGATGAAAGTGCGAAAATGTACTTTGGAAGGCTTCGAATAAATAGCAACCGATGAAACCTTTGCGAATATTGTCATAATCGCTTGTCGCGCGAAAAAAAGAGAGTTATTTAACATGTTTAATGACTTAAATTCATTTAATTACTCGGTCTGGACATATATTGACTCGCTCCGGACCCGGACTGTTTCTCTTAAAAACTTCGACTGAAAAAGAAATGATTTAATAAAATGAAAATAAATTGGAAGTATTGAACATCAGTATTTTAATCTTTTTGACGATAAAGGAGATTTGTAATTAAATATAACAGGGGTAATAAGAAATGAAAGACACAATAAAATATGGAAACTAGGACTATGAGAACTAATGCAAAATTAACAAAAAAAAAAATGATCTGGTCTTAGGGAAAGAACATTTAATAAATAAATGAGAAAATGAATTAAAATTCATGAATGCGATTCAAAAGAGGATGTTATAAAACGGTAATATCAAACAGGGAACCTTCTATGTTTTGAAATGGCTATCAGTAATTACCACATCATTTAGTCCGAGCTCATGACATCTAAACAACAATCTCTATCTCTCCTCTCTTTCTCTCTCTCTCTCTCTCTAATTGTTTGTCCGTGATAGTATAGAAAGAGACAAACATATTAATATTATAATATCAATGATCGTAATAATCGTATTCTTTAGCCGCACCGCCAAAACAGTTTGTTTATTAAAACTATCGGACAGCAGCGGCGTTCTTTGAAATATGATAATTAAAGACATCCCTTATCAAACCACCCACTGAATACCAGGGACATTCACTTACAAACAATAAACAACCGGTTTATGATCAGACAAATGTACACCAGATACAGACACAAATGATTTTTTAAAGCATCCATGACAAAACGTACATTTTAAAGCACTTCATGCGGAACCAATTTAAATGCATTATGAGACAATAAAACAATATTTCATACTCAGATATCTACACTTCCCAGCGTCATCATTATATATATATAAAAAATATGCATCATAATGCGCAAAATAGAAGACATCTTTAATTACAATTTTACAATCGACCCTTTAACGTTCAATATAGCGTGATTGACTAACGACTTTTTGCCAACCAGAGCGGGAAATCCCCTTGCAATCCTTATCGATGACGTCATCGCGTTTTCTCCTATACAGATGACACGCGATTCCTTATTGAAACGGCGAACAAGAAAGCTTCCAAGTAAAATACGCAGATGCACAGATTGAGCTGAGTCTGCTGTATGAGTCTGCTCTATGCCTTCAGCTAAATGGGTACACACTCATACTTTTCTTCCATTAAAGGAGCCCCGGTAGCGCTGGCTTGCTGACCTAGCGGTCTCGGGTTCGAGTCCTGCTGCAGGCGGAAATCTCTTCAACCGTAAACGGGGTTTCATTGCATACAACCTTTCATTATTACCCTCATATCGTCCTCATAGGACACAAATACTGTAAAAAAGGACGTGAAAGCACAAATCATCCAATCATTGAATTCTTCCATTAAAAGGGAAACAAATTTTGCTAATTCCTATTTTCTTCCATGGACGAAGAAATCCTTACAACTACTAAAAGGAAACAATTTTTTCCTAGTGATGAGAATTACCGCATGTGCGGTAATTTTTGTGGGTTCAAATTTTCGCGGTTTAGGGTCAAAAACATAAACATTAATTTTCGCAGGGCCGCCGCAGGGTACTGGAAAAAACCCGTCTGAAGCGAAAAGTACCAGCAATTACCGAAGCAGACAGAAACAACATGTATGGACACTGTGTCTATAGAAGATACTTTGTAAGAAACTGAAAATTATTTCGCGATTTAAATAATCGCGGTTCTTAAGTGACCACAAAATACCGCAAAAAATGAAACACCACGAAAATTGTCTTGTATACGGTATTCCTTTTCAGAGTTGACTGTAATTGAGAAGGGAGGGAACCTGAAAATGGCAGAGTTGCTTTCCCAGAAGGTATACCCATTTTACCTTAAGACACATTGTCGTTTTGTACTGCCTTTATTTCGCATGAGAATACGACCTGCTCTCATATGATTCTTAGGTGTTTTGAAACTTTAATTTATTTGCCTGTGTAAAATAGATGTTGATTCTGTTTCTCGCGGACTGAATGACAAGCAATGCCCGCAGGGATATTTTCAGTGTCTTACTAATACAATTGGTTTGTTAACGTTCATGTCTAGAAAAGTAGGAAAAGCGAGCATTTAGCAGTGTCAGCTTTAGATAAAAGAGCCATTTTAGTTGCCGGAAGTCTAAAGCCAAATAAAAACGGTTACTTTACTATTCCGCAACATTGAGTACTTAACCCTTCGCCAACGTGGACGACATATCAATGTTACTAAAATATTAGCGTTTGGCTTACCGTCAGATCCTGTACCATGTTATATTGTACTTTGATTGTAAATATGTAATTTATATTGAAAAAATATTGTTTAAACCAGTGTTAAGACAGTAAAAGATCGTCTAAAAAAGCATGGCGGAAAATACGTAGGCCAAACGAAAAACCGTTTCTGGTACAACGTCATCACCGTTTGCGTTTCAGAAGAGTATCATCAACGCACCTTTGCGGACGTTATACAATTAGGAATGAATTGCATAATCTTAAAAATTGATAATTTTTAAGCATCGTGTCGTAAAATAATATACTCTGTCACGATTGAACAATAAGAAGTAGAAGTTCTTTTAAGCCACTTCGGTATAGGTTATTTCTGAAGATCAGACTGTTTTTTTTTCATTCACTAATTGCTGCAAATGATTCAACGAAACTTCAAACAGACATTTCAGCCGTTTCAAACTGGATTTCAAAAAAAATATATTTTTTTTCATTTTCATTTACAATGTATGCATTTATGACACCTTTGTAGTTTCATTTAGTATCATTGGCATCTGAATTATACGAGGACTTTATTTAGGATTTAACGATGAGATCAGGGGCCGTATTCATAAAACGACTTAAGTGGTTGCTATGCTGTTGCTAAGGCTAAATTTCTTTGGAGGAGATTCCCTACAACTATGAAATCTGCTCTGGAGGAACAGTCTTATAAAGACTGTTCCTCCAGAACAAATTTCATAGTTATAGGGAATCTCCCTTATAGATATTTAGCCTTAGCAACAACATAGCAGCGACTTAAGTGGCTTTATGAATACGGCCCCAGGTACCAATGGCGACACAAGTTTATAACCGTGCGCAAGGCACGGAAAGTGTTTATTTAGCTCCATTATATTGCAGTCGATTTTCTAATTAAATTGGAATCCAATTATACATATGCAAAAACTGATTTATTGACATCATGCATTATTTCTTCGAATTTCTGTCACCTTTTTAACAATTAAAGCTGCGTTCGTATTTGTGGCGTAATGTAAATTGTATTGTTTTCTATTAAGCACTGGAAGTCAAGTCCGTATTCGTAAATGAAAACATTTTCACTTGTGCCCTGACGCGAGATAAGTGTCTGTTCAGCATGAGAGAACAAAAATGACCAATCTGCGCGTATCCAAGTCAAGTTCGTTTGCACCGACAATACAATGTGCAGCCTTGATAATATATAGAGCGAACAACGAAAACGCGGATCAGACTGAGCAGATAATTAGGCTTGGTTGGGTTTCCACTTTTTGCACATTTTAAAAAGCGATTTTTCACGTGCCGGGGACTATTACTTCTTTCAATTTCCGATGTATTCTAATGCTAATTAAATATCTGTTTGAAGGGATAATGTTGCGTGGGTGCCTTCAACTTAGAAACTCAATGTACTGGTAATTTATTGGTGTTCTTCAAATGTGAGACTGAAATTTATTTTCAGGAATTCTGTAATCTAGTTATAAAAATGGAATAATTCTGAATTCATCAAAGTTCGCTTTGATATCCAACGATACCTGTTTAAGTATATCTTACATGCGATGCTGTCATTGTGTTCAAGAACGCGATACCAATGAGAAATGTTTTAAAATGAAATCGAGTCATATAAGGTATAAAAGATAAGCAATGATCAAGAATAAATGCAATCAGATCCCATAGCCCGCCCTCGAAACCTAAAGGGAAAGAAGTATATACGCCAATTGACAAAAGCTCACGAAAAGCAAATGAATAGCTCATTCCCAAACAGGAGGTCATTCAGCTACCCCAATTGAAAACAACAGTAACCTCAATTTCTACCTATTTTCTATAATTTTGAATTACAAAACAAGACACAAAGCAATGTGTGCATCTTCACAGGTGACCATATTGCCAGAAGAAAACAGACCATTGGACATAAGAACGTGAAATATTGAGGACCCACAACAGAAGTACCGCCTTGGAACGGTCAGTAATAGATTCAGCCGCTTCGTGATGAGCAGAGAAAAAGGCAATGATCAGGAATGGATTCAATCGAATTCCACATCCTGACCTGGGCCCGTATTTATAAAACAACTGAAGTCGTTGCCATGCTGTTGCTAAGGCTGAAATTCTTTTTCAGACTGTTCCTCCTGAGCAAATTTCATAGCTGTATGGAATCTCCTTCATGGAAATTTAGCCTTAGTAACAGCATAGCAACGACTTCGTTTTATAAATACGGCCCCTGGACAACATACTGGAAAGGGACATCTACAGCTAAGACAATACAGTCAACTCTCGATATCCCGAATTCGAACTTCAGTCCAAACTACTGATATCTCAAAGTAAATTTTCTGGTACCAGAAAATTTACTTTGAGATATTAGTAGTTTGAGATGGTAATTGAAATGTAAATAAAAAATAGGAAATATATTCTTTGATATAAGAAGATATTTTGTGATATCACGTTCGAGATATCGAGAGTTGACAATTAGCATAACAGAAGTTTAGATGAAAAAGAGCACCTGTGAGTGTTTGAGATATTTTCTTTACCGTTCTATTAAACTAAGCATTGTGGCATCTATTGAATCGCCTCAATGAGGCGATTCAATAGATGCCACAATGCTTAGTTTCGCCTCATTGAGGCGATTCAATAGTTGCCACAATGCTTAGTTTAGTAGAAAAGTAGGAAAAATTGAAACAAGTTTACATCAAATTTTCTTTATTGTATATCATGAACGCTGAAATAAATCTGCTCCATAACAGCAAAATTCTGATACATGTACCGCCGATATTGAGTGCTTTACAGTACCGCATTCCTCAGACATAAACGTAACGAAGGCATCCCATTTGTGCACTAAAAAGCAATAATCATGTTTTCTATTAAATATTTTCACCAGTTAAGGTCTTTAAAATCTAACCATTGACCTATAAAATATGAACACAAACGAAACTAATTCTGACAGCAGTACATGCGGATATCCGTAAGCTATAGAATGAATAAATATCGGATTAAATATTTTTACGGCCGTATCACGATTGGTCTTGGGGCATACATACAAATTACAAAAAATTCCATATATGAAATATACGTATAATTTATTGCAGACTTTTTATTGCAGACTGAAAAAGAAAAAAATGGCTTTATTTTTTTGAATTTATCTACCTGGTGGCTATTGAACTTGCTTTATTGAAGAAAAATGATATATATGTTCTGCGCAAAGTAGGAATCGGTACAATTCCGGAATTGTCCTGCGCAAAGTGGGAATTCTCACTTTGTGTTACAGTTCCGGAATTGTACCGGTACAATTCTAGAATTGCGCAAGGGATTAGGTGGTTTATCGAACAGGTAAATGTGTCTGCGCAAAGTGGGAATCTTTAGGACAAAGTGAGATTGATATTAGTAACATGGAATGGACTTTTAAATGTGGAATCTTTGGTTTAAACTTTATTTTATTTGCATAAACACTAATACATTTATACACATTTCAAAACATAATATTTCATGCAAATGGGATTCAGAATTGAGTCAAAGGAATCTTTAAATGATGAATAATTTATGTTAAAATTACCGACGCGCATACTTAAATTGTTTTCTGGTTTTGGCTAATACAGGATGACAAGATATAGTATAATCAACTCTTTCCAGAGTTTTGAGCAGTTGATTTGAAATTTTATACACATGCTGCAGACATATGTAGATGTGGATGAGATTTTTGAAAACTAAAATATTTGTTTGACAAAATTACGGTCTTTTAAACTCAGAGATTTGTAGGTAATATACCGGATGACAAATTTATATAATCCATTCCAAACTTGTAAGCGATCAGTTTGGAACTTTTTACAGATGTTATAGATGATACTGTTATTGTGCATGTGCTTTTTGAAAAAAAAAAATCGACTGCCTTCCCGAACTTAGAAATATTTCTGATTAGAGTAATTTAAGATGACAAGTTTGTGTAGCCAGTTTCTTCCACAATTTTAAGGAATCGATTTGAAACTTTGAACAGATGTAAGAAACATATTGAAAGTAGTTTTTATTACCAGGGGCTCATATATTCTATTCTGTCAGAATTTTAATTACAACAAAAGATGACCATATCAGAACAAACAAATGCAAACGTATATTTTTTTACCGCAATACCATCTTAATTATTCTCACTTTGTCCCGATTCTCACTTTGCGCAGAGACAATTCCGGAATTGTTTTGCGCAAGGTTATAATTCCCACTTTGCGCAACAAAGTGAGAATTCCTACTTTGCGCAAGACAATTCCGGAATTGTACCGATTCCTACTTTGCGCAGAACATATATATATAACGTGAACCTCGCACGCTTAATGAAAACTGCGCTGATCACGATCTTACCATATTAAAGTCGGAAACTAGCTAAAAGGCATATAATTAACATTTAGTCTGCTGAAGGCGAGCCCACAGCATTGCTTTGCATTTCTTATCAAACGAATAAACTGATGAGTGCATGGCTGCTTTAAACTTTTATTAATTCAATCATTTCAAGAGTGTGTGTGGCAACAGAAAAAATATACACATGCACGCATACACAGTGTCAAAAGTGAGCCAACTTTTTTAAAATCCCATTGACTTACGTGTATTTGTCAGTGTACAAGAAAATTAATTGCGCTGCGTCTGCTCAGCAGATCGCAATAAAATATATACTGTTAGAAAGGTAGGTAAATAAGGCAATATACAAAAATTACTCAACAGCCTAAAGTCATTAGTTTGCGAAATACAACAGTTTATATAACGCTGAAAATTCAGAAACACCGATTTTCCATTGACGTCAATGGTAACGTCGCCGTAAAACGGACAAAAATCAGCACCAACTACATTTAAAATACTGCAGTTCAAATATGCGTCATTGAAAAATTAAATAAAGTATGTTTATATTGCCATAAGCATTAAGCTTTCTTACAGTATAATTCTTAGTTCAATCCTGCAGGCAGACTTAACACAGTTAATTTTCTTGCGTAGTGAAAAATACATGTGAGTCTATGGGTTTTTAGAAAAAAGTTGACTCACTTTTGGCACCGTACATAAACGCAAACACGCGCACACGCATATGACATGTATAAAATTCTTGAAAGACAAAAATTACTTTGCTTTTATATTCGTTTTAACTCTCTTGAGCTGAAGACTTCTGGAGAATTTAAAACATTTAAAGGCCCCCGTCCGTCGTCAAGGACTGCTTACAACTTATGAGCAGCCGCTGAAACGATCGGAATCAAAAGTCAGGTGCAGTCTTCAGGCGAAAAAACGACAGCTCAGCGTTTTTTTAATAAATATTGAGCCGCGACACAAGACATCCAACAAAGTGGCTGTGCACCCAGCGCATCCGCCCAGTCTGATCAGAGTTTCTGCTGCCCGCATGGAAGTAGCTTAGACCATAAGCTACCTTTTTTAAAGCGCTTAGCGAACAGTCTGATGGGACTGGGCGGATGCCCAGGCTGATCTGAGTCTGCGCTGGGCGCACAACCACTTTGTTGGTTTTCTCGTGTCGTAGCTCAAAATTTAATGTCTTTTAATTTCTGACAAATGGAGCTAAACGCAGTGGAAAATCGTTGATAACGACATCAACAACAACTATGGGAGAGTCGGGTAACTTCGGACAGACGGGTTAATTCGGACATACCATTGCAAACGGTGAAAATCCAGATGAGACGGCTCGTAATGAGCCGTCTCATCAGGATTTTCACTGTTTGGCCAGTTATTGTTTTGTTTTAGTTCCAGGCAACTGACATATAAAGGAAAAAAAATCACTGTCCGAATTTACCCGCTGTCCGAAGTTATACCCGACTCTCCCCTACGACAAAGACTGACAACCAAGCCGGTTATTCCACAGTCGCTCCTGCTTGTTACAGTAGTCGCGACAAAATTGATAAGCAACATGGAGGCCATACAAGTTCATACTTTTCCGTGCCAAAGTCTTGTTCGTACCTAAATAGACCCCATTGGAAGTAAGCCATTTAGGCTTTATGGGCTATCCATGGGTATTAAGATCGAATCTTTCGAATCAGTGAAAATGGGTGTGGGTGTTAGTTTTTACTTATAGCAGCCTAGCCCATTCGAAAACTTTAAGTTCTAGTCAGGTTCACTGTGATTATTTCATTTTTCTTAAATTGAATTCACATAGATATATTCATAACTATCATTGAAACATGCTCTTAAATACTTCACTTGTTGATTTTTGTTTTTAATTTTGATTTTAAAAAATGCTCATTGATAGTATGTGTGACTTTGTGAAATGGTCTTCATTCCTGAATAAATTTTGCTCTTAATCTTAATTTAAAATTTAATATAAATCGAATAATTCACAGTACCTTAAAATTTCCATTGACTACCTGCCGGTACACAACGTAGAATCAACATTGAATCAACTTTGATTCAACGTCATTACGTTGAATCAATGTTGAGTCACTGTTTATTCAGCATTGTGTGCATGCTGGATGCTATGAGAGAAAGCTTTCCGCATGCTCAAAGTTTTTTCTCTTGCGGAAGAAAAGGGATCCGACAACAATTTTTAGCATAATCGGAATTTTTATTGTAACGATATCACCACTTGTTAATATTGCTAATAGCTCATCCGCGCGACAGAAACTGATCAGCCACATAGACATTATCAGTTTTAAATTAAAGCAATATGAGACTGTAAAGTTATCGCCGTTTGCTAATATGGCTGAAGCGCGACAGAAACTGATCAGCCATATAGACTGTATCAGTTTACATTTGACAAGTTTAAATTAAAGCAATATGAGACTGGAACGTTATCGCCACTTGCAAATGTGTTGCTTATAGCTCATCCGCACGACAGAAACTGCCATATAGAGTGTATCAGTTTACTTTTGACAAGTTTAAATTAAAGCAATATGAGACACTTCACTACAGGGCTATGTTTCTTAGACATTATCAGTTTAAAATTAAAGCAATATGAGACTGTAAAGTTCTCGCCACTTGCTAATATATTGCTAATAGCTGATCCGCACAACTACAAGGCTATGTTTCTTATTATTTTCACTTGCTTACAGCGGAAAAACGCTTTCCGCGTTCTAGATTGATGAAAAGGCAAGATCAGGCACCGACATATAGAGGATCTTACACGAGTGGTCATTTCATATGAAATTTATGAAACGAGCCTTCGGCGAGTTTCATAAATTTCATATGAAATGACCACGAGTATAAGATTCTGTTTATTATATGACCCTTTAAAATGGGTTTTTAACGCCTTCAAACTGAGCATTATTTCAATAAGATAACGCAATGTTGACAGGGACGTTGTCAATGACGTCACGTGTACGCGTTAAAGTGTAATTACACGTGTGGTCATACGATTTTTATGACACGACGTTACCCACTGAATAACAGCGACGTCATGTGATAAAATAATTTTTACCACATTCTCTGTCTTATTTTGCTTTGTATGCGATTTTTATTTTCGAACTAGATGTTTATTTTTGAAACTAAAACAGATGTCTCCCCACTTCCCCCCCCCCTTCCTCCCCCCACCCCTCACCAGGAATGTAGACGGAGTTATGGTTTTTTTTCTCTGCACATCAACTAACCATGCTCTTATATTTGTACCAACTTTTGCATAATTCTGTAAAAAAAATGTAGATGGATGTATGGTTATTTTCTCTGCAAATCTTCTGATGATGGTTTATATTTGAACCAAGTTTTGTGAAAATACCTATAAACGTTTTAAAGTTACAGAGGAAACACCATTTCTATACTGAAAAATTACAAAGTGTCACAATTTCATTAAAAATGTAGGCAGGGTTACCGATCTTGTTTTTCTGCACATCAGTTGATGATGCTCATTAATTGTACAAAATTTCATAAAAATATCTTTAATTAAAGCCAACTGTACTATTTTTAATGTAACTCAATAAATTTCAGAGTAACTGTCTTATTTCCTTCATATTTGTGTAAAGTTTCATAAAAATATCTCTGAACGTTTTTTAGATACAGAGCATATGGCTGTTTTTCTCTGCACATCGTCTGATGATGCTTTATATTTGTATAAAGTTTGATGGAAATATCTTTTACAGTTTTATAGGTATAGAACAAACATGATTTTCATACTAAAATTTACAAAGGGGCATAATTCCATAAAAAGTGTAGATGGATTCACGGTTCTTGTTCCCTGCAGATTGTCTGATGTTTTATATTTGTACAAAGTTTCACGAGAATAACTCATAGAGTTTTAGAGGTATGGAACAAACACGATTTCCTTACTAAAATTTTCAAAAGGGGCGTAATTCTGTAGAAAATATGAGCAAAATTATCGCAAAATTATCCCTGTAACCCATTCTTATCTGGAGCATGGATATATCAATATCAGGCAAGACCTATGACTTTTGATATAGTGAACATAAAAAAGAAACGTTACATATATTTACACTTAAAATTCTTGATATTACACGATGCAAAGAATCTAAAATAAACTTAAAACTGTTCGATAGTGTATCTGCATCTATTGGTATTTGTTTAAAATAACTGGTAAGTTTCTAGCCTTGGTTAATTTTTGAAACTTAGATGAAGTGTTTCTGAAAGAAAAAACGATTTGAATGATGATAAAAAATGTTTCCTTTTTTGTTCAGTATATTTTTCGATGCAGTTTATTGCAAACTGATCCTATGATTCCACTGATTGACATGAGATAAAATTAAGTTAAATTAGCCCCTTGTAAAAAAGAATGATGTGCTAGAAATAACTAGCATGGATAAAAATAGATAATCACATTTGTAAGACTACGCATCTTTTGATCCGATATTTGATTCTTTAATTTTATTGTTTCAGTCATGATAGAAGTCTCTCATGATTCTGTTTAACACGGACATAAGAGTGTAAAAATGACATAGCGAACTTGTGGCGTCATTGAGTAACCGCGTGAAATAAAACAAGACACTATCGATGCCGAGTGTTCACAGGGAAGAGCTCTGTTTCCATCAACAACCGCTTGATCTCGAAGGATAAATTCACTGATCAGGGTCCAAGGTTATAAAACTTGAGTGTAATCTCAAACTCATAATAAAGCACACTGATTGGCTGCTTCCGAGCATGTGCTCGGAAACAGCCAATCAGTGAGCTTTATTTTGAGTTTGAGACTGATTGGCTGCTTCCGAGCATGTGCTCGGAAACAGTCAATCAGTGAGCTTTATTTTGAGTTTGAGAAAGTATCACGTTTTATAACCTCGGGGCCTGTCCCTGAGTGTTATACAGTACACCAGATAAGAAAGGGTAACAGGGATAATTTAGGGAAAATTTTCCTTGTTTTTCATAAAACATATATTGTGACTCGTGACGTCATTAGGACCGTCTCGCCGAGACGGTTCTAATGAGGGGTCATAACATATGTTTTCACTGAGAAATAAAACAAATTTCTCAGAATAATTCTCTCAATCCCTCCTAATCTCGAGCTCAGTTATAAAACTTTTTCCATGCTCAGCTGGGAATGTGCTCAAATTTAAGTATATCATAGAAAAAAAAATTCAACAATGCTTCATTTCTGCTTTCAAATAGCAGAAATTAAGTTAAGGCTAGCCCGGGGACTGCCGACATGGGAAATGGCTGTTCATATGGATGCCGCTGGTGATGTTTTTTGGTGGTAACTAATTTTTTTTTTTTTTTTTTTTTCCCACATGAAGTCTCGGGTGGGGGATTGAATTGCCTCATTTCCTGAGAATTTCCTACTTTTTACTATTTTAAGTAATACAGGATACGGTAAACTTATTTGCAAAAATGAATAGGAATTATTTTGTATGAATTTGAATTTTCAGGCTCAGCTGAACATGAAAAAAAAAGTTTTATGAACTCGAGGCTGGCTGCGCGTACACGTAGGCTGATCTGAGTCTCTGGTGTTTATGCATGTCTGGAGACAGATGAAATGGTTGATATATAAAATACCAAATAGTCATGCGCTGCATTTACATTTGTAAAGAAGACCTTGACTGCCTAAACAGACTGAGTTGTGTTCTGCGGTGACGTTCATTACCTTGATTTAATTACGACATGACTAAAATAAAATGCCCATGTCTCGCACATGATGAAAAAAAACCGAATCCAGTTTTATAATGTGCACTTTTAACCCTTTTTAGACACCAGATACCCGTTTTGGGGACATTAAGCAAACAGTGCAGACCCAGCTCAGACGCCGCAAAACGTGGCGTCTGATCAGGGTCTACATTGTTTGCTTACAGGAATTTCTATGCAAAGTATTATAAAAGTGAAAATATTCACCAGAAACCCCTAAAACTAGAAATGGGATTATCTGAATGATAAGAATAGACAAGTCCACTGGTCAAAAAAGGGTTAAAGGTGACACAGGGAAATAGTTGGCAATGTTTTATTTACTTGATTAGGATGCATGTACGTGTATCTTTCAATAATTTAATTAAACAACTGGCAGATCGCAGTTTCATGAAACGGTCAATATAAAAAAAAAAACAAATATTCATGCGCTGCATTTACATTTGTAAAGATTGGTTGGCTGGTTGGTTTGATGCTTAACGTCCACGGTAAACAACTATGGTCATGTCGGGACGGTCAGTTAACCTAACCACACTATTCCTGGGCAGGCTTAGACCTCCTAAGCGGTTAACCAGTACTAAGTGCACATACTTTCGCCAGTAACTGACAACTGCCCTTCTTGAATCAGCGGAAGGAGAACATTTGTAAAGAAGACCTTGACTGCCTAAACTGATTGAGTTTTGTTCTGCGGTGGCGTTTATTACCTTGATTTAATTGCGAAATGACTGAAATAAAATGCCGATGTCTCGACGCACAGATGAAAAAACATGAAATTGAGCTAAATGAAGCCAGTTTTATAATGTGCACTTAAAGGTGACATAGGAAAATAGTTGGCAATGTTTTATTATCTTGATAAGGATGCATGTACGTGTATCTTTCAATTAAATTGAATGACTGGCAGATCGCAGCTTCTTTCCGATGCATTTCTAACCAACTTCAGCCCCGGATCCAGGGGGTGGGCTTTGGGGCTTCAGCCCCACCACTTGGGTCTGGTTAGATTAAAATTTATGTTGTGACATCTCATTAGAATCGCCTCGGCGAGGCGATTCTTATGTGATATCACAACATATATTTCAAGGCAAAAAAAGACTTTATAAAAAAATCTCATCAAATTCATCATTTATTATGTCATTTTCAACCCCTCCCCCCTCCACCCCTGCCTTCCCAAATACATATCGACACCGCCTGCCCCACCAGTATGTGGTGGTCTGAATCCAGGCCTGAACTTACATATTCCTTACTTACCCGTTTTGAGACTGAAACCCTGTTTTGGGGACATATGAGCGCGACACGATAAAACCAACAATGTGGTTGTGCGCCCAGTGCAGATTCAGATCAGCCTTGGTGATCAGCCTTGGTTATCATGCGAACCGAACAACCAACTAAATGTTTTGTACCACTTCAGAAACTGAGGGTGAGGTTGGGCCTGTAAAATCGATTTAAGCCCCCCAGTAATTCATTACTGACCGTTCCAAGGCGGTAGTTCTGTTGTGGTTCTTTGTTGCCTGTTTTTGGTGTCAGAGTTTCTGTGATGTTTTACCTTATGTATGTTATTATTATTTTTGGTTCGGTTTGGGTTGCTGAGTGGCCACCTTTTGGGAACAAGCTGCTCACTCGGTTGGCCATATGTTCTCTGTATCTTGATTATTTGTAATCTTAGTTGTTTCCAACTATGGTTTGAGGGCTGGATTTGGATTTTGATTGTTTCAGTTCCTGGTCTTTGCATACTTTTTACTTTTGGCATCTGCCCAGTTTGATCAGACTCTTTGTCCCTGGTTCTATATTATACTCCGTACATGTCTAGCTATATAGAAATTTATGACGAAAACTGTGGTTAAAAGGATAGAGGAATGTACCTAAAATCGACATGATCAATTTTGTTGATTGTACATATGAGCCGCGACTCGACAAAACCAACAATGTGGTTGTGCGCCCAGCACAGACTCAGATCAGCCTGGGCATCCGCCCAGTCTGATCAGAGTCTTCGCTGTCCGCATGAAGGTAGCTTAGACCCTTAGCTACTCTTTAAGCGCTTAATGAAGAGTCTGATCGGACTGGGTGGATGCCCAGGCTAATCTGAGTCTGCGCTGGGCGCACGACCACATTGTTGGTTTTCTCGTGTCGTGGCCCATATGTAGTACATTGTATTAGAAAATTACAGTATAATTATGTTGCTACCACCAATGGCTTGACAATTAAATGAGTTACTCAGTTATAAGTCTTTTGCAGCAAAAAAGTGATTGATTGATCAAAATGTGCAATAATCGAGGTATCATTTTTTTAAACATGCCTATACTATTTTGTCTAATTTTCTCGGCGCAACCGTGTATAATTTCATTTTTGTTTCATGCTACCAATACTTAATTGCATATTGTAAATGTGTGTGCCTCTTGTTGTTGCAATATATGTGACCTAGAGTGAATAAAGACTTGAATATTGTTTCACATTTCACAGGATTTGATTGGTCAAATAACGCGTATGTTAAAATTTAGCCAATAATATCAAAGGTCAATGAATATTTAATCTTCGTTTTCCCCGTTGTACTGCACTTTGTGAATACTAGCACCCTGTCAGATGTTAATTCAAAAAATTTTCTTCTTTGTAAATTTACCATGGAAATTTTATCGAAAACAGACGCAGATATTCAAAACTTTCTTTTTTTCAGTGTAGATCTACTTTCGATTTCTACTTTCGGTTTGATACACACAAACATTGCACCATATTGGTTACTGCTTTGGAATCAGGTCAATCTCAAGATTGACCGCGGACAAGAGCCTATGCTGTGATGTGCTACTTGCCGCGGACCATTTTGGAATTCCAAATTGGACAGCTCAACCTTGAGATAGGTGATTGTCGCTACCCAGTATCAAAATTACGGTTGCGGGTGCCTACTGGAGTCATATTCATGAAAGTTATTGTCAGCTCTTCACCTACAGACATATCACAAAACACACACTTCCATTTAAACTGCGCTGATTATCTTTTTTAAAAATATTTTTCTTGTTTGCAGTATACTGTAAACTCGATATTCTATTCAGTTTGAAGAATTGATTTCGCAAGGATAGCATAAGCTGCTATTGCATCTCAATTAAGAAGTCCATAGAAATTGCTTTTCAATAAAATATAGCAAAGGAACAGCTCTTGGACCAAACCTGGCTCCGAGGTTATAAAAATCTTTCGTACTCAACTCAGCTGAGCATGAACTTTTCTCTGCTAATAAATATGAAAATGCCGACTAATGTTGGCATTTTCATATTCTTAAGCAGAGAAAATTTTAAACTCAGCCAAACGGTGCAAGAACAACTATACTTACCAGTAATTTGCTGTTTATTAGCAAGTAAAATTTCATGCTCAGCTGAGTTGAGCATGAAAAAGGTTTATAACCTCGGGGCCTGGTGTGGATTCTTGATACGCCTCTAGCAGTTTCATTAATCGATGTTAACTCGCTACGCAATCTGGCCCCGAGGTTATTAAACTTGAGTACATTCTCAAACTCAAAATAAAGCATACTGATTGGCTGCTTCCGAGCACGGAAGCATCCAATCAGTGTGCTTTATTTTGAGTTTGAGATTAAACTCAAGTTTTAAAACCTCGGACCCATTTTTACAGCTGAGTCCATGTTGCACGTTTCAAATCAGACTGATTTCCCACCTGATTAACTATGTTTTCAAGGATGTTACGAAACGAAAAAGAGCTGTTACGAACGAAAAAGTTATAGTTACCAAACGACCTGACGACCAAACGACCTAGTCGTAAGGTCGTTTGGTAACTAAGCCTCTTTTTCGTTTCGTAACAGCCCTTGTATATACATAGTTAACCAGGGGTGAATCTGAGTGCAGTTTTGAATCAGTAATATCGCACATTTCTATGATAGTTCGGCTATGCTTTAGGCATATAGATAAACGTGCGAGAATTAGACGTAAATATTGTACTTTCGAATGATTAATGCTGAAAGATAAAACTTCATTTGAGCCGCGACACGACAAAACCAACAATGTGGTTGTGCGCCCAGCGCAGACTCAGATCAGCCCGGCTGGGCATCCGCCCAGTCTGATCAGAGTCTTCACTGTCTAAATGGTTATATGTATTCAAATGGTACAAGTCTTATGGGTTTACTTACCGGAGAAAAATACAGTGAAGTCTAATAAATTTGAGCCGCGACACGACAAAACCAACAAAGTGGTTGTGCGCCTAGCGCGGACGCAGATATTCAAAACTTTTTTTTTTCAGTGTAGATCTACTTTCGATTTCTACTTTCGGTTTGATACACACAAACATTGCACCATATTGGTTACCGCTTTGGAATCAGGTCAATCTCAAGATTAATCTCAAGATTGACCGCGGACCATTTTGGAATTCCAAATTGGACAGCTCAACCTTGAGATAATTGATTGTCGCTACCCAGTATCAAAATTACGGTTGCGGGTGCATACTTGAGTCATATTCATGAAAGTTATAGTCAATTCTTCACCTACAGACATATCACAAAACACACGCTTCCATTTAAACTGCGCTGACTATCTTTTTTTAAAAAAGGTTTTTCTTGTTTGCAGTATACTGTAGACTCGATATTCTATTCAGTTTGAAGAATTGATTTCGCTAGGATAGCATAAGCTGCTATTGCATCTCAATTAAGAAGTCCATAGAAACTGCTTTTCAATAAAATATAGCAAAGGAACAGCTCTTGGAACAAACCTCAACTCAGCTGAGCATGAACTTTTCTCTGCTAATAAATATGAAAATGCCAACTAATGTTGGCATTTTCATATTCTTAAGCAGAGAAAATTTATACTCAGCCAAACGGTGCGGGAACAACTAAACTTATCAGTAATTTGCTGTTTATAAGCAAGTAAAATTTCATGCTCAGCTGAGTTGAGCATGAAAAAGGGTTATGACCTCGGGGCCTGGTGTGGATTCTTGATACGCCTCTAGCAGTTTCATTAATCGATGTTAACTCGCTACGCAATCTGGCCCCGAGGTTATTAAACTGAAGTACATTCTCACACTCAAAATAAAGCACACTGATTGGCTGCTTCCGAGCACGGAAGCATCCAATCAGTGTGTTTTATTTTGAGTTTGAGGTTAAACTCAAGTTTTATAACCTCGGACCCATTTTTACAGCTGAGTCCATGTTGCACGTTTCAAATCAGACTGATTTCCCACCTGATTAACTATGTTTTCAAGGATGTTACGAAACGAAAAAGAGCTGTTACGAACGAAACAGTTATAGTTACCAAACGACCTGACGACCAAACGACCTAGTCGTAAGGTCGTTTGGTAACTAAGCCTCTTTTTCGTTTCGTAACAGCCCTTGTATATACATAGTTAACCAGGGGTGAATCTGAGTGCAGTTTTGAATCAGTAATATCGCACATTTCTATGATAGTTCGGCTATGCTTTAGGCATATAGATATACTTGCGAGAATTAGACGTAAATATTGTACTTTCGAATGATTAATGCTGAAAGATAAAACTTCATTTGAGCCGCGACACGACAAAACCAACAATGTGGTTGTGCGCCCAGCGCAGACTCAGATCAGCCCGGCTGGGCATCCGCCCAGTCTGATCAGAGTCTTCACTGTCTAAATGGTTATATGTATTCAAATGGTACAAGTCTTATGGGTTTACTTACCGGAGAAAAATACAGTGAAGTCTAATAAATTTGAGCCGCGACACGACAAAACCAACAAAGTGGTTGTGCGCCCAGCGCGGACTCAGATCAGCCTGGGCATCCGCCCAGTCTGATCAGAGTCTTCGCTGTCCGCATGGAGGTAGCTTAGACCCTTAGCTACCCTTTGAGCACCTAACAAAGAGTCTGGTCAAATGGGTGGATGCCCAGGCTGATCTGAGTCTGCGCAGGGCGCACAACCACATAGTTGGTTTTGTCGTGTCGCGGCTCATTTATCATCGGATGGACGCCCATGATCACAAAGTGTTGGAAGTCTGTGTTATCATTCTGGTGTCGCTGTATAAATATGGACGCAACAAGGCTGAACAGGAAAATATTCTGCTGGTCAAATTCAAAAGTAAGTACCAGATGTAAAAACTGGAATTTCAGGGTAGGTTAGAAATTGACAGAGTCCAATTTTCACATTTATAATAACATAAATCAAACCATTAATAAGACCAATATTTTAAATAACGTTTTGCCTTTCATTACGCAAGAATATATTAATCAGTGGGCAGTGGATGTAAATCGCAATAGTTCACGTTCGGGAGTTGGAGGGAATAAACTTCGATTATACAGAACTTTTAAGCAGGATTTTGTAGTTGAAGAATATTGTACAAGGATATTTAACAGGTCTCATAGAGGGGCTTTGGCTAAATTTAGAAGTGGAACCGCCCCGATTGCACTTGAAACTGGCCGCTATAATGGCTTAGAAGTTAGTGAAAGAAAATGCTTTAGCTGTAGGAATGCTGTTGAGGATGAAATCCATGTTTTATTACATTGTCCGCTGTACACTGAGTTCCGAAATGAGCTGTTTATTGAAGCTGAGCTTAAACTAAATGGTTTTCAGAACTTAAATGATATTGAAAAAGTATCTTTTATTTTAGCTAATCCTTCCATAGTCAAGATAAGTGCCAAAACCTGTTATTTGATTTTAAACAAAAGGCGTAGTCTGCTGTACAGTTGATGTAAATATGTATATTGTGTACCATATTTTTATAAGTGTCCATTTAAATGTAAAAAGCTGTCTGTTATTTACAATACTAACTGCTGTTTTGCCCCGGTGGTGCGGTTGATACCCAATGCTGAGTCCATGATCGGGTCCATGCTGTTTGGACATTGGCTCCGCCACATGTTCCCTGTTATCATGGACTCAGCGTGGGGTATCAGGGAGGATTTACCACTGGGACAGTATACATTTCAACGGACACGATTATCTCTTTTAGTGCAGATTAAAGTTGCAATTTCATTTTATCTGTTGCTCTGGTCCCTGTGCTGCATTTGATATCCCATGCCGTGTCCGGATCCGGCAACATGCTGTGTGAACATTGGTTCCACCGCGTGTTCCCGGTTATCCGGACTCGGCATGGGGTATCAAGGGAAGGTAGCGCATGCAGGGCACTAATTTATGGTACGTTTTAGAGTGATAATGGCTCATAGATAATGCGTGTCGCTTTTTTATCATACTAATTGCTGTTTTGTCCCAGTACTGCATTTGATACGCCAGGCTGAGTCTGGAAGCGTAGACTTGCTGGTTGGATAACCGTCTTCCTTGGCTCAGTGTGGGGTATTTAGGGGATGTAGTGCTGGTGCAGGACACAAGAACAGACACATTTTAGAGCGATCGTCTCTCATAGCTCAATATTGAGTCGCAATTTTACATCTTATATCGATTTTTTTAACTGTGTTTATGTACATGTAAAATTGGTGAGACGTTAATAAAATTATCTTATCTTATCTTATCATCATTGCCGTCATGACACACGAACAGGAAGGAGATCGCTAATGCAGTGAAAACCTGCAAAATGTCAAAATAATTAAAAAAGATTGGAAGGCAAACCACGCTTAGATTCAGTATTCGGCTGGCAAACTCATCTATATAGAACAGAAGAACATAACAAAACTTTATTTCCATCTCTGATCATAGTACAAGATATATGAGACAACGTCCCCAAAAATAGCTAGAACATAACTTTATCATATGACGTCCCATCCGAGAGTGTAATAAAGCCATGCATTAAAATCGATAATCCACTAGTGGATTAAATATGCAAATTACTTCTTAACGTTATGCGTTGAAGTCCATAAAACGTCGCGTTTTCTAATGGCGAAATCGAGACGTTCCAGTGCAAAATTTGCTAATAAAATGCGATTTTAGTGTCATATGATAAATAGAATCTTGCATTCGTGCTCATGTATTATTGAATTTATTAAACTCGTTGGGGCAAACGATAAGATGCTCGGCATAGCCTCGCATCTTATCGTTTTCCCCAACTCGTTTAATAAATTCAATAATACATGAGCACTCATGTAAGATCCTCTGTGTATGGCGCAGCATAACTGTTAGAGAAAAGAGAGGAGAAAGGAAGAGGGGAAAGACAGTCAGACACTTTCTTTTCCCTCTTCCTCTAGATATTACTGAAGAATTGACTCCGGCATGTTAACTCACTTCTGTTCTTGAAACGTACTCACCTCTATTCTTTAAACGACCAGTTTAAATTTATTTTCATGCCCCCGTCATAAAAAGTCAGGGGGTATTTTGGTATAACCCTGCCGTCCGTCCGTCTTTCTGTCCGTCTCGCCTAAAAATGTATAATCAATTCTTCCTTTAACTCCTACAGGTTTAAGCAATCAGTCTGAAACTTTGCACAAATATTGGATGTATAATGAAGATATCATGTGCTTTTTTCAAGAGAAAAAAAAAACAACTCCTTTTTGACAAAATAACGGCATTTTTTGCCTTTGAAATTTTATATAAGGTTCTGGCTGAAACAGAATGGCAAATTTTGTATAATCAACTCCTCCCACAGTTTTTAAGCTGTTTAAATGAAACTTTTGCAGAAATATTTCAGTCATATTAAAAATGTGCGTATGCCTTTTTGAAGAGGAAAAAAAGATAATTTTTGACAAAATCACGTTCTTTTCAAACTTAGATTCTTTCGAGGATGGCTAATACAGGATGACGAGATTGTTAATCAACTTCTTTCACAGTTTTTTTTAAGCAATCAGTTTGAATGTTTTTATAGATGTTACAGATGTGGAAGATATGCATATGCTTTTGAAGAGAAAAAAGTCTTTTTTTTGGACAAAAGTATGTTTTTTTAACTCCAATTTTTTACAGGTTTTTGGCTACTGTAGGATGGAAAGTTTATATCATCAGCCCCCCCCCCCCCCTTCCCCATCCCCACCCACCCCCTCTGCTATCAGTTTGAAATTTAGCATTGGTAGTCTAGCTGTATTGAAAATGTGCATGTGCATGTGCAAAAAACAAACAAAACAAAACAAAACATTTATGACAAAGTTACAGTCTTTTCAAATATAGATCTTTTTCGGGTTTTGACTTATACATACATGATGACATGTTTGTATAATCAGCACTTCCGCAGTTCTAAAACTTGTATTGTACAGATATTACAGAGAAATTGAAAATGTGTCGTGTTCACTCCTCGTTTAAATCAATATAGCTAAGGTGGAGCAGTAATTTGTTGGAATCTAATACACTGTTTGCCGGTCAGTTTACTCGTTCCCTATTTTATGTAAGGATAAACTGAACAGCTGACCTTTAAAGTCTCCATAGTCCTACCAGTGGTAAAAATCGTCAAAATACAAATCACTATGAAACCTGTGTCGGTTGATGTGCTTTTTCGTATCATATAACTGGCTACAAAGATTGGAAAAAATGATAAGTCTCTCCATAAAAGTAGGGTCTTCGTCTCTGGTTCCCCGTTAAGCAATGAAATAATGCATCCGCGGCACAATAAATGGGATCCTTGCTTAATATTTTTGTACATTGTATTTTTTTTTCAACTGTTAAACGCCTGTACCTTGTTTTTTTTTATCTTCTGTACCTTGTTTTTTTTACCATGAAATGAAGCTTAAAATGACCTACTTATTTTTTCAAATCTATTTTATGGTTTACTCAAGGACGTTTTGATTTTTCAAAGCCGGTTAATCACCATAATAATCAATGGCGAAACTGTAGTGAGAAGTTTGCAGCGATAGCTCACGACAAAATATTTCATGCTGATAGAGCGATGGGGCCTTCAAGCAGTAATTCACTGCTAGATCTAACCTATTTGTCAGCTATAAATGCACCCCTATCAAATTTAATGTGCCGGAGGCACATGTTTGTATAAAATTTCAGTATTCATATAAAATGGATATTTACAATTGTGGCCAAAACGATGCTTAGGCTTGAGGCCTAAAGACAAATTACCAGAACTTCATAAACTGTTATATTGCAGCCTTTATCATAATAAAATCTCTTATTTCTTTAATGTATCTACCCGATGGCTGTTTGAACTTGAAAATATACGCCTTTCGTACCAACGTAGCTCACGCTTTTGTACCATATTAAATCACTATTTAATCTGCTGAAGTTGTACAAACAGGAATATGCAAAGAGCGGTCCATTTTTCTATATAAAAATGTATAGATGAATAGACTGATAGATGATTACATTTTTTTTCTTAGCGGTAAAATATGTCTGATCATTTGTACGTTTTGGGGTCCATGTCTGTGTACTTTTTTTTGGGATGTTAATGTTTCTATAGTTCACGTGTTCGAACTTACGATTAGGGTGCTTTGACCACCTCTCCTTAAAGGGTGTAATTGGCAGTAGAGTAACACACACACACACGCACTCGCACAGAAAAAGAAAAACTTTTGCGCATATCACTTATATAAGGTCACAACTCGTTAATATGCACACAAGGATTTTAAAAACTTTTACTATTCCTTTCTTTTTTCTATTTCTGGACTACTTTAAGCTATCGACTCGCATTACGCACACTCAGATCCTGGTATTGTGCGGCGTAATTGAGCAGAATAGACGAGGGAATATAAATTCCACTGGCTGCAAATCGCTACCAGAGGACCTCCGCCCATCCGGGCTCGCGAAATAGATGAGCTGCCAGATACCTCTGCGGCAGAGCTCCTAGTAGCTGCAGCAGAACCTGAGTGTAATTTATCTCAGCTCGATTAAAAGTTCAGTGCGTGGCATGATTGAAATATTGTTTACTGGGACGTTAAACTACAACTCACTCACTCGCCACGAGAGCCTGGGATGATACTCTTACAATACAATACAATATCTTTTATTACTCTCAGTCCACAATTTACATGGCAACATGAGGGAAATACAAGATGATAATATAAGTGAGGCATAGGTACAGAAAAGAATTTGACTTTGACTTGACGTGACTTTGTAACCTCAGAGACAACAAATGAGCCATGACGTGAGAAAACTAACAAAGTGGTTTTGCGCCCAGCGCAAACTCAGATCAGCCTGGGCATCCGCCCAGTCTGATCAGAGATTTCGCTGTCCGCATGGAGGTAGCTTAGACCCGTAGCTACCTTTTTACGCACTTAGGAAAGGCTCTGTTGAGACTCAACGGATGCCCAGGTCGATCTGAGTCTGCGCAATGCGCACAACCACTTTGTTGGTTTTCTCGTGTCGCGGCTCAAATTCTCTCCTGTAAGACTGTCATTCCAAATCAGTTAAATGAATTGAAAGGGTCTGCCCCTGCCAATCCATTTCGTTCCACGTTTTGAACTATGCCGTACTGTGGCACGTAAAGTAGTGAGTCGCATATTACATTTTTGTTAACTTCTTTGTGCTGTGTGGCGGCCGTAAAACAGTTCCCGGTACATCACCACAGTGCAGATAATATATTTTCTGCACCTTAAGGATAATCGAGTTCATTTTGAGTTGTTTTGAAGATAGAGTTCTGCTACAGCCGGTGCTAAGGGCGTGCGCGGTGTCTCACACTTCAATACTAGTCATCAACAGACTCAGTTAAACCGGTTCTGCTATTTTCTTTTCTTTGGTAAATTTCTTGCTTTCAAGGAATCTAACTATTCAAAGCTTATTTATCTTTACTGCAGCTGGTGCTGTTCCGTGTGGCAGCGATACAACGTCTCCCCGTACATCACCACAGTGCAGATTACATATTTTAATGTCCTTGTGGGATCATTTGGTTCACTTGCTTCCAAAGGATCTAACTAGTCGGAACATATTTAATGCAAAGAAAGATAACATGTATCAGTCACGATTTAAGCATTTTAACATCTGCAGCAGCTGTTAGCCTGTGTATCTACTAATTGATAAAATTAGGTAAATTAGTTTTGCAGGAGTAAATGAGCCGCGACACGAGAAAACCAACAATGTGGTTGTGCGGACACCGCAGACTCAGATCAGTCTGGGCAGCAGCACAAATTGACCAGACTCTTTGCTAAGTGCCCAAAGGGTAGCTAAGGGTCTAAGCTACCTCCATGCGGACAGCGATGACTCTGATCAGACTGGGCGTATGCCCAGGCTGATCTGAGTCTGCGCTGGGCGCACAACCACATTGTTGGTGTGTCATGTCGCGGCTCAAATAAAGAATAACCAAGAAATAACTAGCAAGAGTCAAAATAGATAGTCACATCTGAAATCTATGCATCATTTGATCCGAAAGCTGATTCTTTGGTTTGGTTATTCTGGCATGAAAGAAACGTCTTACATTCAGGAAAACTTGCCACTGTAACTTTATACAACGCAACGGTATTACCTCAAGTTTAATGCAAAATGTTTATAAGCTTCGAATTAGGATTGAAGACTTTTGATTTTGGTTTTGGACATTTTAATCCTAAAGTCGAACTGAAATGTAAACAACTACACTTTAAAGTCAAAATCATGGTTGCAAGATTCATTGTGTCTTACAATTGCTTGCCAAAGTATATTGTTTAGGAGTCCGAGCCTATTTGGCATGATACTGGTGTATTCGGACAAGCCTGGAGAATCTCTGTATTACTAACGAAGCAACATAGTCAAATACACATGCTCATTTAGTCTGTTTCTTATAGCCAAATAAGTTTTACGTATATCCTTTATTGCCTGATACGTTTTACGTTTATACCTAATTACAAAAATACGTTTTACATTCATACCTTATTGCCAAATACGTTTTACGTTATCCCTTAGATACCTTTTCATTGGATTAGCAATATACATAGTAGTATTATCTACTTCCATACTCAAGTTGCTACCACAGTACATATTTTATCATTGAATGACCAGTTTCAGTGACCCTAACAGTATTTTACACACAGTGGCAAAGTTTCACAAAAAGGCAGGATTTCTTTAATGAATTATTATATACCGCTTTGAAAAAGTGGTGGGGATATACTGTTTTTCATCTGTTTGTCTGTCTGTCCGTCCTTCCGTCCCCTTTTGAGCAAATGTTTCGTCAAAGATTTCTTCACAACCATGCCAACTAGAATGGTCATATTTGATATATACTGTTTTATACTGATCTGTCTCTATTCCTATATCTGTCCAATATTCTTTCTTTTCATACTTTGTTTTTCCTTGCCAAATGGAGGCATATGTAGCGGTTATTTGACTGCAAGATTCCCCAGCTTATAGAGATAACCGAAATCTATGATTAAATCAGTTCACAGTTGCCTGCCCAACGGATTTTGGTGTCTGATTTGTTTCGCAGAATTTTTTTACGATTACCTGCCCGCAGTCCTGCATTTTAAGACCGTATAGTTATTATTAATGTGTGTAGGTCTAATGCATTTTAACATTATATTTGAATCATAAAAAACTATAACGCCCAAGGCACATAATTCAATCAAATATCCGATTCCAGACTAATTCATAATGAAATGTATCATATCAAGACCTGCAGGACATGTAAAATTGAACATATCTTGCTTCAACTGATTTTTAAACAGAAAATGTCAAGTGTTCGTATAAAACAACTCTCAATTTCTCAAAGTTTATCTCTAACTAACTACTGATATCTCAAAGTAAATGTTTCAGAAAGTCGAAAGGATTTTATTTTATAGCGTCATTGAAAATTGGTATTGGAGAATAGCATACATTGTTTGCCATGCCCCAATACCAATGACGTCATAGATCTGTTACCATATCAACTAACAGCTCATAATGATGCCAATGTGACGTCAGCGAGACGTCAAGATGCCACGGTACAAACCACAACAGTTGGTTATTTCATTGCTGCTATGGTAACAGATATCCGACATATTGGTATCGGAGTAAGGCAAATGGTATATACCATGCTCCACTTGGTTTTCAATGACATTGCAAACTGAAATTCTTTCAATACAAGCTCAAGATTTTATCAAACAAATGATTATTTTCATATCATTTAGTCCTGTTTTGTAATACATCTGTGTTTATCGATATTCATTTTCTAACCTTGAAACCAAACAGGAAGCAAAGTGGACAGCTATACAAGTAACCACAATGTTAGGAATACGACAAACATGGCTATGGAAGAAGAACAAACCGAAAATCAGAGTCTCTTTTATTACAACAACAATGCCGTTTGCATAGTAGATGACAAGATATACACATTATTATACATGTAACAAATTATTATGACAGTAACTTGATCTGGAGTAATGTATCACGTCGAGTGGATGAGCTCAGATCATCGGATCACCCGAGACGCTTGCGTCGAGGTTGATCCGATGGTATGAGCTCATTCACGAGACGTGATACAGTACGCCAGATCAAGTTACTGTTATAATAATTTGTTCATTATATACCTTAGGGACCATTTAACCATTTATACTTGCCAGCGCTTATGCATAGACCCGGATTCGAACCTGCGCGGCAAAGGTATGTAGCTTGTTGTAAGCCAAGCGCTACCGGCTGTGCTATCGAGTCGCGCCTTTTAACGTGTTTGTTGACGTTAGGTCACTTGTCCTGTGGTTCTCGTTTCTACGATGCACGTTAAAAATGACGCGCATGAAACTGGAACTCAGACATAGCCTCGTTTTGAGGGATAGTGATACGGATTCAGAAAACGTCAGTTTGATACGGCGTTCTGTATCAGATGGCCAGAAAACAGGCAATTCAAAGGGTATATCATTGCTAAGTATATAATAACACAGAATTCCACATCCTGCCCCAGACACCAAATGGGTCAGGAAATCAATATGGCAGCACACAAAGCAAGGCTATCCTGAGTAATGAACAAAAAAAATCGAAGACTAATTGAAATCCGTCCGATATATATATATTACAATTATTGCCAAACCACCACAGAAGCACCGCATTGGAACAGCCATGAATGCAAGTCTGCACTAGACAATAATATCTATAATGCATACACACATAAAGTCTGATGTAGACTTTCATAAATGCCATAGGCAGGTATACCTAAACTCAAACTTTGCGTCCGGTTCGGTTTCTCGTTATTGGTTTTGTTTTGAATTATTTCACCCATTTACTGCTTGTTTGAGAGTGCTGAGTCTATTGAATTTCGAACCCTTAACCATCTACGCCATAGCCAAGCACCTCTAACCATTCGACAACGCGCCTCTCTAACAACATTCCACAACATAAAAAAGATGCCTATAAGAATCGCTATTAAATGTGCACTTCCGTATTCCCATGGAAATTGTAATGGTGAATTAATGAACAATTCGTTCTTAGGAAATGTCAAATTCACAGAACACATCGGCCCAAGACACTGAAAATATAAGGGAGAAGCCCAATGGACAAATGGGCCGCGACACGAGAAAACCAACAAAGTGGTTGTGCGCTAAGCGCAGGCTCAGATCAGCCTGGGACTCTTCACTAAGCGCTAAAAGGGTAGCTAAGGGTCTAAGCTACCTTCATGCGGATGCCCAGGCTGATCTGAGTCTGCGCTAGGCGCACAACTACTGTTGGTTTTGTCGTGTCGCGGCTCAAATAGAAAATTCACTGAGTTATATTGCTTATTCTTTTGCAAATATTTTTTCCGTTTACGCCTGATTGCTCATATTGAATACATCACATTAACAAAGTTAAATAAGCAACTGTACAATTACTTGTTTTATATTCCTGACTATTTTTAGAATACTTTTGAAGCTTTGCATACCTTATGCAGTCATCTTTAACCGTGTTTTATTTTTAAATATCATGGGAAACTGGGTTAATAAGAACACATAAAAGACTCTTTCTACTGTTTAATATAAAGTTCAATAAAGTTTTAATCTAAATAATGTTGCTATAACTACAGAATGAGACCACTTAGTATTTTCTATTAAGATAATGGTCTGAACTCTAGATTGTAAATTTCTAGGCTTAATAACTTTGCAGGTTCACACTGCTTTGCTCACTTCTTTGTCAAATACGGATGTCATGTTCATAAGCATAGTAAAGTTAGGCGTATGTATGCTGTCGACCTATGGGTAATTTCTGTTAGCTATGTAATCTGGCCGCCCACATGAACTAACATGCTAATTCGAAGATTTTTAAAGCTAGGCCTTAATTAGATATAGGCAAAAAGCATAATAGGTTCCCATTAGAGTGTATTCATGCGCCTTAATTGCTCTGTAATAATTACAATAAGGACTATATATTGCAGAAAATTTTCCCGAGTCATCATTTGCTCAGTTTCATAAAAACCAGCCTATGTTTAGTAAAGTGAACTCTTAAGACTCTTCTGTACCTACTGTTTATGAGTTTCTGTAAAGATTTTCCATCTATTTCAGAGTGCCCAATGACAGAGGACAATGTAGAGATGTTACCATGCCCCACCCCCGATATCTTGAATCGAATACATTGTATAGACTATTATTCTTTGTGCGACAGAAGAATAAATTGTCCAAATGCCGAAGATGAAGACCCAACAATGTGCTTATTTCATTCTGTAGTGAGTATGCTGTTTAATCTGAATTTCAATCTTAATTTGTGCTTCCAAAAGTTTTATGATATAATCAATCTATGAGGCGCAAGACCCTAAATATTCCGTGTACTAACTGCTGTTCTCTGTCAGATTCGTCATTTGCATTCGAAATGACAACAAATGAAAAAGAACTTGCAATTTAACAAAATTAATATATTCTGATTTTATGCCTTTACAAAGATATGGATTACCGGGAACACTGACTGATACGGAATGCTGATATGCTGAAAACCTTTGATGCATCAGTAGAAAAAGTTACCTTACGTCGCGAATGAACCATCAAGATTCAGATAAGCTATGCATACTCAATCGCGTCACAAAGTACAGACTATTTGTTAGGTCAAGCTGAGAAGAATCCGATTAGAAACGGTTCCTTTTCTTGTGTCAGGGCCAATTTATATCTGCGGTAAACACCCTTTGTTCGCAGTGACATCGAAAGAAAATCTAAGTGAGTCTACATAATGCAAGGATTGGGTGTCTATTGCAGCTATTAGACATGTTAAATCACTTGTCTTAATCATACTATCCAAGACGCAAAAGATGTTTAATTTTGTAACAATTTGAGGACAATGCCATTTGACGACAATGTCTTTTTCACAAAATCAGTCTTTCGTCAGACAATGAAATTGAATGCAGATTTTTGACATTTGAAAGTTTTTTATAGCTTAAGTAAACAACCTTTCTGCTACTGATCTTGAAAGAATTGTCTGTAAATTGTTTTAAAATGACTGGAACTGTTTAATGCTAAATTGAATTTAATAGTCCAATTAATAACAGCTCAAGGAAACAAAGGAATACAGTTTTTCAGGGGAAAAAGGAACACGGGAAAGTAAAGAACTGAGGCAAGGTACTTTTGTAATTCATAGTGAAATCATGAACGTGGCAAACTCTTTAGGTGTTTGATAAATTTCTGCGTGCAGCTTTTGCCTTACATTTTGTAATGAAATTTTGAAGCCATGGACGGATTGAACTCTGCTCAGTCAGTAACTTTTATCTATGGATTGTTTTGAGAAATTAATGGAATATTACAGTATTTCAAATTGCAATTATATGTTAAAATAGCATAAAAATGTTCTGAACTGACGGTGAATAGCTATGTTAACTTCTGCTGAAAATACCGTGAAAATAAGTTTTCCGATTTAAGTTTCTGAACTGGAAATGTATGCTCGGAAGTTATAAGCGAAATATGAAATATGATTTCTTGTTTTAATCAGGTTATTACATGCTGCTCAATATACACAATTTACAGTTGTTAATTTTCACATCGGATTTCTATCAAGATGTCTAGATACACATTCAGATGAAGCAGCTCTGCTATTTTCGTTTTTGACCCCTTTTCCATGGGGATTAACTCTCAAAGAAAAACAAGAACAGAAGCAAATTTCTGTAAACAAAAACCCTGTCGCAAGCAAACAGGAGTCACCAAAACTATCTTGTTTTGTCAAAAATGGCGGCAGAAAACATGGATGTGTATCCATTTCATCTAAAAGGCTGGTTACTTTGTTTTGGGTATACATTTATCTGGAATTGCTATTTCTTCAGTACTGAGCTGATAGGCTTATGCTTGAAACATTGAAATGTTGCCTTATATGTTGCTCAAAGTATTTTCGCTATTGTGTCTTCAACCAGTGTCTTGTAAGCCCATATTGGCCAGTACATGATCAATTCGTGTTGTTCAGATGAGTTTTAATTTGAGTAATAGTTTTATTTTAATAATTTGCATAATTTATTAATATTTGTCGATATAACTACATTATACAGCCTTGTATATATACAATTATTTAATGAAATAAAAAAAGTTAAAAAAAATATGTTTAATCTACAAAAGAATAGAAAAAGTATAAGTGAAATAGTAATAGCTCTTAATGTAAAAACAATAATACATGTAAATATAAAGTATAAGATTACTAACATCGTTCCCATTTCGTCATAGCATTAAACAATGATAAATGTTCAGCAGAACAAAATATACAAATGAGCCACATCATGTGATTGCAAGCAAATGGCCTTGTTGACCAGCAAAGATCTTTGCTTGTCACATCAGGGGCCGTATTCATAAAACAACTTAAGTCGTTGCTATGCTGTTGCTAAGGCTAAATTTCTTAGAAGGAGATTCCCTACAACTATGAAATTTGCTCTGGATGAACAGTCTTACAAAGACTGTTCCTCCAGACCAAATTTCATAGTTGTATGGAATCTCCTTTATAGATATTTAGCCTTAGCAACAGCATAGCAACGACTTAAGTGGCTTTATGAATACGGCCCAAGCGATCTATTGAATCGGCCAAAACCATACAGCCAACAGTGAGACCTCTTTAGACCAGTTATAAACGATGAGGATGTTCTGAATATCACAAGACAAAACTGCCGCATTGTTGGAAGTCACATGATGTGGCTCAGATATTATCACTGTATTAAGCAAACACTACTAATAATTTACAAGGGAGGATGTAGCTAAATATTGTCAATTTATGAAAACTTAAACTGCTTTTTTTTATTAAACTTCCGAAATTATCATCTTCTTAAGTTGTTATTTGGCATGTCTAATACACCAAAGGTGCTTCCGCAAACAGACATACTGGCAACAGTTTGCGAAGTATAATGTTTTAATTGGCCCTGTCGTAAGAAAACCAAGGTTAAACTATTATATAGTACATATATGTCTTTACAAACTGCAACGCGCAAAAATGGTGGTTGATGCATATGCGATAAGAAATGTGATGAGGCTTGTATATCGGCTGTTCCGATAAACACAAGGCAGACCGAAAGGGCGATCAGTTCATGATAAGTATAGTTAGACAATGCAAACACGCACGGCACAAACTAAATAATAGTTTCCAGGGTTCTTTATAAACAGAAAAAATGATGAAAATGAATGGATGAATTATTCTGTCGGGAACTTAAAAAGATTCACATTCTTCACCATGGCGAGTATATGAATCACCTGGTTATATAGATAACTAGCATTTATTTCAAAACAAAATAGATACTTACGACAAAATTCTCTACGGACATTTTTTTTTTATAAAATGATAGATTTTTAAAAAAAAATGATTTTAAGCAATCAGCACTTATCACCAACTTTCTCTTTTTCAGACAGATACTTATATGAAGAAAATGAGAAGTTCTATCCATCTTTTATTTCGAATGATACAAAATTTAGAAACATCAAGAGAAGGCAGTTACCTTGGCTATGAAAGAACGTAGGACGCCATAGCAACGGAATATTGTTACCATAACGACTATAAATTGCTTCTGTGATTATGGAATAAAACCAGATGCCTTCAGCGCGGCATTTGAATGAACTTGCTATCAAAATCTATTATGAAAATCAAATTTTGAAACAAACTTGCGACCTTTGTGAAAGCCTTTTGTTATCTTGCTTGCTTAAATCAAGTTATGTCTGTGATACCAGTTATAGAATATATCACTGAGATTTTCTTGCTTTATTTATTGACCGGAATAATATGTTTAAACCAAAATAGAAAGTTTGTATTCAATTGTAGACTGCCCTTACGATAGCATTTAACGTACAAAATAAAGAAAAGGAAAACAAGGCGTATACAATAGTAACATGGGATGTTTCTTTCCAGTTTGTGTACGCTCCAGTGAGGATATCTATCCTTGAAAAAAAAACGAATAATTAAACAATGAGGTTCCTCTTTTGATAACTGCACATGGACAAGTTTGAATAGCTATCACATCTTGAAGATAACTGTTATTAGGGTTAAGAATGCCGCTCGTAAAATATTACAAATTAAAGCTTTTCTTCTCTGCGTATCACACGTATTAACCCATTTATGCCTAGCGTTCGTTAAAGAGGACATAGGGGAGAGTCGGGTAACTTCGGACAGCGGGTAAATTTGGACAGTGACGTTGATTCGTTTATATGTCAGTCGTTTTGGAACTAAAAAAAATAACTGATCAAACAGTAAAAATCCTGATGAGACGGCTCATCATGAGCCGTCTCATCTGGATTTTCACTGTTTGCAATGGTAATTCCGAATTTACCCCCCTGTCCGAAGTTACCAGACTCTCCCTTAGACAAACGGTGCAGACCCAGATCTGATGCCACAGAACGTGGAATCAGATCAGAGTTTATACTGTTTGTATAAAGTTTAAAGCAAATTCCATAAAAATGATAAAAAATAAATAAACCAAGTACCCTTAAAATGATAACAGGACTCATCTTATTTATAAGGATATAAGACCCCAACAGGCATAAATGGGATTGTCTTACCTCGTTTGTATGAATGTCTGTCTGGTTGAACCTTTTTAGAGTGTCTGTATGCATGTGTATCATTGCCAGAAGAGAACAGATGATGTTCACGAGCATACACAAAGCTCATACTTTTGAAAAATCACGGAATAACAGAGAAATAATATTTAAGATCGTCGACAAAAAATTTGAAACGTGAAAGACGTACCTTAACGGTTTTTAATGACATTAGTTTGGTTCTGTACATATATCTTTTGAGTGCGGTCAAGGTACATATAAATAGGGAGATCTTTAGTTTATATCCACACCCCGCACCCCGCACCTCGTTCCGCTGAGGTGCGGGGGTAACGTCGATATGAGAATTGAAATATGATGATGTTATATCCACACCTTAATATGAACGCATATAAATGCATGGGGCGATCTTTAGTAGATATAAACTCAAAATCTTCCTATGCATTCACATTAAGGTCTGTAAGGTCATAGCGATATAAAATTATTTCGATTTAGTAAGAAAACGTTTATCTCATAATTATCATTTCCCTTCAATCTTCTTCAGAACTAATTTACCGATGGCCTTAAAATTTGGTATGTAGCATCGAGTACTATCAAGATTGTTCAAGTGATGTCCTTGGGTTTTTCAACGGCATAGTCAAATATGGGAAAATTCCTTGGAAAATTTCAAAGATTTAGGCCTGAAATCTGGTATACACAGTCATCTTAATGAGTACATAAGGATTAGTGAGCACAAGAGCTAAATGTTATTCTTTGACCTTTGACCCAGGACTCTCATATTTTGACAGTTGAAAACATCTCCTCAAAAGCCACAAGGCAAAATGTAATCAAATTTCATGGAGAGCCTCCAGCGGTTGGGGGATTTTGATAATTTTTCGGCGAGGTCAAATTTGCGTTCTGGTGCTTTTATTTGGGAAAATGGTTGAATATAAGAGTTGATTGAACTTGCAGAAAATGTTGGTGCAGAAGTTAAAATTACAGTCAAATAAATGAGTACTTGAACAATTCTAGCAATAGAGGTCAAGGTCATTTTTGAGTAGGTCTCTTCCGATGCTATTTTCGCCAATTTGTTTGCAGAATAGACTATTTTTTTACTTTGGAGAAGCTTTCCATTCATCAGTGTGATAAAGATATCCACAACTTGCAATTCACACTTGCAAACACGTGTCTGTATTTACAAACAAAATATTTAGGTCAATACAGATGCAGGTTAGTGCAACCAAGAGGAGTTCATCAGAAATACTTAACTGGCATTACATACGAAATATTTCTACTATTCTCATAAAAATGTCCATAATTCAACTTTATTTTGCATAAATTTTGTTGAAATCATTGCATTTTAAAATGCTTGCAGACGAACGTTCCCACACATGACGTCATATTTTGGCGGGACAATGTGTCACTCACTAATTGTCTTGTCTCGGAAGCAAATAATAATCATAGAATTATTTAAACTCTTTTTTTTTGTAGTTGATCTTTATTTTTTTGAAGTTTTAGCAATTAGCAATTAACTATTTAATATTTTGAAGACTGAAATACTTAACAAAATTAACCTAGCCAATGGCATTTCCTTGTGATCACATGTGACACTTAAGGCATGTGGCGATGTAAAGCTGGTGATATAATCAATGTGGTGCAAAGGGATAACATCATGTGATTCTTGTGGGCCTGCGCAATGTTAGGCGACACAATTTGTCTGCATTTTTCACTAGGGTGTCTACATTTTAGCTCAGCTGCCATGAAATGAGTTTATGATTTGAGTCCTTTGATTCTTTTATGTTTGAAAGGTTGAGTTAACGTTAATATCTAAGGGTAAGCTTTATATGTGTATTGTTTCCTTTTAAATGTTTCATTCATCAAAGGTCTTAGTTGTGCAAAATTACCGGACTGCACCGTACGTTCACAATTCGAATAATAGTGTTATATTTTGGCTGACGATATAAGCAATAGCCAGGTAGGAATAGCATTGTGCTTTTATAAAGAATGTTCACCTGGCAGACCAAATAAACTACCAAATTACGTAATACTTTGCGTATGGTAGAGTTATTTCTGGGCGATTAACCCTTAAAGCGCCAAAAAATTAAAATTGTTTAATTGGCAAACAGTGTAGATCAAGATGAGGTGGCTCATAATATACTCTTTGCCCTCTAGTGTTCGAATTCTCAATATGATATCGCTTGAACGAGACATTTTGTTGAAATTCTGCAAACGTAAATTTTGTCGTCTGCTTTTTGGCGCTTTAAGGTAAATAATCACTGGCACAAAACTCTTGCCGTAAAGTAAGCTTTTCATCAGAAAAGTTGAGATGCAAGCTTATGGTTTAAAATTGTCTTTAGTTTGTTTCAATTTTTGAAACTATATCAGTTACTGTGAAAATAGAATTTCTGTCCGTGACATTGTGTGTGAATGACACAAAAAAGTTATTCCTTTTCCGAGGCAAGAAGCGCTATATTCCTATGGGCTGGACCCTATTATCTATTATGCGAGTGTTTACTATTCACAGTATCCGAACGCACTGTACCATCTCTTCCGGTTTTCATAGCGTTGAATCGAGAGTACAAAATTCGCTTATAACCAGTAGCCGGAAATCATTATGTTTTTAGTTTTTATCCGGAATCTACTGCGTCATTTATAGTTATTCAGCTTCGAAAATGTAAAGAGGTAAGTTAAATATAATTTTCTCTTCGGTCTTTTACTTTATTGCCCTGTACAATGAAAAACTCCTTGCCGTCGCAGATTTTTTTCCGAACAGCTTAATTTAACACGAGATTGTGTCGTGCAAAACTTAGCTATCATTCTTTTATCAAAACTAACAAACTGTAGATTGATAACGCCTTCCGTTTATTCTAAAGATTTTTTATAAAACATGTAAGAAAATGCTCAAAATGGTTTAAGAATCATGCCAAGGGCGATTTGAATACTGTACTAATTACTACCCACCCATACACGACATTGTACATGGTAATAAAGTAACAGACCGAAGAGCAAATTATATTAAACTTACCTCTTTACATTTTCGAAGCTGAATAGCTATAAATGACGCAGCAGATTCCGGATAAAATCTCAAAACATAATGATTTCCGGCTACTGGTTATAAGCAAATTTTGTACTCCCGATTCAACGCTATGAAAACCGGAAGAGATTGTACATGTAGTTCGGATAATGTGCTATTGGATATGGATACGTTATGTACTAAGGTTTGTATACCTTCGTTGGGTAAGTTGTTCGAAACCAGCGATGTCGTTAGCTAACAAAATATACAGTCGGACATAAGTTAAGCATCACCCAAATTAGTTGAAAGTTAAATTTTATATTCGAAAAATCGGCGTATTTGATATTAATAAAATGCAATTTCAGATATTTCAGTTCTTTGGATAGTTGAGAATATCTAGACAGAAAATTGATGCAAAAAGTAAAGATTTTCCTCTGATAACGTTACTTGAAACATACCTCTTTCTATAGCGCAACTTATTCAGGTATTCAGAAATATAATATTTTCAATGGAAGTTTACACAAAACAGTCATTATTCTGGCTAAAAAAAAAACTCGGGAGCTTTAAAACTTCTATTTTTTATTCAGCGAAACTATAAGCTCTCTTGATTTTATGTAAACTTACAGCTAAACGGATGCTTGTCTTCCAACATTGTCAAGCTAACGGCGCTCTCAGAACAACTGGACCCAAGGTTCGAGGTTATAAAACTTGAGAATAATCTCAAACTCAAAATAGAGCACACTGATTGGCCTCTTCCGAGCATGTGCTCGGAAGCAGCCAATCAGTGTGCGTTATTTTGAATTTGAGAATGTACTCAAGTTTTATAACCTCTGGGCCAGGTTCGATATAAACACAGATTCATGAAATGGGGCTGGTCCCGGAAAGACTATTGTGTAATAAAACAAAAGTTGTTGTATCTACTTTATCTCTATATTTATTATCATTTTGTGCGTTTCTTAATTTTTTTTAAATTGCTGAAGGAAATAAATGTGTATATTCTGATTCTCCTTTGCTCAATCGACCGGAAAGGCAGAAGCATGTGCACAAAGCATAATAGTTAATTCTTGTGTATTGAATATGAGGAGCAGTAAACAGTAAATGCACTGCTCAAAATCTTTCAAGAAAGACTACATATAATTTCCATTAATGTCTCTTCATCAACAACACTAATAAATGAGCCGCGACACGAGAAAACAAACAATGTGGTTGTGCGACTAGCGCAGACTCAGATCAGCCTGGGCATCCGCCCAGTCCTATCAGAGTCATCGCTGTCCGCATGAAGCTAGCTTAGACCCTTAGCTACGCTTAAGGCGCTTAGCGAAGGCTCTGATCAGACTGGGCGGATACCCAGGCTGATCTGAGTCTTCGCTAGGCGTACAACCACATTGTTGGTTTTGTCGTGTCGCGGCTCAATAAAGCTCTTTATCATAGGTTTATTTATAGACATTAATGCCTAACCCTTTTTTAGCTGAGATGATGGAGCGTTTATGAAGCGTTTCCAGAGACTGGCCATGAACAGAATCTGATTTTTTCTGTTCTTTGATGTATTCCTTGCTTCAAAAGGATCTTAAAATTCAGAATTTATTTATCTTCACTGCAGTTCGTGTTTGTGCCGTGTGGCGGCCGTTAAAAGTCTCCCCGTACATCATCATAGTGCATATTATATTTTCTGGTCCTTTGGGATCATTGAGTTTATTTGAGTTATTTTGAAAAAAAGAGTTCCGCTTAAGCCGGTGCTAGGGGGCGTGGCTGGTGTCGCACATTTAATTACTGGTCAAGAACAGACTCAATTAAACCGAGTCTGCTATTTTCTGTTCTTTGATCTATTCCTTCCTTCCTTTACTTTTCAGACATTATTTATAGAGATAAAAACGGTACTCCTTAAAATATTTTGAGCAGTGTAATTGAGCAGTTCTTTTAATAGTTAATTTCTTTTTATTGTTAGAACAGACGGCTGTCTGTTATTGTGGATTTGTTTTGCAAATGTTTGTCGTGTTAATGAGAGAAACATCCCCAAAAAAACTCCTGCAGCTGGACTCACATATTCACAAAGTTCGTTCATTTAATTATTAGGACGTTTTTGAAGCTTTTAAAACATAAATGAAGATATTCAACGTAGACCACAGGGTGAAAAAGCACAGCCACCCAAGATACCGATACCAAAAGAAGAAGGATAAGCGAAACAACAAAACGGAACAGTAAAGCTTCGATAACAGACATACCCACTTTGAACAACATGGCGGAATTGTACATCAGTCCAATATATGAGCCGCGACACGAGAAAACCATCCAAGCGGTTGTGCGCAAAGCGCAGACTTAGATAAGCCTGGGTATCCGCCCAGTCTGATCAGATTCTTTCCTACGCGCTTAAAAGATAGCTAAGGGTCTAAGCAAACTCCATAAGGACAGCGAAGACTCTGATCAGATTGTGCGGATGCCCAGCCTGATCTGAGTGCGCTGGGCGCCCAAAAGCTTTGTTAGTTTTCTCGTGTCGCGGCTCAATTATATCAAAAGCAATGTAAAATACATACAATCCGCTTTCACCTTTTTTTTATCAATTTAAAACCATAAAATAAAACAGGAAACTTGTGCTGGAAATACAACAAACGAATGAGGAAAACAATTGTAGAACACCTTTTGACATATCTTCAAAGTCTTTGCCCATACTTAAACAATACACATGAAATAATAATTTCCCATCGGTCGAGTTTAAGCTAGTTAAAACTTCAAAGAAGTGGAAAACGACCGCGTATATATTAAGTCTTAGGGCATTATTTTACACATGCATATGTCAGTAAAAATAGAATAAAAAATCGTAATTGCCCATTGATGACATTCGAAGAAAAAGTCGGTCTAATATAAGCATTATTCAAGGTTTCGGTTATTAGGCGTTTCTTTACTCTCAACTCTACATCATATTTTCTGACGCTACATTACAGTGAGTTAATTGCTGCTGCGACATCTTGACACTAAAAGGTCTCCATGACATTTGATGCGTGAATCAAAACAACAAAGCTCTTCAGATTATGATGCATATCTTTTGAAGAGTCTCACTATTGTGCCGTAAAAGATAAGGGTATGTCGCATTGTTACTCCGCCATTTTACTTCCTGTTTGCTTTCCTTTTTTAAAAGGAGGTCAACTCTTAAAGGAAAGAATTTGCTCCTATGGGAGTAATTCTTTTCTTTGAAAGCTGACTTCGATTAACATGTAGCTATGAGACAAAAATGAAAATGTCAGAATTGGCAAATATTGTAGGGATTGTTTAACGTCTGGAAGACAGTAACTCAATGTAATTTATCATATGATGTCGCTGTTATTAAGTGGATAACGTCGTGTCATAAAAATCTTATGACCACACATTCAATTAAATTTTTGCGCGTGCACGTAACGTCATTGACAATTTCCATGTCAACAATGCGTTTTCTTATTGAAATGATGTTCAGTTTGAAGGCGTTAAAATCTCACTTTAAAGGTTCATATGATAAACAGAATCTTACACTTGTTGTCATTTCATATGAAATTTATGAAACTCGCCGTAGGCTCGTGTAAGATCCCCTATGTTTATCAAAGTAAAATCTGCAGAAATGTGATGATACATAAAGAGCAACGACACAAAATGAGAAAGGAATGAGCTGCGACACGAGAAAACCAACAAAGTGGTTGTGCGCCAAGCGCAGACAGATCAGCCTGGGCATCCGCGCGCTAAGCGCTTAAATGGTAGCTAAGCGTCTAAGCTACCTCCATGCGGACAGCGAAGACTCTGATCAGACTGAGCGGATGCTGGGCGCACAACCACTTTGGTGTTTTTTTCACTTTTGCTGGAAAATGCTCAATAACAATCAAATCTCGATATCTAAAAGTCGAAGGTCATCTCAATAACTACTGACGTCTCACTTTAAATTTTCAGATCCATGATTGTTTACTTTGATAAACCAGTAGTTAGAGATAACATAAGTTTGAAATGTATAGAGGAACAGATTCATTTACAGTCAGATGTCGATAACTCAGAGTCGAAGGTCATCTCAAGCTACTTGCTAATTCCTGATCATTGCCTATCTTTTTACTTTGTATCTTTAAGTATATTTTCTGGTCCCAGAGAATGTTCTTTGAGATACCAGCAGTTTGTGATGATATCAGTTGAAATGTAGAAAAAAGAAACGTCTACAAACTTTATTCTTTGTTATAAGAAGATAATTGACATACCATTGTTTGAGATAACATGAGTCACTTGTAACCATCAAACTTAAAGGGTTTTATAGTGAACAGCAAATACTGATCATGCTGACGTGAGAGATTGTTGATCGGACTTAATGTACTCGTAAATCAGGCTTCGGGGTTATAAAACTTGAGAATACTCTCAAACTCAAAATAAAACACACTGACTGGCTGCTTCCGAGCATGTGCTCGGAAGCAGCCAGTCAGTGTGCTTTATTTTGAGTTTGAGAATGTACTCAAGTTTTATAACCTCTGGGCCAGAGTTCCTTATGTTTTGACTTAAGTAAAAAGTGTATTAGATTCGTTTTGTTACTTAATGGCTTACCTCATTGTTTTATTTCTGCAAAGAAAAAAAATATGTAATACTAGTTTTTAAAACTGAACAGCATAAAATTGTTCAAGTGTTTTATCTAAAAAGCGATTTCTGTTCTACAAACACCATATTAGGAAATGGACTAATGCTTGAAATGATATTTTTGTATGTTCTATTTTTCTTGCATTTTTATCACTTTATGTTTCATTAAAGACAAACAAAATTATTCATGTCTTGTTTTATCTTCTTGTCCATCTTTCTGCTATGCGACGCTTAATGATATGACTGTTGCTATGTATAAAACATACAGTCTTGTTATTAATGGGCTTAAGCAATTTCCCTTGCTTGATGTACTTTGGAAAGTAAAAAAGAAAGACATATTCGAATCATCATAGGTTTTTATCCGTAATTTTCTTGGTAAGGAAACCTTCATGCGAACCAAACAACTAACTGAAAGCCTCAAACCACTGCAGTGGCAGTTTAAAGCCGCTCTATTAAATCTATTACTGACCGTTCTAAGGCGGTACTTCTGTTGTGGTTCCTCAGTGTTAAATGTTTTTATGTCCACTTTTCTGTGGTCCTGAGAATTTTTCTTCTTACTTTTCTAGCAATATTAGCCCACTTTACTTTCTGTTTTGTTTTGTGATTTAGAATAAAAAAAACTAGGTGAAGCAAGATGTTGTTGTTTTTAATTTGGGTAGCTTCATGATCACCTGTTACAGAGAGAGCTGTCAATTCAGTTTACCGTGCGTGTTTTCAATTTAAGTATATACTTTCCCGTTTGGTTGTGAGGGCAGGATATAGGATCTTGTAATATAAGTGCCCGAGCTTTGCCTATCGTATAACCTAGCATAGGTCTGTTTTCAAAAATACCCTCAAAAGACTGGTGGTTCATTAACTACACAATGACGAATTCAAGTTTTGGGGAGGCTTTTACCTTAGCTGCACGTCACTGGCAAACACACTCCAGATAGGCATATATCTATCCAAAATACACCAGTGCAGAATAGCAAATTGTCATGATAACGCACAGAGACAGAAAATGATAATGAGAACCAGTAAAAACAGCCAAGTTCAATAGACAACAAGATGAACAACAACGACCTATGGTCTAATTAAGTAGCCCCAAAATGCTTTCTGCTATCATAATTAAATTCACTCCAAAACAAAGTTAAAGCTTTTGAAGAAAAGAAAGAACCAAAGATATAACATCAGCTACTTCGTCTGAGTCGGTTTTGACAAATGAGCCGCGACACGAGAAAACCAACAATGTGGTTGTGCGCCCAGCGCAGACTCAGATCAGCCTGGGCATCCGCCCAGTTTAATCAGAGTCTTCGTTATGTGCTCAAATGGTAGCTAAGGTTCTAAGCTACTTCCACGCGTACAGCGAAGACTCTGATCAGACTAGGCGGATGCCCAGGCTGATCTGAGTCTGCGCTGGACGCACAACCACATTGTTGGTTTTCTCGTGTCGCAGCTCAAATAACGAAATAAAGAACAGGCTCAAAAGCTAAATTGGTATACTTATATGTTTTCCGTCAGTTTGTACACAAGTTTTATGACTTCCTGTTTGCTTCTCTGGATAAAAAATACCCTTAAAAGGGGCCCACTATTAAAGGAATTTTCTCCTACCGAAGCAACTTCTTTCCTTTAAGAGTTGACCCCTATTCAACAGAACTTACGTAAATGACTTCTAGGAGCAATTAACGGACATTGTAACCACTATATTTTATCAAATCCCTTAAATTTCTATCAATAATCAAAATCCTGTTAAAGATAATCATTAATTTTTGTTTGAATATAAACGTATCCATACCAAATTTAGTGAGACAGACGCGTGTTTCTCTTTTAACTTCTTCAGTGTCGCTTAACCCCAAAAGTTTGAAAGAAAAGATATGATGGGCCGATCTTGGCAGGCAACTTGCATCAATATCCGAGCCAGACTTACAGTCGTATTTCGCAGGAAACTTTTGCTGCAGACATCAGGTAAGAGGAGCCTGCGTATTAACTCGCGAGTGCAGGCGTTCTTTATCGACCCACCTCAACCCCTACGTCTCGTGAAGGGGGGGGGGGGGGGAGGGGCAAACAGGGATATCAGGAAAGAGATGTCCGGTGCGGCAAGGATTCACAAAAAGCCAAAACAACTCAAAAGAATGGAAGCCAAAATGTCGCTATGACAAGTCAGTCTTAGTTCTAGAATTCAAAAAAGAATATGCACGTGCTCTTGTCAGTTAAGCAACCATATTAACATAACATATCCTTTATTCACTCAAGTCAGTTGACATAAGAGGCTATTATACATACACATTACAAGCATGGCAGCAAACTATAAAGTTAAAATATGAAATACAATAGTATATGCAACATATTATTATAGGCAAACGATTTAATTTAGCAGTTTGTGGCTTTATAAAAAGAAATAAAAGTGAGTTTGAGAAAATAAAGCAGAGGGCGGGGGAGGGCGAGGGGGAGAGGGGATCAGCATTATTACTGTCTCTATGCCCATGTTGTGGCATCTCGGCATCCCAGCAACAGGAACAAATTTATATGTATATAATATACCAAACAAAAAAAAGAAACGCACACAGTAAGATTTTCCCGTTTAATTTACCTTTTATAGCACGATTAGAAAATGTCTAAAACTCCATATTTCAGATCAAAACTTGCTCAAACTTTATCATGGCATAATTGAGTATCTGTACCTTTCATTTGCATGAAAAATACGCATTAATAAAATCGATGATAATGGCCTCTTATTGAAAAATGTGACATTGCAAACTGACCCATGCCTTGTTCAGAGATGCGTCACGAAGTACTGAATCGACACAATTAAATGGAACTCTCGGGTTAAATTGTCCGATTGTCTACCTTTTATACTGTATAAGTTATTGTTTTTAATTATTTGTAATTTTCAAGAAAATACCAAAATATTACTGTGTTCGTTTCTTTTTTTGTTCGGTATATATCGATACAACTACCCCATGAATGCACAACTATGCCCAGGTAGATCCCACACCCAGAGAATCTACATAGAGGTTAAGGTGTATTAATTTCGTCATAAAACGCGATTTTACCCTTTCCAGAATGACTTAGAATACCTTAATCAGTCTTAGGAAATTCTGCTACGATATGGGACATTCCCTTATGAAATTATTCCAAAATCTAAATCCGTCTTATAAGACGGATTAGATTTTAGAATTATGTATTGGAAGGGAAAACATTGTCTTATGACCGAAGCAATCGGTTAACACAATTCGGAACTGTCATAATACTTGGCCCCAAGGTTATAAAACTTAAACATGCTCACCTCAGCTGAGCATGTAATTTTACCTGCTAATAAATAGCAAATTACTGGAAAGTACAGTTGTTTTTTTTTTTGCTCAGTTTAGCTGAGTATGAAATTGCCTCTGCTTATGAACTATGAAAATGCCAACATCAGTTGGCATTTTCATATTTATCAGCAGAGAAAATTTATCTGCAGAGAAAATGCGACAGCTGCTGTAAACACAAAAGATATAAGAGGAGCGGGTGATGGCGGGTCATCCTAGGAAACAGAAATCCATCGGCCAGACACATTTACTGACGTAATTTGCGAGGCAGAACAACCGCAGACATCAAGTTTTAATATTTTTTTACGACCGAGCCAAGTCTTTGGTTTAAGTAAAGATACAAACAATTCTTTTGTATTTAATAGCTTTGATAGCTCTAGTACGTCCACTCTTTCTATCGATATATCAAGTAGCCAAATAAAACAACACAATATCTCTCAGCATAAAAAAATAACTAACTACGAGTTACTTTGTTCAATACAAAAATGGATTGGTAAGTCTCTTTTATATATGTCGCAGTAGTGTTTTATTGTTCCACTCTGACTTTTCTGTCCTCTTCCTACCCTTTCTCCCTATGGTGCCGTTGGTGTTTCCTATTACCCATCGGGTAATAGTAGTACTGCTAAAACCGGTGTAAGAGTAACCGTTCTTGACAGATTGTCATATGTTTTGTAAACAACTTTTAAATTACACCAATTGAACCGTGTTTTATTGCAATTTTGAAGTATGTATGTTGTTAGATTGGGTGTGGTTGGTCAATTCTAACCCGTGCCTTGCATGCTAACTTTTGCACGTCACTTTGAGCGCGAAATTACCACTCCGAGCGCAGTTGGCCAGTGTTCTTCAAAGAGTGAGGATGTCATCTCCTCCTATATCTCTATAAACCTTCTTAGTTCTTTCACAGAACTTTTGTATCAGGAATATTTATTTAAACCAGGATACCCTTTTTATTGTCTACATAAATATCTTCAACTATCTTCCTTGTCTGTTGACAACCATAAAGAGTCTTGTGCGACATATATTAATTGTTGAGGAACCAATATATAAAATCTGGGTGCATATCATGACAGCAATATTTAAAGTATGTCTGCAGTTTTCAATTTAAAACGAGTCGTGTCGAACCGTTTTAATTAAACCTGAACTGTGTCAATTTTTTTTGCTGGAGAAAAGTTATGTCAAAATGTTTTATTGAACTCATCAAACACGGGCAAGTTACAATGACATCAGGACCAAAAAAAACCTACTTAGTCCGTGATTAAAAAATCTCAAAATTGAGATTTTTAAGTTTTATGCCGCGCTTAATAAGGAATGAATACGACACATTCTTTAAAAGAATGCACCTACTTTTCATTTTTTTCACATACACTCAGCAAAAATAAAAATAAAAAAATTGACGGTTGAAAGCCTGTCATCGTGTTCCAAAAACCAGCATATTTGGAAATCTCAGACTCACACCACTACTTTGTGATGTCAAACTTATCACGTATCCTTTCCTGTCAATTCTGGTAAAGAAATAGGATACCTAACTTGAACTTGGATTGAAAACGCTAAAACTTGTTCTAAAAAGGACAGGGATAAATTTTCAGAAAAAAAGGTAAAAACGAAAACATAAACGAATTTTGTCTGGATAGGAAATGTACATATTTTATCTGCAGTACAACAAATGAAAATATTAACACAATATTTATTTTAAACTGTGACGTTGACGTCTGAGTGTCTAGTAGCGTTAAAAAGCTAATGCAAGTCAATGGTCTGCAATCCGTGTTTGGCTGTTTTGATGCATCCATTCAATTTCTCTGGCTTTAAAAAACCGTTTCCTAGATCAAAAGTTATCTAGCGACTGCATCGAACGTCATACGTATTTGGCAAAGTTAACGTCAGTGTAAATTACAAGTGATAAGCCGAGTCAGCAGCTCTTTCCCAAATAGGTGGTAACACAGCTATCTTTATTAAACTAAATAATTTAGACCAACAGAAGGGTTGCAACAGACTAAGCAAATTATACGAAAAACATTTAACTATTATTTTTACTACCTATTTTCTATTTTTATTATAGAAGGGTTAAAATGAGAACACAATAAATTAAGCAGCACCGAACATAAAACAAATGCAACCGTTAAACCCCAAAACAACCAACCAACCAACCAACAAGATATACTTTAATGTATCTCCCCCGCACTTATCGTCCCTTGTTCCATCAACTGTTGGTCAGGATTCTGCATACAACCTACGTAATGTAAATAATATTCAAACTATCCCGTCTCGCACTACCCAATATTTCTTGTCATTCCTGCCATCAGCGACAAGAGAGTAGAACACCCTACCCTTCGAAAGCAGAAGTAGCGACACCCTTGAATCCTTTAAACAAACTCTGAGTGTGGGAAAAGTTGCTATTCCAACGCACTTTTATTTTGATAATAGGAAAATGCAAATTCTCCACACACGATTACGCACGAAATGTAGCTTTTTGAATAACGATTTGTTTCTGCTCTTCCCTTTGCCGCTGTGGCAGTGTCGAAAATGCAGAACATTTATTCATTAATTGTCATCTCTATCGTGCTCTAATGAACATTTTGCTGTAGTTTCTCAATATAGTTCTGTCAGTATAGACACTATTTTGTATGGGAATTCTTGGCTCTCAAAAGAGATAAACCCTGTTCTGTTTGCCGCCGTACATAAGTATATACATGATACAAAAAGGTCCTAACATTAAAGAAATCTAATTTAACCTTACGAAACAGTTATTTGTAAATGTACTGTGTTAATACAGGTTAGCAGAAGGTTGATTTAGATTAATATGATCGTTGTAGTTTGAAGATTGTCACTAGCTACTCGACCAATTCCAAACTTGCTCTCTCTCTCTCTCTCTCTCTCTCTCTCTCTCTCTCTCTCTCTACTTGATGTGTCTTATTTTTGTTCTTTAACAAAACATATATTTTCATTTTGGCCTGTATCACTGTATCACGTTAATGCTTTTTTTGCCATTCTGTCTCTCAAATAAATTATGTGAGTTGGCACATAAAAGCACCTGCTAGTAGTATTTCAATTCTCATATCGACGTTGCCCCCGCACCTCAGCGGAACGAATCCATAGCTGCAGTAACGGGGCGCCGAGCGTCCGTCCATTACGCTCCTGCTGATAATGCCTCTGAAATATATATATATATATATATATATATATATATATATATATATATATATATATATATAGGGAGAAATGAGACAAACATCAAACAAAAATCTTCCCGGTAGCACTGGATCCAACAAATGGATTCAAAATGATTGAAATAAGTATATGGTAGGATTAAATCATCAACAGTGCAAAACAATATTTACTGAGCGCTTTCGGCTTTCGCCTTCTTCAGAGTTTACAGGTACAAGAAAAAAAAAAAAAAAAAAAAAAAAAAAAAAAAATTTTCAACATTTCTACAGGTAAATCAAGAAAAAACAAAATAATCATGAAAACGTTTCTCAATTTACTATTCAAATTCACATTAAACGACCAAAGAAATTGAAAAAAGGTCGTTTAACAAAGCAAAATTGCTACAAGGCGGCCGTTTCACGGCCCCAGTTCGAATTTGAAATTGCAAATGGCTGCCAAAATGAGAAAAATCGTATTATGCGATTTGTAGCGGTGTATTTATAGCGATATACATACATTCTGTATACTGGCCATTCAGCTATGATGCAAAACTCACCATAATGAAGGAAAAAGAGAATTTTACATGTGATTACATCGCTACAAAAGCAAGAGTGGAACACAGTGGACAGTGTTCCACTCTTGCTTTTGTAGCGATGTAATCACATGTAAAATTCTCTTTTTCCTTCATTATGGTGAGTTTTGCATCATAGCTGAATGGCCAGTATACAGAATGTATGTATATCGCTATAAATACACCGCTACAAATCGCATAATACGATTTTTCTCATTTTGGCAGCCATTTGCAATTTCAAATTCGAACTGGGGCCGTGAAACGGCCGCCTTGTAGCAATTTTGCTTTGTTAAACGACCTTTTTTCAATTTCTTTGGTCGTTTAATGTGAATTTGAATAGTAAATTGAGAAACGTTTTCATGATTATTTTGTTTTTTCTTGATTTACCTGTAGAAATGTTGAATTTTTTTTTTTTTTTTTTTTTCTTGTACCTGTAAACTCTGAAGAAGGCGAAAGCCGAAAGCGCTCAGTAAATATTGTTTTGCACTGTTGATGATTTAATCCTACCATATATATATATATATATATATATATATATATATATATATATATATATATGCCTTAAAAAGCAGACGGTGACTTTCAGTTTTCATTGTTTCTCTGAAATTATGATATGATGAAATATATACATAGCAACTGTTCTGCCAACATATATGCAAATGTGTACTTGGTCTAGGAAAAGAACCAAATAAGCAATTTGCTATCGATCCAATCCTAGTATATTTTGTATGCCGTAATATATATATATATGCTATGAAAAAAGAGAAATAAAATATGTTTAAACTAGCACGGCACAACTATATGTTGCGCTGTTTTGCAAAACCATGAAAACCTAATGCTATAAACTCAATTAATTTTGGTATAAAATCAATAACTTTTGTAAATTTATCGAATTTTTTCAGGAATATCCCGCGACTATGAAGTTGCAAAGCGACTGTATTTCTAAGTAAAACTATCATGTTTAATTTTTTTTTATCAGCTCTATAAACAGCATTCATCTTTGACATTGCCTATTCAAATGAAGCTTTCGCTTACTTTCGTGATCACAAAAAGAAAATTCATCTCGTACAAAAATAACTATTTCGAAGCAGGCGCGCACATTAAATTCTCAATTGTGTCACACTAAAGCGAAACCCGCGACAGGGCTGGTAAAATTACAACACTGAGATGCCTCCATGACTTCAGTAAAATATAAAATTGGTCCCGTGTTTCAGCACCTTGCACAACATTGAGCAAATATCTATCACGTTGATACAACAGTCAGCAATGTTCATTCGGATTTATAGTTTGTGGAAGCAGAAAATGAAAAACAGTTTACACACATTTTTCATTTGTTTCCACAAAGGTTTCAGTGCTGAGTTATGCTCCTTTGTAAGTTCGTAGTAAAAGATTGTTAATATTACTTCTAAAAGACCATCAAATCTGGAAACTACATTTTCATCATATCATAATTTCAGAGAAACAATGAAAACTGAAAGTCAGCGTCTGCTTTTTAAGGCATGGCATTTTAAAGCTGTAGCCACTCTATTTTTTGTGCGAAGAAGTTGTAACCTGCAGTCAGACGCGTAAATTGTGCATTTCAGGGCTGATAACCCATTTTCTGAATTCATGCAGTTACTTTGCTAGCTATGGCAGTGGGTTTTAACGTCACCAGGCACCAAGGGCACGTGGAGGCACCGCCAAATATGGCAACTTGAAGGTTACACGGACTTTAATTTGATTTATGTGTTTACCGTGATGATTCATTGACGAGTTAGAGGGTTATCATGCGAACCGAACAACCAACTAAATGTTTTGTACCACTTCAGAAACTGAGGGTGAGGTTGGGCCTGTAAAATCGATTTAAGCCCCCCCCCCCCCCCCCCCCCCCCCCAGTAATTCATTACTGACCGTTCCAAGGCGGTAGTTCTGTTGTGGTCTTTGTTGCCTGTTTTTGGTGTCAGAGTTTCTGTGATGTTTTACCTTATGTATGTTATTATTATTTTTGGTTCGGTTTGGGTTGCTGAGTGGCCACCTTTTGGGAACAAGCTGCTCACTCGGTTGGCCATATGTTCTCTGTATCTTGATTATTTGTAATCTTAGTTGTTTCCAACTATGGTTTGAGGGCTGGATTTGGATTTTGATTGTTTCAGTTCCTGGTCTTTGCATACTTTTTACTTTTAAATAGAGGAATGAAAATCCTTTGATAACATGATGGTATTTGAGCAATTATCATGAAAGTGGATCAATACTTAGGTAATATCGTGATGGCTTAGTAAAATCCTTGGTTCATCTACCCCTCTGTTAGTCATAGAAAGAGACTTCATTGATACTTTTTGCATAGGCTTATGAAGTACTTCCTAGTCAGTCCTTATGAAGCCTCCTTATATGCGTATCTAAGTCCATTTGGAGCGCTAACTCTTTTTTATGTGGCGAATGTTGTTCTCCAGTAGTTATTACTGACCGTCCCAAGGCGTACTTTCGTTGCGGGTGCATTTGTTTTATGTTCGGTGCTGTTTTATTTATTGTGTTCTCATTTTAACCCTTCTATAATAAAAATAGAAAATAGGTAAAAAAAAGTTGTTAAATGCTTTTCGTATAATTTGCTTAGTGTGTTGTAACCCTTCAGTTGGACTAAATTATTTAGTTCAATAAAGATAGCTGAGTTGCCTCCTATTTTGGAAAGAGCTGCTGACTCGGCTTATCACTTGCTCATATGTAACATATTGTTACCTGAGATTTAATAATAAAAGTCTTTTTGTTTGTTTGTTTTTTGTAATTTATTGTTTGTTGGGAGGTCTTTGTCAATCTTTCCCTTTGATGTTGGGGATAGAGTTTGGGATCTGATTCAGTCAGTTCCTGAAGTGTAGTTACTCTTTAAATTTCTATCCAAAGCAAACTTTAGCTTTCTCATAGTATTTATTCTGATCCATAATTTTTCTTTAATGTAGTCAATAAGTTTATGCCAAGAGCAGTCATTGCTAAGATATATGCTTGTGTGTCTCAACTTCATTAATTGTTTGGTCAAACATAGTAAGATGAGGATGAGCATGTTGGAACACTTTACGAGAGATAACCAGAGCTACTGTTTTTGAAGGATTAAAAAAGTTCTGAATAGTAAGATCCTTTGGAAGCAAGGAATACATCGAAGAACAGAAAATAGAAGACTCGGTTTAATTGAGTCTGGTCATGACCAGTAATTTAAATGTGCGACACCAGCCACGCCCCCTAGCACCGGCTCAAGCGGAACTCTATATTCAAAACAACTCAAATGAACTCAATGATCCCAAAGGACCAGAAAATACAATCTTCACTATGATTATGTATGTGGAGACGTTTTACGGCCGCCACACTGCACAAACTCCGCCTGCAGTGAAGATAAATAAGTTTTGGATAATTAGATCCTTTGGCAGCAAAGAATACATCAAAGAACAGAAAATAGCAGACTCGATTTAAACGAGTCTGTTCATGACCAGTAATTAAATGAGCGACACAAGCCCCGCCCCCCTAGCATCGGCTTAAGCGGAACTATTTTCAAAGTAATTCAAATAAGCTCATTGATCCCAAAGGACCAGAAAATACAATCTGCGCTATGATGATGTACGGGGAGGCGTTTTACGGCCGCCACACGGCACAAACACCAGCTGCAGTGAAGATAAATAAGTTCTGAATAGTAATATCCTTTGGAAGCAATGAATACATCAAAGAACACAATTTACTAACCATGTTTTGGCCCATTTGGTAATTTATCGAGGTCAGAGTTTAAGACTTCTGCTGCCAAGTCGGGAACTTCAACAATTAAGTACAAACTAGTGTCGTCCGCAAACATCAATTTTGGTGGTCCATTTTATAAGCAAATTATAACATGTAAACTAACTGCGGGTGCTTAAATGAATAAAAGACTTCGAACCAAAACGGTTGTTATAAATCGAAAAGAACCAGTCTGCGTCAGTATGAAATATTTCTAGTTACCAACGGAAATGACGTTGTATTATCGCGCTCTTCGTTGGTTTGGGTTTCACGGCTCTTTCAGACATTATTTTAGTGTATATCGAGCCGTCTTCGCGGGAAAAGAGATAGGACAAGGAAGAGAAAAATAACCAAATGACCCTCACCCGCACCTACTGCAAGCACAGTAGGCCCAAGCGCTATTCTATTTTATTCTATCTCATAACCTTACTAGGTCGTTGGACTTCGAAACAATCCCTTTCCACCTAGTCCTGTCTTCAGCTGCCCTAGTTGAGCTGGCAAAATCCATCCCTGTCCACTCCTTAATATTGTCTCTTCACCTCTTCTTCTGTCTATTTCTTCTTCTCTTTCCTTTCACTGTGCCCTGAAGAATCGCCTTTGCTAAACCAGAAGACCTTGACACGTGGCCAAACCACCTTAGTTTCCGTTTCTTGACCAGCGTCAGGAGTTCGTCATATTCTCCAATGGCTGCTTGGATCATCCTGCAAACCTCTAGACCTACTGTTATCCAACATAGTAGGACGCCCAGGCGCTGAAAGTTACCCACCACCATCGCCCGACCACGATCAACCCCACCTCCACTACGTGTTTTATACCTGCTTGGAATATTCTTTAACACCTCCTGCGTCGTTTTATATAATTATTCATTTAATTATGTATAACTATATGTCTTTTTAATGCATCTATTATCTTTTTCATTTTTCAATCTTGTATGTTTTTATATTTAGCAAGAATAAGATGTTCGTATTCTGTAAATGTACAAGTTTCATAAAGAAGAAGTTTTGAAATCATTTTGTTGATAAAATGCAGCAGAGATTGCTCACTTGTTGTAATATTCTGGTGATTTTAATCAGTTCCTAAAATTTTATTGACAAGAGAGAGTTTTATCATTGTATTGTAGCTAAATCCGTACATTTGTAGACAAACCTTTTGATTTGTAGCTTCCTATTTCAGACTAATCAATTGTTTTGTTGTTTGAAGAGACACAGGTTACGTGGGTGCCTTTGTTTTAGTGTTTACCTATCGAACCGTTTCGTATTTGTGCAAATATTCAGCAACTCCTTTTGGCAGTGTCAGAAAAAGATTTTTTGTGACAACAAATATCATCTTACGGAATCCGTCATGTAAATGCTGAAATCAAGAATCATGTGGTATCTTACAAAGACATATTTTTTTGGTTTTATAACGATATAGATATCAGCACTTACTTTACGAAAACCCGCACCTCTTTAAAAATACAACAGAAAATAGAATAAATAATCAACTTGTATTATTGCATAAATATCGGTGCGACACGCTATTAACAGGACACAAACCATGATTTTACAGGGCGATTCACGTGCTTTGCTGACCGCCTTCGCGACTTTTCATATGCAAGCTACAGGGCAATACTCTGTCAGTACAGAAGCAAGCGAGTTGCTTGCAGTTGCAGGTATCGATAAAAGAATTTTATGATAGAGTTTTACAGATTCGATTATTGCTAAAATTGAAAAGCAGACAACATCGAAGTGAAAAATTTAGTGAATATGATTAGGACTTGTTAACTTCTGCTAAAAATTGGACGAAAATTCACAATAGCTGACCATGACCTGAAACGAGGATTTTTATAAAAGCGCAAAGTGCATATAAGAATAAACAAGGTAATGGCGATGAGGCCGAAAAATAGTGCCCAAAAAATTTCGATATTTGTAGCATTGTGGTTAAATTTATTCAATGATAACGACCAAAAACAGTTTTTCATTGCATTAACATTTGCCAGGTCCCTAGGGGGCAGTTGAAAACCTTGGCCTTTGGTCTCGGTTTTCGACAGCCTCCACGGGACCTGGCAAATATTAATGCATGAAAAACCATGTTTGATCCCTATATTAAAAACAGTAATGCTAGTTGTCCATTCTACCAGTAACCTTTATCATGTCGTTTTTGCCTTACAGTTAATCAGGAGTATTGATATACCTTTATGGTTCATGCTCCAGGTTTGGAAAGAGAACTTTATTTGAATATTATCTGCTGCCCGTATGGGCAAAATTCCAATTTAAAAGGTGCGCAATGGATACCTGCACAGTATTAGTTATTTCGACCCGGGTTCGCACAAAACCACACGTCCTAACAGTATCCACCAGTATCGTTCTTCTCTATAATCTGGCTTACAGGCTGAATTGAATTTCGAGACATGCGCAATTTAAGCACATGACACATACGGGATAGTATTCATATAGTAGAAAAGCTTCATTCATCGTCAACAGTCTATTTACAGAAGTTCGTTCTCAGTCAGTCTTTGATTAAAAGTTATGAGTCAGAAATGGAACGTCTTTTAATCAGCTGAATCACTTACATACGTCTTCATTTCATGCCATTTGGGAAATCTACTTTACAAGTTGTTCAATCGTGCAAAGCCGTGTGGTATGATTATTCGACAGAATTATAAATGCTATTGCCAACAAAATATTTGTATGCAAATATCACGTAACGGACACCCTTTTAGGTGCTCATTCGTCAGACACATTAGTCACAAAATGCAGAATACTGTCAGATGAAAAAAATAAAATGACATGAAAAATAAATAAATAAATGAATAAAAAATAATTAAAAAAACCCCGATCATAATAAAAAAAGAATATATTGCTCAACTATTTCCCTCATATAACGGACGTAAAATATTGCATGAAAGACAAATGATTAGGCTCTGTAATTTGATTTCTGGTGTATATGAACACATGTTTCAACGATACGACTGATGCAATTTATATTCAGACAGACAAATAGGACTGGGACGGGTAGAAATTTTGTACCCGGGTACCCAAGTCTCTATTACCCGCGGGTACCCGTTACCGTAGCATTTTTAGCATATCTGCAGTTACAAAATATACATTTACTTCAAATGATAAGTAAGGTATCTGCCATATGTGTACGTGTGCATGGGAAGGGTGCTAAAATGTATAAATCTCTCTGTATAACATACAAAAAAAAAGGTTTGGCGATACATAATTGCAATTTATAGAAGACATTCACACAAACCCTTGCTCTTTTTGCTTATAATGTTATTGAATTAGAATATTTATACCTGACATAATAATAAGCATTCGGGTCACGGGTAGTAAATTCATACCCGGGTAACTGGTCTACCCGACCCGACCTCGGGTACCCGGGTACTCGTCCCAGGCCTACTGCTAAAGATGCTTTATTATTAAATCTGCAATTTTCCAAAGGATATTCTACTTGGTAAATGGTGAATTAAATACTCTGTAGTGTAACATAATAATGTTTGAAAGTTTAAAAATGGTTAATGCTTACGTTTTAAACAAATTTAAAAAAAAATGAAATTATCTATGACGTAACACAATTTTTAATTAAGGTAAAAGGTTATTAGAATTAAAAGAACATCCATTTAGGGAAAAGGACTCTGTGTCTAATAAGTAAGCAAAACATTTGAACGAAAACAAACATACTTGCGCTTTTCAGAAATGTTCACATTAATATGATTCTCTCTATATTCTGAACTTGAACAATTGCATCCTAATTGTGATGCCGGGCTTTCCACGCTAAATCATGTTGTAATATTGAAATAATAGCTTTCATACTCATGCAATGAAATATATATTTCACATAAAAGTATGAGTGTTCTCCACTTTTAACCCATTAATGCTAAGAGTCCTATAATGTGAGAAAGGCAAACAGTGAAGACCCAGATCAGACGCCGCAAAAAGCAGCGTCTGATCGGGATCTATACTAGTTGCATAAGAAAATTGGGTATTTCTCTTTGAAATAGGATAAAACATAACTTTAAGTCAACCAAACACCCCTTATTTAAAAAATGACCGCACCCATTTGATAAGGATAGAACATTCCACTGGGCATAAATGGATTGAATAATATATAACACCAGCTAGCAATCGGAACCTGCATCGCCCTTAGCCAGCAGCAGCAGCATTCTCTCATATATAGTCGAGGACTGCAGCGAAGTTAAAGTTTCATTCTAATGCACTTAAAAATATAACGCGACGTCTGACTGGATAACGTCAAAATTTTACGACAGTATAACCTACGATATACTGGCGTGCGACCAGTGGTGGCCGCGTACCAGTGGTGGCCGTTTGCATTTTGCACGCGCAATTACGTATTTGATCCGTCTCAGATTTGGCCATTTTGTAAAAGGAAACAAAAGGAACTCCCACAAAAAAGACTGGTTAAATTATCTCCCCGGAAGGCAAAAAGGTTAACAATTTCCCAAAGCTACCCTCAAACCAACATTATTGCCTTGCCGGGGATCACAACCCTTGATACACACATAATTAAATACAGAAATAAACATGAACAAATTGCTTTATAAATGAATACCTATGACGAAAAAAGGTATAACCTGCAACCAGCCTGCAAAAAAGCATCTAAATTCTTGTAAATGACAGCACACGTGTAACCATTATTTATGTTTGAGTTCGACGTAATGCCTACGAAATGACTACGTCAGAGTTTTAAAGTCCGTTTCTGATTGTTGCTTATATTCTATCTGTGCTGAACGCTCTAAAACTATCAAACTCTGACAATGACCACAGACTTACAATGGCATACCATCAAAGTTTAAATCCACGTCAAGGTTTTGAAAAATGCATCATTCAACGCATGGCATTCGTGACGGCCATCACTGGTATGCCACGCTCGTATTTCAATGCGTTTTGGTGACCTAGTTTGAGGATCTGTCACAGGCACAAGTTATAGTCTATTTCAAAAAATAAATCAGTATTATAACGACAGTTACCCCTAGTTTATTAAACCAAAATATAGAATCACTAATCACTATATGTCCGTTACAAGATAAAAAGAGTAACAAAAAAAAAACGGCCACCACTGGTCGCCAGCCAGTACTGTCGCAAATCCGACGTCATTATAAACGTCGCTTCTCATTGGCTGACGTTTGGTTTTACGCTGCTGAAAGCGCTTGCAACGGGCGCAAAGAAGTACACTTTGAAAGGGGAAAATGTGAAAAAGTGCATTAGAATGGGGATAACTATATTGAAAATTGTCATTTGCGGAGGTAACTCGTTGTGGGCGTTTTTTTTTTGTTTCCTTTTACAAAATGGCCGAATCTGAGACACAACAAATACGTAATGGCAAGCACAGAACGCAAATGGACACCACTGGTACGCGGCCACCACTGGTCGCACGCCAGTAAACCTACAAGGTAGTTGTGCGCCAGCGCAGACGCAGATCAGCCTGGGCAGCCACCAAGTCTGTTCAGACTCTTCGATGAGCGCTTAAAGGGTACCTAAGGGTATCAGCTACCTCCATGCGGACAGCGAAGACTCTGATCAGACTGGGCGGATGCCCAGGCTGATCTGAGTCTGCGCTGGGCGCACAACCACTTTGTTGGTTTTGTCACGTCGCGGCTCATATATATTTCGACCGGCTGTTGATGTTTGTTGTGTTGATATGCAGTTTCTCCGTGTTGGAGGGGTGGTCGGGTGGTGCGATGGTGCTGTATATAACATCCAGTACCGGGGCGTCCAACTGATTTGGATAATAGTATAGCAAGGGCCTAATGTACTTGAAGTAGGTGCTGGCGGGGTTGTTTGGAAGTTTTTTTGTGTCGTCTATCATTTCTTTCATAAAATTTTATCTCCCTCTCTCTGGGAGACTGTCCGATATAGATTGAAATACTGTCCCAAAGAGCCGTTAAGCCCCAAACAGCCAACCAACCTCCGGATTGGAATGGATGTTTCTGTTATCAATTATGTACTGGCCCTTTTAGTGTAGGCATTTATATCCTTTTCCTTTTGTTTGAGTCGTGCTTAGTGATAATGGTTTTCCCTGTATGTCTACATTTACAGTCTGAAATTGCATTCAAGGCTGTTGCGTTTTCAAGCAGACATTGTCCGTTCGAAGGGTCGTGTCAAGTCAAACCAAATTGAGCCGCGACAGGAGAAAACAAACCAAGTGGTTGTGCGCCCAGCGCCGACTCGGACTATCCTGTGCATCCGCCTAGTCTGATCAGTCTCTTTCGTAAGCACTTAAAGGGTAGCTAAGGGTCTATGCTACCTCCGTGCGGACAGCGAAGACTCTGATCAGACTGGGCGGATGCCCAGGCTGATCTGAGTCTGCGCTGGGCGCACAACCGCTTTGTTGGTTTTGTCGTGTCGCGGTTCAAATTATCAAAGTAAACGTTATGTAAAATTATAACATCTTCGATCTTATTGAAAACAGATAATCTAATCGACATAAGGTTTGCAGCCGATTTATTAGCAAATACTCCGCTTTTAATTTAGGAAAGTGATGTTTTATCAGATGAATATTTATAAATGTAACACAAAGTACGGGCCTTTAATGAGACAACACTAAAACATGCAATGTGATATGCATCTGCCTGTCCAGAGTGTATTGTTTTATGTAATAATAATGTAAAATATTTAAATGTTTCATTAGCATTTGAAATGTGGTCATCAAAATACTATTAATTTATACATTTTAGCGCGACACGGAAAACGGGTTTTGAAGCTTATCTGCAATAAGCTAGATTATAGCTGTGCAATCGGTTTATAGCAGCTATGTTGCGCATGTTGACTTTGCAAAATTCATAAATAATATGCGTTAGGTACAGACTTTGCAGAATGGTCTGTGGCTTCGATGTCTGCACGTTAATATGGGTGTCGCTGATCTAATTTATGTTTCATAAATTATTTTACAAATCCAAAAAGGACCATCAAACTGCTATACAATCCGTCTCAAAACTATTCCAGCAAGGTGACACTTTTAATGTAAAATATTTCAGCTTCTGCTCTAGATGCAGTACGGCCTTATGTTTTTTTTTTTTTTTCATATTTGGAGTTGAGAGAAAAGGTCGATTGCGTCATTATGCTTAAAAGCATATTCCAACCATGACATGTCTAGTAATTGGTAACTTGAAAGATAATATAGTCAACGCCCGATATCTCGAACATTGATATCTCAAAATATCTTCTTATATCAAAGAAATTATTTCCTATTTTTATTTACAAATCAACTCCTGTTATCTCAAACTACTAATATCTCACTGTAAATTTCTGGTGCCAGAAAATTTACTTTGAGATATCAGTAGTTTCGGCTGAAATTTGTCGTCGAGATATCGAGAGCTACCGTATAGATGAAATACTAAAGAAAAAGGAAGAGATGATCAGAAACTGAGACAATCAGTTCCAGTAACCCACCATCAAAGCCAAAAGGGAGAGAAATAAATACATAACCTGACAACACTTCACGAAAGACAAACAGTAATAACCAAATCAAAAACTCTTTCATAGACAGACGATTATATTCAGCTACCCCATATGTAAACACCAGTCACACAAAAGGTGGCCGAAAGTATTGACATGGACAACAAGAACTAGTAACTGTAAGGAGCCACAGCATAACTAGTGTAAAGTCCGACTGCGGGTAAATTCGGACAGTGACATTATTCCTTTATACATGTATATCGGTTGTTTGGAATTAAAACAAAATTAACTGGGCACACAGTGAAAATCCTGATCAGACGGTTCTTCTGGATTTTCACGGTTTGCAATGGTATGCCCGAATTTACCCGCTGTCCGAATCCACCAACTTTATACTACAGCCTCGGAACTGTTAGTAGTAATTACAGGTGGGCTTGAACTAGTTCTTTCTGGACCCGAACTTTCGCCTCAGCTTCTGCAGCTGTTCGAAATATTTAGTAAGCTGTTCGGTATGCCTGAAGGTTTCCTAGCCAATCAATGAATCATTACTGGAGAGAGAAACACAAGAATTCCTCGGAACGCTATGTCGCACCAACTGAAAATGCCCCTTTACATTAAAAAAAATCAATGAAAGCATCAGTTTGCCACATATTTGATTAAAATCCATTTGGTAGTTCATGAAATATTGTCTTTTTCGTATTTTTCGCTATTTTTAGTAATGGTGGATGTTGACAATTTTGCATGGTCAATTAGCTTCATGCAAGGATCATTATTACACAAAGATAGTCCAGATTCATTCACAGGTTCTTGAGAATAGATTTTTTACGTTTTTGTTATTTATAGTAACAAAAGTCGACGGCCATCTTTGATTACCCAGTCACATAATTTTTTGAAGAAAAAAATATCCATTTCCGGAACATTCTGATTGAGACTAAAATCTGTTCTGCGTTTCTTGAGATATTGGCATTGTAGTAAAATTGGTATTGTAAACAGAAAGTAGGTCACTGTGACCTTATTCCGCCATAGGTTGTTTTTTTCATTTTGATAATTCTTAAAACTGAAGTGTCACGCAATTGTTTGCCAAATATACCATGTGGTTCTGCTCAAAATGTTGTTTTAAATGATTTAGCTTTTTCGAGTAACGGCAGCCCTCTTTGATTCTCGACCCGGCTGAATTTTACCATTCTGAAGCCCTTTAGTCATACTGCATGTGAAATTTGAGAACCATGGGTGCAGTGGTTTCAGGGAACAAGTCATTTGAATTGACTTAAATGCAAGGGCTGACGTAAATTATTTTAGGGTCGACGTAAATTGTAAACAGTCACTGTGACCAAATTACGCTACAGATGTTTTTCATTTTAATGATTAAGAAAACAGTGGTCCCACTTGTGCGCCATGCAAAATTTCAGCCAAATATACAAAGCGGTTCAAAAACTGATTTTATTGGTTTTGCTATTTTTAGTATCGGCGGCAATCTTGGATTCTCGACAAGCCTGAATTTTACCATTCTGAAGCCCTGTAGTCTGATCATGCAGTTTGTGAGGATGCAGTGATTTTAGAAAATAAGTCATTTGAATGGACTCTGGTCGACGTTAACTGTTTTAGGGTCGACGTAATTTGCCCTACTGATTTTTTTCAATTTAATAGTTCTGAAAACCCAAGGTTCCACATAGTAAGGGGTTCAAAAAGTGATTTTATGGGTTTAGCTATTTTTAGTAACAGCAGCCATCTTGGATTCTCGACCCGGCTGAATTTTACCATTCTGAAGCCCTTTAGTCATACTGCATGTGAAATTTGAGAACCATGGGTGCAGTGGTTTCAGAGAACAAGTCATTTGAATTGACTTAAATGCAAGGGCTGACGTAAATTATTTTAGGGTCGACGTAAATTGTAAACAGTCACTGTGACCAAATTACGCTACAGATGTTTTTCATTTTAATGATTAAGAAAACAGTGGTCCCACTTGTGCGCCATGCAAAATTTCAGCCAAATAGTCAAAGCGGTTCAAAAACTGATTTTATTGGTTTTGCTATTTTTAGTATCGGCGGCAATCTTGGATTCTCGACAAGCCTGAATTTTACCATTCTGAAGCCCTGTAGTCTGATCATGCAGTTTGTGAGGATGCAGTGATTTTAGAAAATAAGTCATTTGAATGGACTCTGGTCGACGTTAACTGTTTTAGGGTCGACGTAATTTGCCCTACTGATTTTTTTTCAATTTAATAGTTCTGAAAACCCAAGGTTCCACATAGTAAGGGGTTCAAAAAGTGATTTTATGGGTTTAGCTATTTTTAGTAACAGCAGCCATCTTGGATTCTCGACCCGGCTGAATTTTACCATTCTGAAGCCCTTTAGTTATACTGCATGTGAAATTTGAGAACTATGGGTGCAGTGGTTTCAGAGAACAAGTCATTTGAATTGACTTAAATGCAAGGGCTGACGTAAATTATTTTAGGGTCGACGTAAATTGTAAACAGTCACTGTGACCAAATTACGCTACAGATGTTTTTCATTTTAATGATTAAGAAAACAGTGGTCCCACTTGTGCGCCATGCAAAATTTCAGCCAAATATACAAAGCGGTTCAAAAACTGATTTTATTGGTTTTGCTATTTTTAGTATCGGCGGCAATCTTGGATTCTCGACAAGCCTGAATTTTACCATTCTGAAGCCCTGTAGTCTGATCATGCAGTTTGTGAGGATGCAGTGATTTTAGAAAATAAGTCATTTGAATGGACTCTGGTCGACGTTAACTGTTTTAGGGTCGACGTAATTTGCCCTACTGATTTTTTTCAATTTAATAGTTCTGAAAACCCAAGGTTCCACATAGTAAGGGGTTCAAAAAGTGATTTTATGGGTTTAGCTATTTTTAGTAACAGCAGCCATCTTGGATTCTCGACCATACTCAATTTTATCATTTTGCAGCCCTGCAGTCTGATCATGCTGCGTTTAAACTTTCAGAACCATAGGTGCAGTGGTTTTAGAGAATAAGTCATTTGAAAGGACTTAAATGCTAGGGTCGACGTAAATTATGAGCGGCCGGAAAACCGGACGCCTATACTGAACCTTGCTAAAGCAGATGCGACAAAAATCACGTATAAAACTGTGATGACTGGAAGATGAGGATTCGACAGAAACAACGTTTTTTCAACAAACGAAATCTTAGTGTGCAAGATCACAAAGCATATCCCACCGAAGATATATTAAGAAGAAAAAAATCAGACACCGGACTTATCGATACGAGTTAAATTTTGTCTAACAAATAGGAATGGCCACAGGGAACGCCATTCGAATGGTCTGCAGAAATATTACTAGGGGTTGGTCTGGTTCTGTCCTAGTATCAACCGTGACCTGATCTCCCGTAGCAATCCACACATCAATCCAAGAATGTAAAAGCAATTTGCTCATTGGGCAACGATTGCTCAACTGTGTACTAGCATGCGCTATGCCCACTATATTGTCAAATATTGGCTATGTGAGCGCTCAAGGGCAAGTAATTGCAAGGCGGGTACAATATGGCCAAATTTCAAACTGATATGAGGTTTTATTTCTGTCCTGGCTATTGACAAGCTTAAAAAGATTTGACGAAAAGTTAAGTCACTTTACCCGGGACAAAGTCATTTAGAAACTGTGTTTGTGAAACACTATGCCCCAACCATATGCTTGCCACTACAGGTGCGATTTCCCGCATGCTTCCATCGACGACGCCCAGTTGGTGGAAGCCGATTATTTCCTTTTAGAATGGACACATTGAAATGGCATGCAATGGAAACTGCAGAATTGTTACTCCTGAAAACGTGCGCATTTACCTTATGTAAATCGGTGGAGCGAGTGCCTTCAAACAAGTAAGTACAACCTTGAATCAAATACAAACAAATGAGCCGCAACACGAGAAAACCAACAATGTGGTCGTCCGCCCAGCGCAGACTCAGATCAGCCAGGGCATCTGCCCAGTTTGACCAGACTCTTTGTTAAGTGCTCAAAGGGTAGCTAAGGGTCTAAGCTACCTGCATGCGGACAGCGAAGACTCTGATCAGACTGGGCGGATGCCCAGGCTGATCTGAGTCTGCGCTGGGCGCACAACCACATTGTTGGTTTTGTCGTGTCGCGGCTCAAATGTAATTAATCACCAACAATTCCATAACATGTTTCCCAGTAACAGGTCTAGTACATGTAACAATGAAAATAATCAAATATAATATTGCATGTTATTGTAACTCGTAATCTGATACTAATGTTCTGTGATCCTGGACATTATTCAACGTGTAAACTCATTAGGGTCAAGTCAGCTAAATTCGGACAGCAGGTAAATTCGGACAGTGACATTGTTTCCTTTATATGTCAGTTGTTTGGAATTAAAACAAAAATAACTGGGCAAACATTGAAATTTGGATTTTGGATTTTCACTGTTTGCAATGGTATGTCCGAATTTACCTGACTTGACCCTAGAAGAATATATTTGTTAGTTTATTGTCAAATATGATCAGAGCATTTATGCAGCCTTGAAAACTATAAATTATAGTTTTAAAAGAGTGTTTATGCACAGACTGAAACAGAATAGACGAAACTTCTTGAATTATGTTTCATTTATGAGAGATGTTTCTTCTATCTTCGTCCAATACACCACCACAAGACTCAAGCGTTTTGATCTTACAAAAAAAAGTTTCACATTACACGGGTTATCCAGAGACAATGGACGCGACAGAAGACAATCAACGCGATTCGGTTTGATAACGTCATAGGACTACCTGAGGTAAGAAAACAGCGATTTTTTAACCTTGAACGTGAATACTTTTAGAAGTTATTTGGCAGAGTGAAAGCAGACTAATGTTGGTACCAGTAAATGAGGTTTTACAGAGATTGGTTCATTTAAATGAGAGATAAACCTCATAACATTTCATTTCGTTCAATTTTACCTACCCCTTTCTATTTCGATTGTATTTTTTTGATTATGTAAGACATCTTATTTCTTTTTTTTTCTTATGTAGCTATAGTATATTGTCTTAGACTCCAATTCATCGCAAGGATTCGTATGAAAATTTATTGTTGATTGTTCACATACATGGAACAGTGAACATTTGAGTTTCTTCCTGGAAACAACATACCACGGTTCATGGTACAAATGAACGCGGTTCGTCACCATACTTAGGGAAAATATCAAGTCCTTGGAAAAAATCGATGTTACCACTCACGATTTTCTTAAAACTGCATTATTTGCGATTCAGATATTCGTGATATCCAGCACACACCTAACAGACACCCTATAAATGGTAGATGCGAGTTCAGCAGTGTGAGTGGTTGTTAGTTGTCAGAGTTGTTCAAATGAGCGCCCGATAGCGCTGGGGCTGCTGAACTCGCCTCTGTCAGGTATAAACTACTGAGTCAGTGACATTTGGCATAAGTATATGTCGTCCATGTAAACGGGGTTTCAAGGTAGAATCAGTCATCTTGGGGTGCACTTTGTCTATCTAAACAGGTTTTAAGCAAAATCAGGGGTTCTAATTTGCACCGTGGTGCATATATACAGCCGGGTGTATTCTGTCCATTTAAACAAGGCTTACGACGTTTTCCAACTGGTTGTTACTTATTTGTTTTTGTTCACACAGATGCACATATGCTAAAAGTGTGCGAGAGCTGACTCTGCACTAGTCATTTGGCTGATTTCAATGCTCGTAATAAAAGTTTGACTGCCAAGCTTTTACAGCACGGGTATCGGTATCATAAACTTCGGAAAGCTTTTTCTAAATTTAATCGTAGACACTTTGAATTGGTTTCTAAATATACTACAGGGTTAAGGTCACTTTTGCAACAAGGCCTATCGGAACCTGAATTTTATGGTGACTTAGTATATAAATTACGCAAAATCGTAGGGAAAACAGAATTTCCTGATCAATTTAAGAAAATTATCATACGATTTAAACGCATTGGCTATAACATAGATGTAATGCGACAGTCTGCATGCTTAGTGGTTAACCCAGTCACTGTTGACAACTTTGCTGTCCTCTTTAATTGCACGCCGGTGGGTCGGGGTTCAGACTCTATGATAGCCCCTACATAAAGCTATATATTAGTTGGTTGGGGCCGGATGTTTGTCTGTTTTCTTGGCCCACCGGGTTTCAACTGGTGGTCTTCTTTTGCTCCAGTGCTCCAGTGGTGTTGCTGACGCCCCAGGGATCTCCAGTCGTCTCAACACGTTTTGGCTGTCGAGTCCTCATCCTTGCTTCATCACGGACTATTCTTGATTTTAATTGTTTGACGTGATGACTCTCTGATGAGTTAGGGGACCTCCATACGAAACGAACTACCAACTAATTGTGTGCACCACGGCGGAGGGTGAGGGTGAAGGTTTGGGCCCAGTAAAACCGGTTTAAACCCCCCAGTAGTTTTTACTGACCGTCCCAAGGCGGTACTTTCGTTGCGGTTGCATTTGTTTTATGTTCAGTGCTGTTTAATTGATTGTGTTCTCATTTTAGCCCTTCTATAATAAAATAGAAAATAGGTAAAAATAATTGTTAAATGTTTTTCGTATAATTGTAACCCTTCTGTTGGTCTAAATTATTTAGTTCAATAAAGATAGCTGAGTTGCCACCTATTTGGGAAAGAGCTGCTGACTCGGCTTATCACTTGTAATTTATTGTTTGTTGGGATGTCTTTGTCAGTATTTCCCTTTGATGTTGGGGATAGGGTTTGGGATCTGATTCAGTCAGTTCCTGAAGTGTAGTTACTCTTTAAATTTGTTTGACCCGTATGCGAACGATGGTGGCCATTCTTGACGGCTTTCTACCGTAAATGCGGTTCTATTGCACACAGCCTTTCATTATCACCATTTCATTGTCCGGATATGACTGAAATTACTGTTAAAAATGACATAAAATCGCAAATCATCCATCCAATCATCTTGACTGCTGGACTTTTCACGTGCACCTTAGTATATGCGATTATATTTCAGGTACGGCATAACAAACCGTGCTTTATGCCATATGCGAATAACGAAGACACAAGTTTGTCTGCGCACCCGCACAGTCTAAAAGTAGCGTCTTTTTTTTTCACCGCACGGATAGAACAAAGTCTCATGCCAAATAACTAGCCTCAAACCAGCATAAGTAACTCTATTCTGCCTTATGTCTACGCTGGTCGGAACTCCTGAAGACACCATTTCTCATGAACCGGCTCGTTTGTTTTCAACTATGAGCCGTTGGTTTGTGTAACCGTTTGGATAAGATGGGGTTGGTTTTGTTTGTTGATAAGGTTTCTCAGGATTCAAGTGAACGCTCTGGGAATAAGGCTTACATGCAATTTTCATCAAATGAGAACCTTGTGAAGTCTATGCATAGACATTCAAACGTTCATGTACAGTAAACTATGTATATACAAAGGCTATACGAAACGAAAAAAGAGCTGTTACAAAACGAAAAAAAGTCGGAGTTACCAAATGACCTGATGACCAGATCGTTTGGTAACTATAACTCTTTTTCGTTTCGTTAGTAACATCCATGAAAATATAGCTAACCAGGTGTGAGTGTATGTAAGTTTGGGGTTTAGACCCACTTATAATCATGCTATTGAGATAGGACGTCGTTCCCTAAATATTACAGAAGAAATAGTCAGAACATGTGACCCCTACATTTCTATTTTGCTCGGTGATAGCACGGTGAATGAGCTCATGGCTTCTTCAGCTTGGAGAGCGCTGGTGAGTGTAACGTTTTAATGCCTTTCAACGATATTTATGATGTGTCATAACGTCTTCGTCTTTCACCTGTGTGTGACAGAGAACTTAATGCTTTTACTTAGTCTGATGTTAGGAAGTACTGCATTGATTTTTCATTTGTATAAAATAGCAAGTGCAGGAATAGTAGACAAGCGGTTTCGGTTAGCTATTTCAATCACTTAAAAGATACGCGTGTATGTAGAGACCAGTTCAGATACAGCAACATGTGTGCATCAAATGAGACAATACGTAATGTGGCACGGATCGAGTAGTACATATCTACAAGCATGAGACAACATATGTTACTTACAACAATAAAAAAGGTGATGGAATGGGTAAAAGACAGTAGGGTATAGATTTTCTTTGGTTTAAAATCGCGTTGATTGTTTCTAGCAAACCGTGTTGATTGTACCCGGTCAAAAATGTAAACCGTGGTAAGTTGTTGCCAGAAGAAATTCTGTCGCATCCGTTGTCTCTGGATAACTCGTGTGTTAAAGCGGTGACAAGTGCAAAAAGATTGAAGTTCCTTAAAATATATATCCTTTGTAAAACAGATGTGTATCTTGAATATGTTTCTTGTTTTTTGCACGGTGAGTACAAACAGGTGTACATATGCGAAACAAGTTTATTGAAACTGAGTTAGAAATGGCACAAAGAAGTTAAAGTGTCCCCAACTAAAGTTTTCCATACAAACATATTTTCTGAAATATTTTTATTTGAGTATTCGTTCCTAAGGTCTTTGTATGATAAACTCAAAAAAAAATGGATGCTATGGAAGCAAAGAGCACACACACAGCTCAGGCGTACACACGCACACATACAAATGAATAAAAAAAGTAGTAGATTCAACTCCACTGAGTCTGTCAAAAAAGTGTAACAGGCAAATAATCAGGAACTGATGCAATCAAACTTTACATTCAATCCCTGACGAAAAACAGATATAATATCAATAAATATTTACGTATTTGGTGTATTTACTAAAAAAAATCTTTAAGTAAACCATTGAAACGCGATGTAGTTTACATTCCAATAATTACATTGAGCCATGCAGCGTCACATGACTTTAAATGACGTCAAATAAACAATGACTCTCTAGAATCTGACTGGACGTTATGCCGTAGTTTATACTCCGATAAATCTAAGAAAATAAAATCCATTCCTTTAGCACCAACACAAACAGTAAGACATACGAGCGGACAGCAAAATGAGCAGCTCTTTGTCAGATAGACACCTTAACTAACCGCAAACACACAAGGCACACAAAACATATATTTTCACCTATTTAAAGTCCAATGGCATGACATCTGAAATCAGATGCTAGTCTTTTAAGCATTTTATTTGACAGGTTTTCTGAATGAAGAGTGAGTTTTAGCGTATAAGAACAAGATCTACATCCCATCTAGCTTATACTACTTTCCGTTCCAAGACAATGCAGATCCCGATTTTCGTCACCACTTGTACAAGTAACCACTTTTCTTCCTGTTTTGCTTTGCGGCTGAAAATAGAATATAGGTTAATAGAGTTTTTGAATGTTTTATGTATTTTATATGGCTTTTGATGTTTGTTGTATTACTGACTGTATAGTTTCTCCGTCTTGGACTCTGTCTGTTATCAAAGAGGTATCCCAGTATTCATATGACGTCGACGTATGTGACTGCTGGGATTGTTATATTTTTGGGGTATGCGTTTCTCCCTACTTTTTTCAGTGTCTTTCAGGGTTTGTATTTTGTGATTGTAGTCTTTCCTGGGAATCTTCGTTAATATAATTGAGCCGCGACACGAGAAAACCAACAAAGTGGTTGTGCAGTCCAGCGCAGACTCAGATCAGCCTGGGCATCCTCGTGTCGCGACTCAATTATGTTCTTTTTACTTTCAGTATTCTGTCGTGTCCTGTTCATACTATACTGTTTATATCAAGGTCGTCGTCGGCGGTCCGGCCGGTCCGGCCATGGCCGGACCACATTTTCGGCCGAATATGGTATTGGCCGTACCACTTTTTAGCTCACCTGAGCACGAAGTGCTCAGGGTGAGCTTTTGGGATACCGTGATGTCCGTCGTCCGTCGTACGTGTGGACGGACGTCCGTCCGTCCGGACGTCCGTCAACTTTTGCTTGTGTACACTCTAGCGGGCACAGTTTTAATCCAATCTTTCTGAAACTTTGTCAGAATGTTTATCTCCATAAACTCTAGTCCAAGTTTGAAACTGGGTCATGTCGGGTCAAAAACTAGGTCACTAGGTCAAATCTTAGAAAAACCTTGTGTACGCTCTAGAAGGCACAGTTTTCACTCAAAGTTCATGAAACTTTGTCAGAATGTTTATCCTCACAATATCCAGGACATGTTTGAAACTGGGTCATGTCTGGTCAAAAACTAGGTCACTAGGTCAAATCATAGAAAAACCTTGTGTACGCTCTAGTGGACACAGTTTTGATCAAATCTTCTTGAAACTTTGTCAGAATGTTTATCTCCATAAATTCTAGGCCAAGTTCGAAACTGGGTCATGTCGGGTCAAAAACTAGGTCACTAGGTCAAATCTTAGAAAAACCTTGTGTACGCTCTAGAAGGCACAGTTTTAATCCAAAGATCATGAAACTTTGTCAGAATGTTTATCCTCATAATATCTAAGACAAGTTCGAAACTGGGTCATGTCTGGTCAAAACCTAGGTCACTAGGTCAGATCATAGAAAAACCTTGTGTACGCTCTGGAGGACACAGTTTTAATCCAATCTTTCTGAAACTTTGTCAGAATGTTTATCTACATAAACTCTAGGCAAAGTTCGAAACTGGGTCATGTTGGGTCAAAAACTAGGTCACTAGGTCGAATCTTAGAAATTCCTTGTGTACGCTATATTAGGCACAGTTTGTATCCAAAGTTCATGAATTTTTGTCCAAATTAATATCCTCATAATAGCCAGGACAAATTCGAAACTGGGTCATGTCGGGTCAAAAACTAGGTCACTAGGTCAAATCATAGAAAAACTTTGTGTATGCTCTAGAGGACACAGTTGTAATCCAATTTTTTATGAAACTTTGTCAGAATTTTTATCTCCATAAACTCTAGTCCAGGTTCGAAACTGGGTCATGTTGGGTCAAAAACTAGGTCACTAGGTCAAATCTTAGAAAAACCTTGTGAACACTCTAGAAGGCACAGTTTTGATCCAAAGTTCATGAAACTTTGTCAGAATGCTTATCCTCATAATATGTAGGACGAGTTTGAAACTGGGTCATGTCAGGTCAAAAAATAGATTATTAGGTTAAATCGTAGAAAAACCTTGTGTACGCTCTGGAGGACACAGTTTTGATCCAATCTTTATCAAACTTTGTCAGAATGTTTATCTTCATAAACTCTAGGCCAAGTTTGAAAGTAGGTCATGTCGGGTAAAAAACTAGGTCATTAGGTCAAATCTTATAAAAATCTTGTGTACGCACTAGAATGCATAGTTTTGATCCAATCTTCATGAAACTATGTCAAAATGTTTATTGTCCATGGTATATGTAAGCCCCCTATGAAACTGAGTAACGTCAGGTCAAAAACTAGGTCACTAGGTCAAATCTTAGAAAACTTTGGTGTACACCCTAGAGGACAAGTTTTGATCCAGTCTTCATGAAACTCTGTCAAAATGTTTGGCTTTATGAAATCTAGGTAAAGTTTGAAACTGGGTTGTGTCGGGTCAAAAACTAGGCCACTAGGTCAAATATAAGAACGACCTTGTATACGCTCCAGAGGGCACAGTTTTGATCCAATATCAATGAAAATTTGTCAGAATGTTTATTCTTACAATATCCAAGCCAACTTTGAAACTGGGTCATGTCAGGTCAAAAAGTAGGTCAAATATTAGGAAAACCTTTTGAATGCTCTAGAGGTCACAGTTTTGATCTAAACCTATTGAAATTTTGTCAGAATGTTTATCCTCACAATATCTAGGCCAAGTTTGAAACTGGGTCATGTCGGGCCAAAAACTAGGTCAGATCTTAGAAAAACCTTGTGTACGCTCTAGAGGACACAGTTTTGATACAATCTTCAGGAACCTTTGTCAGAATGTTTATCCTCACAATATCCAGGCCAAGTTTGAAACTGGGTCATTTCAGGTCAAAAACTAGGTCAGTAGGTCAAATCTTATAAAAACTTTGTGCACACCTAATGGGGCACAGTTTTGATCCAATCTTCATGAAACTTTGTCAGAATGTTTATCTCCCTAAAATCTAGGTCAAGTTTGAAACTGGGTCATGTCGGGTCAAAAGCTAGGTCACTAGGTCAAATCTATATTAAGTTATGCTGCAAGAATCAGAACTAACATTGCAATGATGCCAGCCACAAACTCCTTGGAATACATTAGTTTCACCACAGTGAGATAATGATACTACCATTCTATCATCTGTGTTTGCCTAGTTCAGTCTAGTTCAAATCCATCAACATGAACAGGAACTTTTCGGAGAAGCGACTCTGCCATTTTCAGCTCACCTGAGCCTTACATTATTGGTGTTAGCTGCCTCTGTCATCCGTCCATACCATTTTCAAACATCTCTGAAACCACTGGGCAGACTAAACTCGAATTTCACATGGAGCCTGCATATGGGTCAAAGGATTGAAAGTTCTTCAAATGATATTGGTCACATGACCAAGGTGGCCGCCATTCCCATGTATGGTAAAACTCTTTTAAATCTTCACCAGAGCCAGTGAACTGATTAATGCTCAGGTGAGCGATTCAGGGCCACCATGGCCCTCTTGTTTTTCATTCGACCGAATATGGTATTGGCCGTACCACTTTTTATGCCCCCAACTTCAAAGAAGTTGAAGGGGCATATTGCTTTCGCCTTGTCAGCTCGTCAGTACCATTTGATATAGCTATATTGCCAGGATAGTTCATGAAAAATAAGCGGACCCATATTTTTTCTCCTCCGTCGGACATGTACTTTTGGATTTACCTCCCCTTTATCAAATGAAATATTGTTACTATGATATCACAAGAACAATTTAAACTAGGATAATGGAATTTAGTATACAGCTTTGGGGTGAGATATACAAAAACTGATTAACCTTTGGGCAAATTCCATTATAAAATGATCGAGTTATGTCCCTTGTTTGAATTTGGCATTTTTCCAACTTCTGAACCGCTTAACCCAGGAAGCTAATTTTTATTATATAAGTAGTTCTTAATGTATTAAATGTTTTGAAAAAGGTAAGGTAACTCTATGTTTATTAATTACAGAGTTATTTCCCTGTTAGTCATTACTTGTGCAGCTACTTGAAGCAAGAATCACTTGGCCTAGAGTTTTGAATTTGCATATTTGGATAATGCATGACAAAATGAGCGGACCCGTATTTTTTTCTCTTCCGCAGGACTTGTACTTTTGGAGTTACCTCCTCTTTATCAGAATTAAAATGAAATCTTGTTACCACGATATCTCAAGAACCATTTGACCTAGGATAGTGCCATTTTGTTTACTGCTTGGGGATGTAATATACAAAAATTGATCAGCTTTTAGGCATATTGCGTCAAAAATGATCGAGTTATGTCCTTTGTTTGAATTTGGCATTTTACCAACTTCTGAACCGCTTAACCTAGGAAGCTGATTTTCGATATATTAGTCGTTCTCGATGTGGTTAATGTTTTGGTGGAGGTCATGTAACTCTATGTATACTAATCACGGAGTTATTCCCCTTTTAGTCATTGCTTGTGCAGCTACTGGGAGCAAGAAACACTGGGCCTAGAGTTTTGAAATTTCATAGGTGGATAGTGTATGAAAAATGAGCGGACGTGTATTTTTTTTCTTTTTCGTCGGACTTGTGTAGTTTAGTTACCTTCCCTTATCAAAATTAAAATGAAATCTTGTTACCACGATATCTCAAGAAGTATTTGACCTAGGATGATGAAATTTAGTGTACTGCTTTTGGGTGAGATATACAAGAACTGATCGAGTTATGTCCCTTGTTTGAATTTGGAATTTTTCCAACTTCCGAATCCCAACCTAGACAACTGATTTTATTTGGTATAATAGTAGTTCTTGCTGTGTTAAATGTTTTGGTAAAGGTGAGGTAACTCCATGTTTATGTCTATGTTTATTAATCAATGAGTTGTTTCCTCTCCTAGTCATTACTTGTGCAGCTTCTGGGAGCAAGAACCACTGGGCCTAGAGTTTTGAAGTTCAGATTAATCACTTGCGGTTTTACGACTCTTTCAGTAGCGTTTCAATAATGTCGAGCAGACGGGAGGGTGATAATGAAAGTGTATGTGCAATGGAACCCGGTTAACGATTGAAAAAAAAATCCACATCCATCGGGATTCAACCAAGACCGTTAGTTTAGCTGGCCAATATTTAACCCACAGTTAACGAGGTTCCTCAGCAACATAACTCCACAGTTCCTTACTATGCAGTTATAAACCTTTAAGTGGGATGCAACTTCTTCATCTTTAAATTTATAATTCAAACATGTGGGGAAAATACTAAAAATACCAACTAACTGGCAATAGCGATTGCACGTTAAAATGGCTATTGCCAGTCGGCTGCCAATAGCGATTTTGACCTTAAATCGCTATTACCAGTCGACTGTCGATAGCAATTTTAAAGTAAAATGGCTATTACTAGCCGACTGGCACTAGACCTTTCCTATCAGAAATCATAATACTTTAGTTCTAACTTTCAGTATAAAGGTAAATGCACTCTTTCATCAACATCAATGCTTAAGCATTGTAAAAAAATAAATTTCAATTTATTTGAGTAAGCTTTGCAAAAACCGAGCACAAAAATAAATGCCCAAAAATTTCAAATAATGCTTCGTTTTAATGATTACAAAAGAAAGCAGTTACTTCCTTATCGCCAAAAGCATCGGCGTTACAAAACGTTAAATTGGTGTAAAAGAGTAGTCAGTCACAGCGCATTTCAGCGATATTTTTTTCTTCCCAAAATGATTTTTGGACATATACGTCTGTGCTCGCGTTATGCAGCTGTTACTCAAATTCATATCAAAGTTACAAATATAACAATGGCTGATCATTGGTGTTGATGATAGAAGACATTGACTTCCATAAAAAATTATAATTCAATTGTTATTATCTACAATAATCTTGCTATATTTGTTTCAAACGTATGCTTAACTTTTGGCGAGGAGTATATTTAACCTGGGATGATGAAATTTAGTATACAGTTTTGGGGTAAGATATACAAGAACTGATTAACTTTTGGGCAAATTCCGCCGAGAAATGATCGAGGTATGTCCCTTGTTTGAATATGGCATTTTGCCATTTTCTGAACAAATTAACATAGGAAGCTGATTTTAGGTATAATAGTAGTTCTTGATGTGTTAAATGTTTTGGTAAAGGTCAGGTTTTTTATTGTAGGGTTATTCCCCCTGTTAGTCATAACTTGTGCAGCTACTGGGATCAAGAACCAATGGGTCTAGGGTTTTGGAATTTCATGTATGAATAGTTGATGAAAAATGAGCAGACTGGGTTTTTTTATTACCCTGTCGAGTTTGTACTTTTAGAGTTACCTCCCTTTTATCCAAATTAAAACGAAACTTTGTTACCACGATAACTCGAAAAGTGTTTGAGGTAGGGTGATATTATGTATACAGCTTTGGGGTAAGATGTAGAAGAACTGATTGATTTTTGGGCAAATTCCGTCAATAATTGATGGAGTTATTCCCTTGTTTGAATTTGGCATTTTTCCAACTTCTGATTTGCTTAACCAAGAAAGCTGATTTTTAGGTACATAAGTAGTCCTTGATGTATAAAATATTTTGGTAAATGTGAGGAAGTTATTCCCCCTTATTTAGACTTTTGGACTTAGACAGCTGAAACAAAAAATTGAACAATATATCCATAGAAGTATTTGAACAAGGATTTTGATATATGGCATACAGCGTCGAATTAGTACGTGTCTAAGCTGATTAGCTTGTGAGGCATTGCCATGAAACTTAACAGAGCTATAGCCCTTTTCGGGCTTAGACATAGTAAAGTTTGACACCTTTAGTGGCAAGCAAATGGTTGGGGGCATAGTGTTTCACAAACACAGTTTCTAGTTTCCCGTTATTCCTTCTTTGCCCTTTTTTTACTTTTTAATGTGGTGATTAAATGTCGATTAATGATTAGAGCGTGCCGAGGTCAGTGATTTGTCTGCCGCAGGGATGCACGGTAAAAAAATCCGTTGATTTCACGGTAGAATAACTGGCAACCAGCTGCCAGACCTTTCTCCGTTGTTTTTACGGGCGCCCGTAAACATGGGCAGGAATCATCGCTAAGAGTAGAGTTTTTTTTAATAAGACAGGTTTTGTTTCGGTCATGTAGCTCTTCAACATTATATAAAAGTATTTTCGAGTGCGGTCAGTTCACATAACTCTACCATATCGTGATTTCAAAACATGTTCTACAGGCAGACGCCCGTAAAAAATAACGTGAAATGGAAAACTTCAGTCACGCTCGTTATGCAAACGTGATAATGAAACTGAAACCTGATTTAAGGTGAAGTGTGAGTAATCGACAAAACACATGATTTTATTCATACTTCCTTATATTTTACATTTCCAGTCCCTCTTTCAGAAAATGTAATAAAAAAAGGGGTGGGGTGGGGTGGGGGGGGGGGGGGGTCGCCAATGTCGTTTTCAAGATATCTGACCTAGAAAACGTCAATTTTTCCACTTTTCCGACCCAACTTTATAATGGCGCTGTATGGAAAACGCACTTTTTTTTCTCGTCACTCTTGGATAAAAACCTTCATTCTGAGAAACAAAACACATTTTTTTTTCTTCAAAAACTAACACAGTATGGCCCAATGATAGAAGCTTACATTAACGCAATAAAAATACTTGGTCGCCGACTTAACTTTGGAGCTAATGTGCATAAAATGCCCGGCTTGCCATCTCTTTAGACTGAAACGTTAACGTTGCGCATGGTGACGTTAACGTTACTTAACTTTTCGCGCTACATATCAACAATCGCTTTTTGTAGGCTACCGTCAAAATTTGTCTAAGACTTTCATCGCTCATGATTGTCATCGTCGAGAAAGTGCAGGATGAAGGCAGATGTACGGAATCCCTGAAAGGACATTTCTACGGAA